>OX453061.1:17914415-18422222 GCA_949699795.1 Spicauda simplicius | reverse complement strand
TTTTTCAATTGTTTAATTGACCAAATAAAAGTTTAAGGCTGTTACTGTGAATGAATCGAACGATACGCCGATTTTTATAATTAAATTATCGCGATTTGAATTGTATTCCATTATTTATGTCAAAAATCGCTTTCTCTGTAAATCATTATTTTTACGGCGCTCACAACGAAGGGAGCGGACTACGAAAATCTTGTAAAGAATATTATACCAATAAAGCCTCAGTTTGATTGCACTCGCCTGGTTTTAATCTTAAATTCAGAAGCTTACTGGTGATCTTAGTGTATGTCCATTATCTAAAATATCTATTTAATATTATTTATTTTCTGCTATTTTTTTGGGGCGACGGAAAGAAAAACTGTTAGTGTACTTGTTTCGCTTGGTGATATAGGTCATAATAATGAGTAGGTAGTACGATATATGGAGATTTAATGTAACGAAATTCAAAAGCGAGTAGTAAGCAGTAAGTAGAGAAGTAGAGCAGTGATAGCCGAATGGAAGAGCAGTGATAGCTTAATGGTTGAAACTTGCACTCTCGATCGGGAGGTTCGAGGTTCAAACCCAGGCACGCACTACTGATTTTCTAAAATTATGTGCGTATTAGAAATTAATCATCCCTGCTTTTCGGTGAAGGAAAACATCGTCAGGAAACCGACAATTCAATAGTACAAACAGAACCAGAGTGAAAGAGCATTATTTATCCCTTTCATAATCAGTATAATATAATACTATATCTATACATATATATGTAGGTTTTTTTTAATATATGTTTTATATCAGTATATATTTCTATAAATATATATTTATATTAATTAATTTGTGCACACTTGATTTGCCTGACTAATGTATACTCCGATCTCAGGGCTGCTGGAAGAAATTTCATTTTGAAATAAGCAGTCCTTTGTACTGTATTTTACATTATGTCTGTTTTTATGTATTCTCTGTGTACAAAAAACTTATAAATAAAAATAAAAAAAATTAAAAAAAACATCATTCGTCATATAAAAGATGTTTGCTATGAAGTCTGTTATTGTCATCGCTCGGCTTAGAAACATTAGCGCTGCAAGCTTCAGTGTTAAGCAAATTTTTCGACTCTCGCATCAATTTGCACCGAAACTTCGTGTTTTATAAGATCAGATTTAACCCCTGCTTGCAGGGCAGTGCGATTGATGTTTGAAATATACAAAGGTTGCTTGCAAAGATAAATAGATTGAATGCTGCGTTTTCTAACTTCTTGTATACCGGACCGAACCGGATATGTTTAATCGTGATTTGAAATTTACTTAAGTTTTGTCGGAAAAGGGCTATTGCTATTTTATTATTAAAATTTTCGGTTTTCTTTTTACAATTTAGAATATTAATGTCTGAAAATTTATTATTAATTGGAAATGATGGTTTAAACCTTTAAACCTTAAAATCACTCAATTTGTTATTTAGGTCGATAGTAGCTTTTTTAAAGAAAAATGCGGAGGAAATCGTAGCGCGAACGTAACCTAAATAGAGGTTCATGATAGTAGAAAAGACTGAAGGAAGGTTGCATAAAAGCGAGATTGTAAAAGAGAAAAGAATATGAGGGGTTTGTAATAAAAAGTTACATTATAAATCTCGTTGACTTGTTGAGTGATATGGATTTGCGTAAATGTATGTTTTGAATGGCATATGTAAAAAATTCAGAAAAAATGTATATTTTTTTTATAAAAAGTTGGACGGGACGGACGGGACGAAGTGACAAGTTTCACTATGCAAAAAATGTTTTTTTTTTTTACAATTTTTTACAATAAAAAAGAAAGAATATTTTTCATGCAATTTCGAACACGAATTTTAATGTGGCGTTAATTGATTTATACGTAGCAAGACTTATTGGCACAAATGTTGTATGTTTGGCAAATATCGTAATAAGTCTGCTGGGATTTTGTATACAAATATTTAATCAATTTCAATAAGACTAAAAAGGAAATAAGTTTCATTTTTTTATTATGCCTATTACACTGAGGTCACTAATAAGAGTTGATAGTGTCAATTTATTATAAATGTCTATTTATATAATATTAAAACATATACACTAAATTATATCGTTAGAATAAACGAATATGTTCAATAAATGTTTTGTACATTGGCGAAGTTTTGTACAAGTATGTCAAATATCATGTAATGATTGTTGAAGCCAATGTTGGGCCAATAATATCAAGCCTAAACACTGGTTAGCGTTTCGTCAAATATTTGACAAAAATTTGAAGCGAATATAAGCTGTCTCTTGCGTACTCATTAGCTTTACTGCGCGCGAAAGAGTCCGATAGACTTTTCTTAATGCGCATTCAGTGTGAAGTCACGCCGCGCACTTATTCACAGGCACAACACAAGCGCAATGTGTAAATGTGTTGCACGTGCCAGCTTTCGTTAACTGACCTATACGTATTGGTATTATTGGAATAAATGACCGACAAAGGTTGGTCGTTCCGTTGGCGTTACCCGAAACGTTCTTTACAACTATTGTTTTAACCTTGGCATTAACTTGATTATTATGATTTGTTAAGCACTCTGTTAATTGAAATATCATCGAATATCTTATACTTTGTCTATTACAATCCTACTGGCCCAGTGGTTTATTTGTAATGTATCTACTTATATTCTTTAATCTACTTAACCACGACTCTAATTGGCGCTGAATGTTGCTTCAAACTGAGATGAAAATGAGTTATTTATTAATTCTCAAATGTACGTATTTTGTGGGTTTGGACCAACATTAGAAGACTTAAATAGTAAATCTTCTTTGCTTTGTGTAACTAAATGGTGTAGGTACTACTACTCCTTCTTAAAAAATGTAAATTGAATATTTTAATTGTGTTATCTTTAATCTTTGTATATTGCAATATTTTCATTCACTCACATTCAAATATGTTATCATTCATTCAAAACTTTTATGCCGTATTCATACCGTACTAAAAATATCAGCATGTTTGGCAACAGGTTTTTTAATAGCATTACGTTTTTTATATTTTAATTTGAATGTGACTGAGTGAATGAAATCTCTCTACTAGCTAATATAATTTATAAATCATTTGTATATTTTTTTAGGTTCAATATTTTCGTCATTACATTTTTTATAGATTTATAGATTTTATAGATTTATTTCGTCATTACATTATAGATTTTATTTATTTATAATGTACATTCGTTTTGTGATTTCATTGATGATTCCTATTCAAAAGAATAACTTTACAGCAATCAACTATAATATTAGGAGTACGATAAACACAGGTACAACGCGAGTGATTATTTAGATGTTTCGTATTGAACAAAAAACTATTCAGTTAACGGTAGTATGAGGCGGCTAATGATGCTGTATTTATGTAAAAATAGAATATAAATGTAAAAACACTCGGAAATCAAATGTTTTAATTTAATAAGGGCCTGCTATCGACTCTAAAATCAATTCATGCTGATGACTTCGATTAAATTCGCACTTGGCCAGCGCGGAGGACTATGGCCATAAACTCTCTCATTCCGAGAGAAGACCCGTGCCCAGCAGTGGTACATTAATGGGTTGTACCCCCCAACCCCTCAACTTCGATTCGACTCTACAAAAATACCAATTATTGCAACATAGGCAATTCGCTCAGTTGTTCCTTGTATATCTTTATTAAGAGACGCAAGCTTAGGCTATAAGCCTCTATAGAATTAGATTTTGTTTCTACTTCTACTAATTTTTATTTTTGAAAGTACTATAATTTGGGATAATATGTATTCATCCATCGTTGGCAGAAAAAATCTAATGGGATGGTTTTCTTGTTATTACTAAAGAAAAGTTTACTTCAGTCAAGTATTAGAAAGTGTGATATTTGAGTGTAAAAATCACTACAAAATATTTTAGTTGTAAAGCGACCAGAGTAGTGAAATAATTTGTATATAATTATGTACATTCATTTGTTAATAGTTCACATGAATTTATTTATTTTATTTATTTCTTTTAATAACAACCATCACTATTTTGTGATATAAGGCGTGTAGCCTATTGGACTTACCGAACGTGGTCAATTTTTTTCTGTGTATTAGAATGCGATTCATATGCTTATATGGTGATTATAATACCTGTAAATATTTTGTAGTGACCAACTGAAATTGGGTTTTCATCCAAAACTGTAACAGAACCTTCAATTTCTGTCCTGCGTGCGATCAAAACTGAATTTGACGTTTATTTCTGACTTATAGAAATACTAGCTCTTACCCGCGGCATCGCCCGCACGGTCAAAGGGAATTAACATTAGCATTTGATAACGTGATTCAGAACTTGCAAATGAATTTTACTAACGCCATCTATTAACAACGTCTGGAACTAATAAACATGTATGTTCTCATGGGAATGAGAGAGCGCGGTAAAAAGTAACCTACGTCACTCTCCGCCCTCCTGAATATCTTCCAACTTATAAACCATAAATAGCTATGTGGCGACGTGAAAGAGGAACAAACAAACACACTTTCACATTTATAACATTAGTATGGAAGTATGGATACGCAGTCTCCCTAGAAATTTGCCATTTATACATGTAGGAAGTTTTGATATTCTTTTGTTTTGAAGTCATAAAAGTCATTGGCTTAGATACGGTACAAAGACTGTTGCGTAAGGCTCGTACATCTATCAATATTTTACACTAGCAGAATCCACGCGACTTCGTTCGCACAGACTATAATGCAATCTATCCGACCATTATACATTTGAGATTCACACCTGGACATGTCTCTCACCATGTACCGCAGCGTATGCGATGAAAGAATTTTTTTTCATCTTGCTTCACGTTACTAAAGTTTTAGAAAGTACGTCTTATATATTCTTATATATCCTATGTTACTCAGAAATAATGTAGCATTTTAGTGGTGAAAGAGTTATTAAAATCGGTTCAGTAGTTTTAAGTTATTTCATAACAAACATACAAAAATACAAAGTTTTCCTCTTTATAAAATTAGTATAGATTACGTTGATGCCTCCAAATCATAGCGCCGACAAAAACATTAAAAAATATATCTTTTTAAACAAAGTAGATATTTCGTGTGCGCTTATTGGGCTTATATGAATTGAAGAAATTTGTAGGTACAATTTATTGACAGGGATATCTGAGAAGTAACTTTTTCGCTACTAATTGTAACATTATTTTGAAACCTTGTCTGAATATAAATATTTATATTTAATATATATCTGTTACCTTACTACGACTTTATTAATTTCCTCAAAACAATCAGTTAATGTTTTCGTCCAGTCCTTGAAATCCCCGGGTGGCTGGGTATCCATGAGGATTACCCACTTAAAAAAAAAGTCCTTGCAATGTTATCATTACATAGTATAAAACAAAGTCGATTCACGCTGTCTGTCCCTATCTATGTTTAGATCTTTAAAACTACGCTGCGGATTTTAATGCAGTTTTTTAAATAGATAGAATGGTTCAAGAGGAAGATTTTTATGTATAATATATGCATAATATAGGGAAGGAACACTGATAATTTTAGATTTTTGACTTTTAGGCGAAACGAAGTTCGCAGTGTCAACTAGTTTACAAAAAATATATTGTTTAGGAATCTTATAAACTACTAAGGGCATCGGACTCCTGTAAGTGAAAACTTAGAAATATCAAGTGATTGAAATAAATTTCGGTTTAAAAGATGAATAGTATTTTAGTTACATTTTGTTAATAATGTGCAATTTTGAATTTGTCATATGTATTTTTTGTGATGCAAGAATGTGTTCATATTAACAATAGTATATAACTGACTTTATACACTGTAAATAGTTTTCTTTTATCGTCAATATCATATCTGTACAGACCTTATGTTTTTATCTAATTTAAAAAAAAAACATCTGTAACTTATAATTTCGAACATAATTGATAAATTACATACATTTATAAGTTTGAAGTAGCTAACGAGCATACAGTCCACCACATCTCAAAGCAACTTCATGTAAAACAAGGATTCTAATCGGAGTCAATCACAGACGCGTTGCTACCTCCGAGGACGAAGGTGGTGGCCTCATTAAAGAATAAAAGTTAGCCAGCGATCACATTATTCTACCAAATTATAGCAATAGTAAGCAAATGTTGAGACAGGCGAGGGGTTAGGCTTATTGTATAGTACAGTAAATTTCTCAATTGGCATTCAATTTTTACCAATTTATCATAAAAATAACTAGTGACTCATTGACCATTCGTACCACGAAGGGAACGTTAGTTTAAATAAAAAAATGCCAGGGCTCAAAACGGGGCCTTAAAATCGTGGAGCGGAAAATGCGCAATGAGTATACATAATGATTTAAATCCAATGTTGGTAACTTAGTTAAGTAGAGTGCGTTCCATTAGACGTTCACAAAGTTCACGCTAACGACAGCAGTTTTTTTTCGTTCCACTAGCTTGTGAGTGTTACTGACATAATCTCTGGTGGAATGATCACTTCGACCCACCTTATTAGATGGGTCGTCGTGAGCTTCGCGTGGGCGTAAGTCTTGACGTCATGAGTGACACGTCTTGTGGAACGACGTTTTGGGCGTATAGGGCTTTGTGAGCTTCTTCTGGAACGCGCCCGTAGACCGTTGTCCAATTTTGGCATAAGAAATGCATGGGTGCCTAAGGGTGCAAAGGGGTGCACTCGTACTCCACTATCCTGAAATACAATTATTGAATACGCAAAGTAAAAATGAAAAGTACCATACTATAATTACAAAAAAGAAGTACCTAATATGTTTAATGAACGCGTAATGCATTAGAAAAAGTAGTTAATACTCGCAACTCTGTTAACCACATGTTATACATGTGGTTAACAGAGTTGCGTTCTATTTTTAATATTGGTTAATAGGATGTGTAAATGCAGATACACATCCCTGATAATAATTATGGCGGCGCCCATGGAGATGTCAGCTGTAGCCAAGTTTGTGAAAACATTTATTGATGCAATATTAAACGTATTTGTAATAATCATAAGTAGTAAAATTGCACAAATAAGCGCTAAATTATTGTAATTGGAGAATGGTTCTCATGTTCAATAAATTTGTACTGCCATAACTTATGAATATTAATATTTATATTGTTATTAGTATACATTTTACGTCTAATTGACGCTATATAACTCGATATTGTAGTGGGTACGTTGTAAAATATATCTTAAAATTATTGGGAATTATCATAGTGTAATAGTATAAGGAGGTATGTTCATATGTGGCTATCAATTAGAATTTACTCCTTTATTTTGAGCTAAAGTGGTTTCCGCTGAGTTGATTCAAAAATAAAATCGTAGTACTAAGTCGGAATATGCTTGTCTTTACATTCGTGCGATAATTGAAATATTCTTGTATACTTTCCTGTGTATGTTTATTGTTCCCCGATATTTTACATAAAACAATCGAAGTTAATCAGGGGATTATTTTCGTTTCACGCTACATAGATACTACATACATGACGGTTCAATGAAAACTTATTTAAGATGAGATTTTGTATATTAAGCCTGCATTCGCAAAATGTCCAACTTTACAGTTCTTTATGTCTTCCAGATTGATATACAGTCTGCCTAATCTTGTCTTAATATGGAAATAAATTGAGTAATCTATATAACACGGTGAAACCTTATCAAGAAATTGGATAGCTTGCGAATTTAAGCTGCGCTACAAAAGATGTTGTATCCGGAGTTTAGGTTTATACAGTTACTTTTTGTGAATATTTATTACGTAATATATAAAATCTGTATTGTAACTTATGTTTGCTGTTGTATGGACGGCGCGTATTAAAATGTTACATACTTGTTATATTGTTTTATTATTCACAAATGCTCAAGCTGGACCCGTGGATTTACCCGCTTTAAAAATATAATAAAGGTATACCCTACAATTATAACCTTCCACATTTTTGAAAATATATTCAATACAACAAAATATTGAGATAATATTTTTATATAGGTATATAAAATTTTTTATATACCTATATAAAAATTTTGATTAGAACTAATAATTCCGTCGCAAATTCATCGACTTTTTGAAGTGAAACTTCTTTCTCGGGGTTGGAAAACAAAAGTGAAACTTCTTTATCGGGGTTGGAAAAAAAAATTGTGTAACATTTTTTCGTTACGCGCCATCTTTTTCTTATCCCTACCACCCGTGATATTAGATAGATTATTATAGATTAGATTATTAGATAAAGTTTAATAAAAGCCTTTTATTAAACTTTATCTAATTTAACTTTATTTAACCAATTTCTGTAAAGTTGCATATAGTAAATTATTTTTTGAAAAATAACGTCATAAAGAAGTTTCACTTCTTACGAGTGTACGCTAGTACACGCACACATTTTTTATATTTACAGATATGGTTACTGGCATTCCAATACGAACTTGTTTCTGTGTTGATACACAGGGCACCTATAAGTGTGGTACGTAAGGATAAATAATGACCATAATAAAGCGTTATCGTTTGTTATTTAGGCTCGGGCAGTTCGCGAAGGAGCTAGTTAGGAACAGCGCGCTTTTGAGCGTTCACTATGCGCACTAGTTTGCTGAGCCGAGAACTGGTGCTTTCTCTGGCCAAGGAACACTTTCGTTTGCTTGACGACCATTTTTTTGGTCTTCACCCTGGAATCTTTATACTTTTGACGACCGTTTTTTTTGCTCACCACACTGGAACTTGTATACTTCTGACGATGTTCCTCTGAGCGCTACTTAACGCGAACTATTATGCTCAACACTAGGGGGCTCCACCGATGCGGACACGACCAGGACTCCGCGCAGCACACGCTCGAGCACTGCCCATCGTGGGAGTCAGAGCGGCGGGTCCTGGTCGACAAGATCGGGAACGACTTGTCCCCGGCAGCCGTCGTCGCAGCGATGGTACGCTCCAGGGACGCGTGGGACGCGGTGACCTCCTTCTGCGACACTGTAATGTTCGCGAAGGAGGGCGCTAAAAGAGCCCGAAAGCGCTCAGATTCCTCTCGGCGAAGGAGCCGCCGGGGTAGACGTAGATAACGTCTCCCCGGCGCTGTAACCCTGTAGTCGGGGAGTAGAATACGGCTACGGTATCCCCTGCCTGTCGTAAGAGGCGACTAACAGGGGGCCTCTGGGGTTGCGGACGGCTAGAGTGGGAGCTCGAACCGTCCAACAAGCAACCCCGAGAAGGATGGCGGTATGTGTGGCTGCATCTCGCCGTAAACACCGGATGATGAAGGGGGATGGTACACGTCCCCCAAGAGATGAGCCCGTGAGGGGCACTGCGCTAGGGGCCACCGGTTCGTTGCGTTGGAGTTTCCGAGTCCCCTACTACAAGCGCTGAGGAAGGCCACCGAGGAGGTTTTAGTGGGTAAAAATCCCACATAACCCTGAGTCTCTCCCAAGGACTCGGTGTACCTTTTGAAGGTTTCCTCCCCGTAACAAAAAAAAAAAAGGGGGGCTCCACCGATCGTGGGGCTCTGAGGACGTATCCATTGTGCTCAGTGAAAAGAAGGGCCTACTGATACGCGCAGTTAGGATTTGCAGTGGCCTCAGGGTCTTCAAATATAACTTTCTTTACGTCTGCGGAATGAACTAAGCTTCCGTTGCACGTTTCATACTTTATATATTAGCAGAAAAAATAGTAGGTAGTAGGTAATGAACTGGTACCTATATTATCTTCCCTAATTTACTATTTTATCTACTATTTTACAAAAAATCATGCAGACCCCATCCTCTGTAAATAACAAAAACTAGTCGCCCGTCGCATCGGCCGAAATTCGACCGTAATTTAAATTAAAAATCAAATGTCATCTGACATTCTTGACGTTGTGTCTTTTCATAGTAAGACATTGAATGTTCTATTTCATTTACTAAGTACATATGTGTTTGTGACAAATGCAAGGCAGTGTGTGTAATGTGTTTTTAGTTGATTTTATGTATGAAAAATGCATTATTTGAAAAAAATATTAACATTCTGCACTCCTTCTCTACGTCCACAATAACCGTGCAAAATTTCATACTAATCCGTCCGCGGCATATTACTTAAAAATCCGTCACAAATTTTTGCTTCACGTATTAATAACAAAAATAATATCCTACGGAAACAATTTTCATTTTTTCGGGACATGGGCATAGTAAGGGGGGGGGGAGGGAAAGAGGTTTAGGGTGGTTCAACTCTCATTTCATATATGGTTCGCCCCCCGTCCCCCGTCCCCCTAAACCAAAATGCCTGAGAGTCACAAATAAAATGAATAATGCGGTGTATAATTTATATAATATTAAACAAAATTATAAAATAAAGTAACAAAATAAAATATCAATATCAACATTCCTCGACTTCTTGCATAATCATGTCGATGTAGCGCGAGAGTTTTAATATTGGGTTTATAGCCTTCTTCATTTGCCGACATTTGCAATTACTTGTACAATCATCTTTATCAAATATTTCCAAGAATTTACTACACGACGATTTTTCTTTAAAAGAATTTCTTTCACCTGAAAATTTTGCCACACTACGCCAGGGTTCGCTTGCACCACGACTTCTCATTTGGTTTAATCTATTTTGCACCGAATATTTGCAATAAGACTGACATCTGTTTTCTGAAGAATATTTCTTTCGACACAAACTCTGTTTTTTATTAAATTTCAATGTGCGATGCTGAAATAATAAATAAAGATAATTTATTTCTGAAATATTTAGTGCGTACCTAAAGCGGAACTTAACAACTTAAGTTAAGTTATTCACCTTGTAAAGAATGTTTTTGTTTGATTTTCTTATGTTTAAACGAAAATTGTTTTGTCTTAAGGTTTCATTGGCATCTGATGAGGTGTCGCTATCGTCATTGGTAAACTTGATGGGTGAAACGTAGGGCTGCAAAATATGACCTAGAATTAAATTACCTTATTTGGAGATGAACGTTTTCACTTTGGCTGCCATGCTGCATATGAATGATTCATTATCCAAGTGAAATAAATAAAGTGGACTTCATTGAACATATAATACATAATACCCACCTATCTATACTACACCCGAAACAATAAGCACCCATAGCAATGTTCCGCAAACTGAAAAGAAATAATCAGTAGAAATTTCTTTTAAAAGTTACAAGAATATTAATGTAGATTTTACTTACACATCCTATTGATGCCTCTGCGAAGGACGTCAAAAGCGAGGACTGCGGTAAGAAACTGCGAGCTGAAGTCGTAATAACAGTTTCCTGGAAATGAATATGCTATATGAAAAGCTTGTCCGAGAGCATTATCTGAACAATGTCATTGTTTCATAAACATCTTTTATTTATTATGTTTTGTTTTTTGTGTATTATATGTATGTATAATATATATTTTTATGGTATAATATGTATATGATGTATTTATAACATATAAAATATCTTTATTCTTTGTGTTTAAAACACCTGCCGCAAGTTTTCCAGCCACCCAGGGTTGACTGGCAGAGAATGCCATCAGGCATTAAGTTTGCCCTATTGTAACTTTTTAAAGGTGCAATAAATATATAAATAAATATGCCCATAATAAACTAAGATAATCTCCAGGATGAACACTAGTAGTATCTATAGTCGATTCACTAAATAGATATCTACCTTCCCTTAGCAAAAGCTGATACATTGCATTCTATAAATATGGATCAGAACCATAACATTAGGTACTCCCTCTTATTATAGAAAGAATATTTTTGCTAAGCCAAGCCAAGCTCCCTAATGAAAAGCCTGAATACATACACTCAGGTTTAAATTACACAATCATTTTCTTGTAGACTACTTATTATAGACGTGTTCAAATAAGTTCAAATAACTAGGTTCGATTTGTAGGTAGGTAATAACACTAGGATGAACTGATTACCTACATTAGGTACTTAGAAAAAAGTAATGCCTCATTATTTACTAACTGAAAGAAATATTTGATTAACAATCACTAACCACGATTCATCTGCATCAAATTGTAAGAAAAAGCCACTAATTTAGACCAAATTGTAAATAATCCACTATCGCACTTTGGGTAATATTTGTCAACAGTCGTCACAGGATTCGTTTCGAAATCGTCTATCGAATTAATAGTTTCACAGTCTGAAATCGTGTCATTATTGCAAAGTTCTGTGCACGTTTCTAGGCACTCTTTTTCTGTTTCGAGTTGCAAGTTAATAATTTCAGCAATATTCTTCTTTACAAATTCAAGTTCGACCTTAATATCGTCAGCAATATTTTCGTTCAAGTCAGTTCTTTCTACCACACTGGCAATCGATGAGCAACTATTAGCATCTTTTTTGTCTTTTGAACTTTTGAAATCGTCATAAAACTTGCTTGTTTTCGAGTGTTGACTTAATGTGTCTTCTGGTCCTTTTCCAGTAACAACATCTTCTTGTTCACTGACGCTTTCAAAGAAACTATCACTGCTTTCGCTGAACGGCGTTCTTGTTGAATCACTCTTGATACTTCTTTCTATACGTGATGTACTTTGATGAATAACGTAATTATCACTGTACTGTCGCCTCGCTCGGCGCTCGTTCAGTTCGCGATGTAAGATTCTATCTTGACAAGATTTGTTTTTTAGTTTTTTGGCTGCATCCAACTGGCTCTTTTCAAGAGATTTATATTGTTCGTACAAGTACCATGAACGCACTCTATTCGACTTTTTATCCGGTGTATGTAAATCTGGAACATTCCAAAATTTGTAGGGATTATGTTATACCTAGGTACATGCATATCATCAACACCAATCCTTACCAAGGGAATCCAAATAATCCATTCAAAACAACTTTACATTGAATATTATTTATATTGCTATTTTTAAATACAAATTAATTCTTTGAATTTTCACGGATTATATTTTTGCGTTAATTTCTAAAATGACAGATTATATTTTCGACACTTTCTGCCAGAAGATTCGAAGCCTCTCATTATTTCGTTTTAATAATGTACCTATATAGACATTAACGTGCCAATTTTTTAGGAAAAAGGTTGCGGCACTTACTCGTATCTGGTTTGTTGTAGGTACTAAATGAAAATATTAAATAAGCTTTTTATGTATGTGATGTATAAAACTTTGCTTACTTATTTTTATCTAGCCACCAGCTAAAGTAGCCCAAAATTTAATATACATTATGATTGGAACATTTGACTTATAAATGCTTATAAGCGTATCTTTGAACTATTACTTTTTACTAGTGTAGCGGCAGTGCAAGTACCGCACAATATTTATATTCTTACTACCCCCGGCTACGGTAACAATGACTTGCATCAAGTACCAACATTACATTTATTATGCAACTACCCCGGCTATGGTTACAATGATATTTTGATTTCTTCCGAAGAGGAAACCATATAAAGACGTTCTGAATAATTTGTTTTCGAAACAAGAAACAACTTCATCGTCGGCAAAATATCTTCAGCATCTTCATCACGCAGCATCATCGCCGGAACTCGCCGCCGCTTTCCTGGAGCACTCGCCGCCGCTGAGAGATGTCCACACGTCGCCGCCGCCGATCCGAGGATGCGCGCGCTAGCAACCCGCGCTATATTTATAGCAGCACAAGCGAGACGGCCTAGATTTCTATTTCTTTCTAACATTTCTTGTAACTACCTTATCTATTATTTACATTTTTATTTATTCATTATTTATAATATTATTTACTTAGTTACATAAGAATTATTGGTAAAAATTCCTGTTATTTTATTGGTTTGTATAATTATTTAAATCATTATTGGTCGATCAAAATTGTAGCCGGGAATATAAATATAGGGTGCCTTCCTTAATAAAGCATTCCATTCAAGCCTCAACCTTCTGAAGAACCAGTAGTTTTATTTAACCACCACTACACCACCTGGAGTCAGTAGGACACCACTACACCCTACAGAGGTGATCCTACAGTGGTGACCCCGAGCTCGAACACCGAGGGACCCCGTTCTGGAACACCGAGGAAGCTCTGCAACAATCCAGCGAAGAAGCTCTGCAACAATCCAGCGAGAAAGCTCTGAAGAATTTTGAAGATCAATCCCTGCAAGAAATCAGTGTAACCTATTGTCGTCACTATGGAGGAATCCATAAAGAAACATCTTGTAGAAGAAATCAGAAGGCTATCGGTTGAAGTTGCCGCGCTGAAAGCATCGCAGGAAACCACGTTGAATCAGTACAACACGCAAAATCACCATCACAGAAGACCACCCTATCGTCGCAGCCGTTCTACAAGTCGAAGTCGTTCAAGCTCAAGAAATTCTCTTTACTGCTACTACCATCGTCGTTTCGGTCATGAAGCAAGAAAATGCACATCTCCATGCTCATTCAAAACTGAAAACATGAAGACGAAGTCGGAAAACTAACTTCCACGCTCGATGCGACGGGATCTGGCGTCACGGAAACTTCCTACCGTCTATTTGTGACCGACAAGCGAAGCAACCTCAACTTTTTAATCGACACTGGAGCGAACATCTCAGTTATTCCGCCGCAACAGAAGATGAAGCCACTGGAATTCAAACTCTATGCCGCAAACAATACAGAAATTCCAACATACGGAGAGAAGACAATGGAACTCGATTTAAATCTACGTCGACCATTCAAATGGAAGTTTATCATCGCGAAAGTCAGTAAACCTATAATCGGTGCTGATTTTCTAACGCATCACCAACTAGTTGTCGACATAAAGAATCGCAAGATCATCGATGGGAAGACCAATCTTTCGTGTAACTCGTTCGTGCAAGCATCAAACCTTCCTACTATAAGAAGTATAGACGTCGAACAGCCATATCATAAGCTACTAGCTGAATTTCCCGGAATAACAAGATTAACTTCAATGAAGCTCACACCGAAGCACAACGTGGAACACTTCATTGAAACAACCGGTCCACCACTTCATTGTCGCGCACGTCCAATCGCACCACACCGCTACGAGCAAGTCCGAAGGGAATTCGAGAACATGATAGAACAAGGATTATGCCGCCCAAGCAAAAGCCCTAGGTCATCACCACTTCACGTCGTACCTAAGAAGAATGGCGAACTACGAGTTTGTGGAGACTACAGAAGACTCAACTCTGTTACAACTCCTGACCGCTACCCAATACCGCGAGTCAAGGACTTCACTCATCATCTGTCGGACAAGAAGATATTCTCCACAATCGATCTCAACAGAGCCTACCAACAAATTAAAGTACGCGATGAAGACATAGACAAGACTGCAATAATCACACCTATGGGATTATTTGAATTTCCACGAATGACACCTGGATTAAAGAACGCCGGTCAAACCTTCCAAAGATTCATACACGAAGTACTTCAAGGACTCGATTTCGTATTCGCATTCATCGACGATCTTCTAGTTGCAAGCCCAGATGAAGAAACTCATAAGAAGCATCTACGTATTATTCTATATCGACTAGAAGAAAATGGAATCACTATCAACCCGTCAAAATGCATATTTGGACAACAAGAAGTTAAATTTCTTGGTTTCGCCGTTAGTAAGGAAGGAATCAAACCGCCTGCAGAAAAAGTCCGAGCAATTGTCGATTACGCCAAACCACAAACAATTGAAGAACTCAGAAGATTTCTTGGAATGTTAAATTTCTATAGAGAACACATTCCGAATGCATCCGAAATACAAGCACCGCTTCACGCCTACCTTCATAATACAAAGAAAAAAGATAGAACTATAATCGAATGGAACGATGACGCCACGAAGGCATTCGAAGCTTGTAAAGTCGCGATTCAAAATGCAGCTTTACTCGCTCACCCATCACATGAAGCAACACTTGCTATCTTCAGCGACGCGTCTGATAACTCAGCGGGAGCCGTACTTCAACAACACATTAATGGAAAATGGCAACCACTTGGCTATTTTTCGAAGAAATTCTCCGATGCACAACGCAACTACAGTACCTTCGACCGAGAGCTACTTGCTATCTACATGGCTATTAAGCACTTCAGAAAAACTTTCGAGGGAAGAAACCTGATAGTTTTCACCGACCACAAGCCATTGACTTATGTACTTCAGAAGAAACCTTCAACATCGGAAACACCACGTCGTGCAAGACAACTAATTTTTATCAGTGAATTCACAACTGATATTCGTCACGTCAGTGGGAAAGACAACTTAGTCGCCGACGCACTCAGTCGCACACGGATCGACAGTGTATCATGTCCAACGACAATCGACTATTGCAAGATAGCAGAAGCGCAAGACAGAGATAGAGATACGATCAAGCAACTATCGAACCAAAATAATTTATCTATCAAGCAAGTTATTTTACCGATGTCACATCTACCTATCTACTGTGAAGCTTCAACACCTACTATGCGTCCATATCTACCTGAAGAATGTCGTCGTGAAGCATTCAACGCTCTTCACAACATTAGCCACCCAGGCGTCAGAACAACAAAGAAGCTCATTACAGAAAGATTCTTTTGGCCTTCAATGCAAGTTGATGTCGGAAACTGGACGAAGCAATGTCTACAATGTCAAACATGCAAAGTACAAAGACATACATTAAGCAGCCCATCTTCATTTCCACCATCCGATCGATTCGAACATCTACACATCGATATCGTCGGACCACTACCTACTTCACCTCAAGGATATCGATACCTCGTTACGATGATCGATAGAACAACGAGATGGCCTGAAGCAATACCTACAGATGACACTTCAGCAGAATCTGTTTCGAGAATTGTCTACGAAAATTGGATTACTCGATTCGGTTCACCAAAGATAATTACAACCGATCAAGGAAGAAACTTCGAAAGCAATCTCTTCAAAAAATTACTTCAAACAATGGGTATTGAGAAGACTAGGACAACGCCGTTCCATCCATCTTGCAATGGAATCTTAGAGAGGATGCACAGATCGCTCAAAAATTCTATCAAAACTCGTCTATCTGAACATACAACGTGGATTGATGAGTTACCTACAGTATTAATGGGTCTACGAGCAGCACCTCGCACAGATACTGGTATTAGCGCCGCACAACTCACATACGGATGCAGCCTACGTCTACCATGCGATTTCTTCACTTCAACATCAATAAACAACCAAGAGATGGACACCGATTACGTCAATCGACTTCAAGAATCGATTCGCAATGTATCACATCAAATAACTTCGCACAGAAATAAGAAGCCGATATTCATCCATCAAGACCTACGTAACTGCAAAGAAGTTTTTATTCGCAACGACGCTGTAAGGAAACCATTCCAACCTACATACGACGGACCGTATAAAGTCTTAGAGCGAGATAGCAAGACTTTCAAGTTGGAATTACCCGGTCACAGATCATCCGTTATCTCAATCGACCGACTCAAGCCTGCTTATACTATCAATGAGGATACTACGGAAGACCTACAGGTACCATCACGTCACCCACCAGAGAGGAAGCAAGACAGCTCATCAATATCTACATCAACACCTACATCAAGTCAAAGTAAATCTATCTTGAAGACTACAAGATATGGGCGAGCCGTCAAGCCTCCGGTACGCTTTCGCTAGGGGGAGAGTACTGTAGCGGCAGTGCAAGTACCGCACAATATTTATATTCTTACTACCCCCGGCTACGGTAACAATGACTTGCATCAAGTACCAACATTACATTTATTATGCAACTACCCCGGCTATGGTTACAATGATATTTTGATTTCTTCCGAAGAGGAAACCATATAAAGACGTTCTGAATAATTTGTTTTCGAAACAAGAAACAACTTCATCGTCGGCAAAATATCTTCAGCATCTTCATCACGCAGCATCATCGCCGGAACTCGCCGCCGCTTTCCTGGAGCACTCGCCGCCGCTGAGAGATGTCCACACGTCGCCGCCGCCGATCCGAGGATGCGCGCGCTAGCAACCCGCGCTATATTTATAGCAGCACAAGCGAGACGGCCTAGATTTCTATTTCTTTCTAACATTTCTTGTAACTACCTTATCTATTATTTACATTTTTATTTATTCATTATTTATAATATTATTTACTTAGTTACATAAGAATTATTGGTAAAGATTCCTGTTATTTTATTGGTTTGTATAATTATTTAAATCATTATTGGTCGATCAAAATTGTAGCCGGGAATATAAATATAGGGTGCCTTCCTTAATAAAGCATTCCATTCAAGCCTCAACCTTCTGAAGAACCAGTAGTTTTATTTAACCACCACTACACCACCTGGAGTCAGTAGGACACCACTACACCCTACAGAGGTGATCCTACACTAGTTTAAGTACGAAATCTAGGTTAATGCACGTGGATTTATGGACGGAAATTTATAAAATTGGACCAACAAGTATCGTACTTTTATCTATTTCACATATTCACAAACGCGGTCGCGTTTGACAAGTTCAAACGTCAAACGAAGCGAGTATGTCTTTACTGTGATAGGAGCGGTTATTTGTAGGTTATGAAATTTTATTACTTACACACAACGTATTATCCTCAAATAATAATTTATAATAGTAGATTATAATTCATATATCTCAAATCAATTAATTACAATCAACTATATAATGAAATAAATTTGAAATTAATAAAATTCGATAGCACAAACCATAGTGCCCCCAATTCTTAGACTTTTCGCTTTCGCTCGATGAAAACCTGACATCCAGTAGACGTCAAACTTGCTTACACATCGCTTGACATTCAGTGAATCTCAAACGATTACATTTATACTACCAAAAAGATTTTTTCATAGGTTAACATTAAATAAAATAATAAACGTAATGAAGTTATGAATTATGTTAATTCAAATGGTGATGAATAATAAGAATATAAACTCGTATCAAAGGAAGAGATGTGCGCAGGAACTTGAATGGAATATTATGTAGGTACTTTTTTATTAAGTACCTACATCGTGTTATTTTAATTGAATGCGTAGTATGATAGATGCCTATGTAGGGAAGTTTAAGATGAGACGAAGCGAAAGCGTGATTTGCGATAAAAATGTGCGCGCATTTCGTTAGTGCTTGCTCATATTAGCGTTGCCGATCGATAGTCGACTATCGATGATTAATCGATAGTCTATCGATAGCCAGGATATCGCAAGATTATCGATGGGCCTATCGATATTATCGATACTATCGGTAGTATCGATAGCTCAGTTCGAAGCAATACTATCGCATGAGTGCAATACAATCGATACTATCGATAATATTGTTGCTCGCGAGAACTAGACTATCGGTACTATCGATAGTATCGTTGCTAGTAAATCAAAAATTGTCAACACTATCGATGCTATCGATATGATCGATTATTTTGGACTATCGATTGTTTACTAATTTACAATAGTATTGTTAGCAATATTAAGGTATAGTAGTCGGAAAACAAAGTTAATGGAATAATATTTAAATAATGTTATAATGCGACAACATTACGTATTTACGTACACAAACTATGGAGGCCTTTAATAGTCCTCGTTTAATTACATTACTTTTAAAACAAACTCAATACTATTGCAAATTGCCAAACTATCGACGGTGCCAAATTGTCGATACTATCGATTCTTTCAATATTTTTAATAATTTATGATCACAATACTATCGGTAGTATCGATACAATCGACAATCCATTCTTCTTGAGCAACAATACTTTCGATAGTATCGCTCTCATCCGATAAAATTGCCTTATTTTGAACTATTGATAGTATCGATACTATTGATAGTATCGATAGTATGGCTGTTTTAAGATGAAAACTATCGATTGAAAAACTATCGATAGTTCGGCAACACTAGCTCATATACTACTGTTTTGCTTTTGTAGTCTATGCAAATTGTGTACCTAAGAAGAGATTGATAAGAATGAGCTTTCTCTTGCCTTCTTTAAAAAGGTGTTTATCGCTATGCATATTTTATTTCTCTTCAGTTATTTTGTCATCATTTTAGAATTATGAAAGCTATTACAATTCTACGTTTATTGTTGCAAGTAGACATAATAATAAAAATAGTCTGGACTACTAAAAATAAAAATTGCAACGTTTAAATATTTTAACACTGATTTTATTTTGAGCGAAATGGTTTGAAGTAGCGTACACTGTAGGCGGTTAATTAACTACTAAATAGATAATTTAGTAGTTATTTAACCCCACAAACAAATATCATATGTAGGTACTAGGTATGGGTCGTCGACGTATTTTTCGTCAACGAAACTAGACCGTCGAATATCGTCCGTCGACTAGTCGATAAACTAGTTGAATTCGTCGACTAGTCGAAACACGTTAACGTGTATCTACTAAGGTAATATCGTACTTTAATGTCACCATGTGGACTGTGGAGTTTTCATTTAGCCGTCTACGAATTCGACTAGTCCGTCGATGAACGGTAGAACATCGCCGTCGAAAGTGTCGAAACGTTGATTATATATGAACGGTAGATTTAACTACTCCGTTTTATTCAACGCCCATAGTTAATTCTTCGACGTGTTGAAAGTTAACGTGTCGTATAGACTATAGACTGTTCTACTTAGTACAAAGTCATAAACGTCTAGTTTACTTTAGTTTAAACGGTTCCTTTTGCGGTCTATCTCATGCGATTCCTATATAATTTGGCGATAAGTTGTAAACTTGTGGTTATTACTTACGCACGATTAATTTTAATAGAATCTTATTATAATTGTCAAAGTAATAAGTAATAACTGTTATTACTAAATATTCTAGTAAAATATAACAATTTCGTTACAAAACACATATTTCTTTTTTTATCTGATTGAAGTAGCAAACGAGCATGCAGTCCACCTGATGGTAAGTGGTCACTGCCTCCCATGGACATATGTAAGCAATTCCATATAGAACATGGGTTCAATCTGAAGTCAATCACAGATGCGTTTCTACTCCCAAGGACTATGATGGTCGCCTCATATAAAAGTGTGCCGGCAACCACACCCTTCTATCAAAACGCAAAGAAAATAATAATATGCTTCCAAAGTTCCAATAGAAATAGGTGTGGCGGGCGGTGGTACTTCCCCGGTCGAACTGCATTGGTTCTACCACCACAAAAGACCAAATTCTCTTAAATGTGCGTTGTCAAAAATATCAACGCTATGCATTTAGATTATTTAGAGATAAAGTTCAAAACATCTTAATTGCCACGCAACTTTCAACCTTATTGTAACGGACGACAAGCGAGTCGGTTGTCGTCCGTTAAAATAAAGTTGAAATTTGCTTGAAGCGACCGTCCATGATTACGCGACTATGGTTAATGGTAATATCGTACGTTGATGTCAACATGTGGACTGTGGAGTTTTTATTTAGCCGTCTACGAATTCGACTAGTCCGTCGAAACGTTGATTGTATATCAACCGTAGAATCAACTAGTCCGTTTTTTCAACGCCCATAGCTAGTAGGTACCTATCATAAAAAAATATCCAATCTTTTAGACAAATTCATTGCTTATCCCTCTTTGTTGTAGTATTTATTTTTTGATTCATTATGCCGGGCGCTAAGAGCATGACCACTAATATTAGGCCGGGCGGTCAAAAGATTCAATTTAAACTAATTCGCAATTTCTCTAAATGAAGGGAATTTCCAAATGAAAGCCATTCAAGAATATTTTTATTCAATATGCAATTATTCTGAAAAAGATTATTATTTGTGTTGTACTCCCAAGTTGTTATTAGTAAAATTGCGAGTTCATGCTTCTTCTATGGTTGTCTTCATGCTGTAGGTATATTGTAGGCATTTATGCTGTATATTATTTTCATACTACATGTTCTGACGGAAGGTTAACCTAACGGAGATGAACGTATTGTCAATAAGACCTCATCCAGCGGAGTTATCAAACAATCAATTCTTAATTTACATAATATGTTATTATATGAAAATATAGATTATCTACTAGCTGACTGGCGACCTGCGTTTCGCCATTCACTCTTTAATTAATGGATCTAATAGTCTTATTGCAGTTATAAACCCATCATTTAGAATATTTGATACAATCCAATATAACCATCTAATAGAGGATACTATTTGTTCTTAACATCAATCTTCAATCCAAAATACAAAAATAAACATAATAAAGTATCCTTGTTTTAAGTAGCGAAGTTATTCTTACACTTATTTCACCTGCAAAAATAAAACAGCAGTATGTGATTAATTCAATTGAAATCTGTAAAAGGATACATTTATTTTATGGGCTAATAAATCCCACTCATTTGAATCAAGATTAAATTTACACACTGCTACAAAGTATGTTAATACTGTTGTCAAATAAATTAACTATTATTACATCTGGTAAATATGCAATGAGAATCCATATAGTTCATATGGAATTCGCTTTGATTTGGTAACATTATTTCTTTTATAATTGTGGGGCAAGGGCTGCATGCAGAGTTAGGAATATCTGGCACACTTAGTAAAATTGTGTGTTCATACTGTATGTTGTCATCATTCTGTACATTTTCTTTATGCTGCACGTTCTCTAAATGTCGACCAAATTCTAAGTATGTTGACATAACTGTCGACCAGACCTCACCCAGCAGGAATGGCAAACATACTTGGTTCTTATAACCTAAAACATTTTTATGAGAGATTAATAGCCGATGTCCATTAGAGGCAGTGGCCACTTACCACTGGACTTTAAGCTCGTTTTTTACTTTAATAGTTATTTTAAAAAATACTATAAATACTAAAGCTTTACCGGAAATATTGCAGTAAATGTAAAATTCATTGGTCTGGTACAATTAGTGCATACCATAGGGTAGCCCATTAAATATTTGTTGCCAGTTTCTCTTCTTATTAGCAAAAAAAAATGTGTGACAAATATCCATCTCTTAGGTACTGAAATATTTAATGAAATATTATCATATTTAAAAGGTTAAGGTGTCACACAATCACAGTTTCTGACGAAGAGCCGCCACAGTGTTTTCATGCGAGCTAGACAGTTGTTTGGAGTCACCAAGTGTAGGACCGAGATGGGGTCATCAATGTGTTAACACTGGAAGGCTCGCACTATCAGGTGCAAAACTTGGCGAAGCTTGATGCTATCCCTAGTGCGCCGGTACCTGTCTCTTCGTAGCAGACAGCTCCAAACTCTAGTAAAGCCCACAATGGAAAAGAAGTTACTCACACTAAACGTCTCCAAAAAAATAAGTGATTTGGCTGTTATGTGAGTTCCTTCTGCGTCTTCTGTCTCATAAATATTACATTATTTTTTCCTCAGACTTTATCACTTGTATCCTTTGTCATTTTTATCCTTTGTCATTTGTCATATTTATCACTTGGCCAGCGCGGTGGACTATGGCCTAAACTCTCTCATTCTGAGAGAAGACCCGTGTCCAGCAGTGGGACAATAATGGGTTGACGACAATGTTTACCTTATTTTTCATCTCTTCGATAACAATGTTTACATTTGTCTACGTCAGTTGCGCCGCTCATTGAAAACAATGTATTACAATTTTGTACGTTTTTTTTTTTAATTTACTTTATATAATATTTTCATAAATACAGAACATTATTAGAAACATAAAATTAAAAATAAATTAAACCAATTTTATACGTTTTACTTTTTTAAACTAACATCTGTCAAATTAACTTAGAACGATCTATGGACTCCAACGTTTTGGCCCATTTGTCACAATGTACAATCAGTTGTTGTTTAAAAATCTTTAGGTAGTAGTTCATGTACCTATATGCCTATAATTACTAATAATTTATGTGTGATATTTGTTTGTGTAAATTTAATTTAAATGATTTCTTTCTATACTGCTGGTAGGTAATGAAATGAAATGAAACGTTTTTATTTTGTATAGGCCTACGGGGGCACATAATAAAATATTTTTCCTCTATCTCTTAAATTACTTTTAAAATTGTTTTTCAATTTTAGTTTATGGAAATACGAAATTATAACTAAAAAAACTGAATAAGTGAAACGGCATTGATTTATCGATACATTCGGTTCATGTAGATGACCGTAACGTAAACAGCGCCATCTAATATCTCAAACATATTACTATTTCGATTTGGCGGTAAGGTGGCGTATCATCGCAGAATATACTGAGAATACTGAGATAGCTTTGTATTACTTTAGTAACTTATAAGGATATACAGGGTGTAAATGACAGCGTACCGAATATTAAAAATATGGATTCCTGACACGATTCTGGTGCTTATGGCGTTGGAATTTTTCATCGGATTTTCCTCGGATTTTCCATTTTTTTATGCACTTTTTTTTACTGCATAATGCAACATGAATTTAAAAGAAAAACACTCATTATAGTGTTTTTCACGAAAACTAGCAATGTATAATGAATGCGCTATCAGCTGTTCGACGTCCGGTCAATGACGCCGCGCGGCTGAGGTCGTGCGGCGGGCCGCCCTGCGCTCCGCCGCACCGACTTCCACCAATTTATGAACCAAGTTTCCAAAAAACATTCAATACCTAATTCAAACATTTTAACGCAAATAATAACTGAAAACATTATTCGGAAAAATACTAAATACCTATTCTTTAGTTTATTTTTGTGTACCTAATGATTGAAAACTTCTTCATTTACTTAGGGCAAATAAAAATAAATCACAAATAATGATTAACATTTTAACGTATTTGTTTCAGAAGCAAACATAAGGGAAACATCATTAAAGAAATGATGTAGGTACATAAGTATCATGCAAAATTCTATTCCACATACACAGTACACTCACACATACAGCGCGGTGTGGCTCTTCAGTCCTTTGCCGAAAGGCGGGATTAACGCCGCACACAGAATAAACAATAAAAAGATAACTCAATGTGGCTAATAAAGTACTTGTTCTCCGTAGGTCATGTACTCGAGATGAGAGTTTCTGTGATAAGAATATCAATAGTTATTGATTGATATTATAATAGCTTCTTATACTTTCGTTTTTTTATGTTGTATGTTGTTATTTTATGAAATTTTAATTTGCTTTTATGTATTTAAAGTATTTAGAATCTTGAAGTAAACCAGTCTAATTTGAACTAACATGAATAATGTTTATAATGTACCTAATTTGGTATTTTATTAAAATTACAAAACAACGAGTGGACAAGTAAAAGTAATTGATTTGTCAGTTTTAAGTTAAAGGTTGTGTCATATCTGAATTTAATTGAATCTGTGTAATGCACTCGCTTAGTAGTAACTCGTCACTGAGCGGCGTATTGGCGGTTTTCTTTGATAGTTCGGATATTATTTAAAATTTGAAAAATTGTCACAGTTCGTGATTTTCGCTTGCGGAAGACGGATGCTCTGCAAATTTATGTTTCGTGTTAGTCGTGTCGTGTGTGAACTGTTATTTATTATTACTTGTTATTGCTTTAGTTTTGTGTTTTTATTGTTATTTAGTTTTTGCAAAATGCAGTTCAGTGCTCGTGAATACGGGGAAATGCTAATGTGTTATGGTGAAGCACGTGGGAATGCACAGCAAGCTCTGCATCTGTACATACAGAGGTACCCTTATGCTCGCCATCCAACGGACAGTCGTGTGATTACTCGGGCGTACCAACGAGTGTTGGATAATCAGCCGATTGTACCGCAGCAGGAAGAATGTTGAGAGCACGTGTGGTGGGTAATGTTTTGGAAGCCGTGCGTCTAAATCCGCGCTTAGGTACACGCACCGCAGCTCGAGTATTGCGCAATCGGCACGGGTCTTAGTCTAGGTAGGTATTAAGTTAATAAAATAGAATAAGCGATTTGTTGTTAGATGCGTGCGGGGAATAACTACTTATAATACAATAAGCGATCGGCGATCGGTACGCGGGTTGTTCGATGTACATTGCGCGCTCAAAAATGACCAACTCGGGAACCAATAATTTCCGAGGAAAATTGATGAGTTATTTTTAGTTCATTTAGTGTCACAAATCTACCATTTAAGTTTTCGGTACGCTGTCATTTACACCCTGTATTTATATCTGGTTATAATATTATATTGTCGCTCATATGAAACGTTAGCTCATATAAAATTTTAACAAAGCGCCATCAATACATTCGGTTCATGTAGATGACTGTATCGTAAAGAGCGCCATCTAATATCTCATATACATTATTTGGTAAGATTCCGTATCAACGCAGAATATACTGAGATGGCTATGTAATAGGTACTTTAGTAACCTTTGATCACCAATATTACCGATCGAAGGTAGTAACTTATACTTATTTTTAGTCATGATATTAGATTGTAGCTTCTGTGAAACGGTTGTAATTTTAACAAAGCGCCATTACTTACTTAATCAAGTTAACAGATAACATTACACCATCTGTTATTAGGATTATGCAAAGTTAACAGCTGAAGCTAAAAAAAATATTTGCAATTAAACCTATAAATTAAGATATAAACTATCCTATCTTTCAAGTTGGATCAAAATGCACACGTTGTGTAAATTTGATTATAATCGGTTCAGAGTTTAAGAGTCCATTGCGGACAAATAAAGTGACACGTAATTTATTTATATTAATATGTTAAATCTAAGTTCAGACAAGCCCTCTCGAATAGCGCTAATCGCGATGAAATAGGGCAAACCCGATCAAAAGTTATGAGAGGTTTTACATATTTATATATATAAATACATACAGACATAAACACAACATCATAAAAAATCATAGGAGAACCTTCCTCGGACGTCTAAAGATCGAAATTCGATTGGAAACTCGATTTATGTAAAACGGAGTAAAACCAATAACTTCCTGACTTTCAAAAATTTTCAATTATCTTAGCAACAAGTTAAAAAACCTTTACAAAAAGATGTAAAATCTTATCAAAAACAGTTTCACTGTAAAAATAGCACAAGTTCAAAGTCATCAAATTGTTGAAAAACAATCAAAAAATTTACAAAAAGTTATGAAATACAAACACAAAAAACCCAAGTTATGATTTTTTGATAATTTAATATCGAAAAAGTTTTGTTGCAACCTTAAAACTTAACAAAAATCGAACTTGGCGTGCGTCCTTGAGAATCTCAATTTTTTAGGATCCATTCATATTACTTTAATGTAAGGTAAAATACACTGTAACTGTTTAGGAACTAGTACCTACCTGCTCACACCTGCTGAAAATATGTTGGAAGATTTTTTTCTGTGTTCAGTATTATTATCTACTTGTAAGAATGCAGCGTAATTACTGACCCAGGTGAAAATTATCTCACACTTCCCACTAAGATAAAAAGAAAGTAAAGGAATAAGAACGGTATTGAGAAATTACTTGCAATACATCCAAGCAAATTTTGGGTACTGAAGGACGCACGCCAAGTTCGATTTTTGTTAAGTTTTAAGGTTGCAACAAAACTTTTTCGATATTAAATTATCAAAAAATCATAACTTGGGTTTTTTGTGTTTGTATTTCATAACTTTTTGTAAATTTTTTGATTGTTTTTCAACAATTTGATGACTTTGAACTTGTGCTATTTTTACAGTGAAACTGTTTTTGATAAGATTTTATATATACGTAGGCCTCCTTGTCTTCTATGATCTTATGGACAAGCTAAATTTTGAATATACAGGAAAAGATTAATAATCATTGAATATTATTATTTTATTCAAGTAATAAGTACATACAGCGTTACAGTTACTAGTATTACTCATAATTAAATGTTAAATAATATCAGGCTACAATAAAACCAATCTACTCACAAGCTTCGTAAAATAGTTGTTCAGTTAAATTTTAGTAATAAATTTAAATAGAAAAAATAGACAATCGTAGGCACTTTATAGTATTATCGATGCACATGAAACTTCTAGTAGAAGAATATGGCTCCTCCTGCTGGCTGTCTGCTGTACCCAGGGTTGGTCTGCGAAGAATGGACGCCAGAGTTCATTAGTTTCACGCTGAACGGTGACTTGCGTTCCTTGATGCCTCCTCTCTTCATTGGATGTCCCTGGACATAAGACATATAGTAAGGAACTTAAAAAAGTATTGAACTGGACATTGGTAAGAAATATGAGTCTACCAACAGTGCTTGCCAAAAGTTTCTCCCCGCCATCTTAGTTTTGCTGTAACTTCGCTTCATACATGCAAAAACTCTTATAGGTATCTTGAGTAATGAGTACCCCTTAGGTACACATGATTTTAGTTCCTTACAAATGTGAATCCAAATTAATGAAGGGTCGCGAGTTATTCTACATCTCTATGAGGTGTAAAGAGTTGTTGCACCAGTCGATGGTCACCTTTTATCACGAAAGTGCATTAAGCAAGCTTATCTTCATTCTCTACTTACGTCGTGAAAATATTATAATAAATTATATGAAAGCTTTATCATTTCGACGTAGTAGGTATTTATAGATATTTTTTTCTGATGTTTAATGAGTTATGTTTGTATTTTCGTGTTTGTACGTTTTGACATAGAATAAAGAAATCCAAATCCAAAATACACGCTTTTTACACTCATAGCCCATCGCTAGGATTTTTTTCTGTGTCGTGGGTACCATGGACACACAGAATACACAAACACCCAGACCCAGAACATGAATCTAGACTCACCATTCAGATACCTGTCTGACCGGGAATCGAACCCGGAACCCATTGCGCCTCAGACCGGTATGGTAACCGCTCCGTCACGCGGGTTGTCAAAAGAAATGGAAGGCTAGCATATAAAAACTTAGTTTTAAGTACTTACTAGTGGAATCACAATTGGTGGCATCTTATCGTATGTGTTTCTCAATCTTCGCCAGGTGTCGCATCCGATAGTTTCTGGTTGTAAATAAAGGTCCTCCTTGTCTGCGAAACGCTCCGTCGAATGGTTGTAGGTGGCTGCTAATATCAAGTCCAAGCTGTCATCTGGTAGACTGAAGCGTGAAGAAGGCCAGTTTATTTAACGAAAATTGTATAATTTATATTTTTAATTCAATCAATCATTGTATAATTTATATTTTTAATTTAAACAGTTACATTCCAATCGAGACTGATATGTTATTAAAGTTTTTAAGGTAAAAAAGGGGGGCTCTACAAAATACCTGATTTTCAAAGTGGGCGTTACACGAAGTGAGTTTGGGAACCTCTGCTTTACAGCATACTAGGTGAAATAATATCATTTCATTTTTTTGGGTGCTTAAAACTTTAGCATCATCGTTAATTTTGCCATATTTACGCTACAGGGGAATCGTGTTATTTTAACATTTTACTACAGAAATGCAATCTACAGCGATCGCCAAAATAAAAGTGGATGTGCAACGATATGATGGTGTCAATTAAATTCCGCCTTTTTTAACTGATTAAAGTAGCTAACGTGCATGCAGTCCATCTGATGGAAAGTGGTCACTGTCGCCCGTGGACATCTGATCTGTGAGCAACTGCATATAGAACATGGATTCTATCTGAAGTTAATCACAGATGCGTTGCTACTCCTGAGGACTACGACGGTCGCCTCATATGAAAGTGTGCCGGCAACCACTCCCTTTCATCGAACGCAAAAAATGCTTCACGCTAGATATACTAGCGGTGGTACTTCCCCGTTCGAACTACGCTGGTTCTACTACCTTAAAAAAAATTAGGTATTAGCTTCACTCTGCTTAAATGCTGTGAATAAACTCACAAGAACGGATGAAAGAAGTTCAATTTCCTGACGCTAGCGAGGGTGTGATGGGAGAACAGCCGGGAGCCGGTCGGAACCCCGTGTTTTTCTTTCGTCGACAGCACTATTTCCTTGGTAAGTTCGCCTTCCTTGCGCAGGTCGGGCAGAAGCTTCTTGTTCCTTACTTGCTTTATTCCGGACATCTTAACGAACGAGATTTTTGGTTATTTTTTTACAGAAAAACGCGAATTTCACATATCCTAAACGCGGAAATACCGATGGTTGTAGTGACAACATCAATACTGTAACCATGGTAACTAAATAAATGCTTACAATACGTAGGTACGCTGAGTTCTTGAGTTCGGATAGAAACATAATATAGGTACTTTCTAAGAATAGTCATAGTTTTTGTAGACATTTCTATGAAAAGGATATAAGGATATTATTTGCAGGTGGTAGTACCTGTGTATTTCGACCGGGGAAGTACCACCGCCACACCTATTTTCTGTGATTGACTTCAGATAGGACCTATATTCTATATGAAGTTGCTTACAGATGTCCATGGGCGGCAGTAACCACTGCACTTACCATCAGTTGGACTGCATGCTCGTTTGCTTCTTCAATCAGATAAAAAAAATACCGTCCCACGTTAACTCCTGCATAAGATACAGGTCATATTAATTAATACCTAAACAATAAAAAGAGGTAATAGGTACTCACATAGAAAGGACGATTAAATTTTATGATTTTTTAATAAATATAGTCAAGCTCTTTATGGTTTATTTTAGGATGCACTTATAAAGCTTTATAAACATTTAAACGTTTGTTCTCGGGGGCAGTAACGAATGTTCATATATATATAACAATTCAGTGGCACAGAGGTAGTACCTACCCTTAATTTTTAACATACAGTATAATCAATGCCTAACTAATCATGATAGAAAAATTCAACGCAGAGGACTTTTCACTACCGTGTGATATCTATACTGTAGGTGTATTTTATTATTACATACGTTCCTCTCGAAATGCAATTGGTTCTGGTCAAGGTATTTTGTATCATGGATACCTTACGATAACAATATCTATCCAAAGTTTTAAGGCTTACTTATGTAAAATATTAAAATACTTTCAATCAATTCTAGTACCAAAGTATTTAATATTTCTTGTATTGTACCGAATAAAGTATTTTTCTTTCTTTCTTTCTTTCTAACTAGAATTTGCATGCATAAGTAGGTATAAATTTTAATGGCGAAAGGATTACAATTTATTAGGGCGTTCTGCATCGTCATTTCGCCAATAATGTTCGTGAGTGTATGTAATTATTTGGATACACCATGCAGTCATAATTTGATGGTTTGTGGACACGACATTATTTTTATTATAACTGACTAAGTTATTCCCGCGGGCTGCTTCGGTCGAAAAAAAATGTACCTAGTTCACATGGTTAATTCTATACAAATATTATACTGCGTTTCAGGACTTAATATACGTGGTCCGGCCCGGGGCCGGTGTGCGTTTCACCCTTTGGAAAATACGTGACTAAAGAATCCGATACGTAGGTATTTATACTCAGAGCTATATTATATTGTAAAGATAGTGCACATTATATTATACTGCGAAAATAATAAATGAATTTAGTCTAGAATATTCTAATTACTTTAAATTACACAATTATATTTATTTCTATTTTGTATACCAACTGGCTGTAGTAAGTACGCACTAAGCCATTTGTATATCTTTGGTACCACGATAAAAGGTATGGGTACTGTTGGTACGGTTCAGATCTAACAGTACCTAATAGTCAGTAAGGCGCCTTTTGTACCTATAATTAGTCTAAATACGGACTTCGGTATGGTATTACCTGCGCATTTGGTAAAAAGGACTCGAGAAGCTATATGAAAATTGATTCACAAAGTCACACTGGTATGGGTTGCGTGCCTAGTTCACAGAGAGTTAACGTTACTTCAACTGTAAGTTATGTTTTTTTATATTTTTCCTTAGTAGTTAGTATTCAGAATACTATAAAATGTAGGTATACTTTGCTAAATCGCTTCATAACATCACATGATTACAGTATTGCTTGGCCCCTCCAAGGTCCCGACTAGGTTAAGGGGATGGTGCCGACCTCCCTCCCCAATAAACGCCGATGTATAATATAGGCAATGGACAGTACTAAGGTTGACTGCCGCGAGTGCCGTGAGGAAACCTATACACCCGAGAGTTCTTGATAAAAAAAAAAACTCGGGAGGTGTGTGAAGTCCACCAATTCGCATTTGGCCAGCGCGGTGGACTATGGCCTGAAACTCTCATTCTGAGAGAAGACCCGTACCCAGCAGTACCACAATTAAATTAATTTTAGTCTTTATCTTTAGATCCAGAATGTTCCGTCCTGGCAAAATGCATCAGGTGAGGGCGAGACGGTGTTCTCCGCATTGTCGAGGTTGGATGAGGAGATCGAAAATAGCGAGAAGTCTTACCCAGCGGAGCGTCTGGCAGTCGTTACAGCGGAACTGGCGAGCATACAGCAGGTAAGAATTTAATATGTAACGTGTACTCACGATATGCGGTTTTATATTACTCTTTTGCCGATAGTTTGGCTAATTTCATGGGTTCGGAATCACGGTCATGACGATAGTGACGTGTGCATAGATAACTGTATAACTATAACTTATACTTTTTTTTCTCGAAGGGGACCCGACCTTCAAAGGCACCCGACGCCATAGGAGCGACGCAGGGTTAAGTAGGATTTTAACTGCACTAAACTCGGGGAGGCCGTCCTCGGCACTATAAAGAGGACTCCGTGACCTCCTCAGGACCGCTGCCGGAATCCTCTGAGTGCGTTGCCCCATCGGGCTCTTCTAGTCCACCGCCCCGTCTAGTCTTTAAGGCGGTATGCGACCACACATACCGACGTCCTTCCCGGGATCTTCTGGCTGGACGGTTCAAGCTCGCCCGCAATCCCGGAAGCCCCTTTTAGTCGCCTCTTAAGACAGGCAGGGGATGCCATGCGCTATTCTGATGCCGAAACTACAGGGCGCATATATACTAATGGTAAATTAATCTATCTACCCGTTGTCTAGTTTATTTTTATAGGTTCCGTATCACAACACTATCTAATGCTTACCTGCCAAATTTTGTATTGGGTGTAGTATGTGATTCACATAAAGAGGTAGTTTAAAGTCATATACAGATTATGTGTATTTTTTTATTAATTTTCAAATAACAATATGAATATATTAAATAACTTATTTTATAACTATATGTATATATAAAAGAATAACTTAAAAGGTAAAGAAAAAACAAATTGCTAAATTAAATTATTACAGATTATCGTATATAAATAAATTGAAATATACCTAGGTACTTGTGGCATGAAATCCTCACTACCAAAACATAATAATTATGTATCTCATTAACTGTTACAGGAAATAAAAGAATTCAACGATACAAATATTTTACAAATAAGCATAGATGATTATGCTAAAACTTTACATAAGGTTCGTATTTACCTACACTGAAAATGGTAGGTACTCTCTATAATGCTTATTTAATATTTTGTTATGTATACGTAAAACTAAACAAAATCACATCTTGTTTTTTTTACAGATATTTGTAAGCTTAAATTTGTACAATCGCCCAATGGTGGCTTCGGAGAATGAAGACTTTATAGCAAATGTAAATAGAAAGGTACCTGTGAAGTTTATTTACCTATTACCTAACATATGTTTTAATCGAACTTAAAAATAGTTTTTATCCTTTCGTTTACCAAACAAAGAAAGCATAGTTTGTTGTAAAGCTAAATATATATTATTTATATTCCTTGGGATTAACGTTTCTCTCATCAATGTGGATCTTTTATACTTGTTTGTATTTATTCACAATTGTTCTTAAACGAATAAGGTAAAATTAACATTTGGAGCGATTTGATTTAGAACCGCCGCCAGTATTTTACATTTTTACCATATAATAGCGGTTTCAAACGATGCTGTTATGAGTTATATAAGTATACTAGCTGTACCCGCGGCTTCGCCCGCGTAAAAATGAGTGTATCGCAAAGTTTTTCCCGCAAAAATCTCGACCCCGTTGAAATTATATGATAAAAAGTAGTCTATAATTATGTTATTCCACAACCTTTTCTATAGTGCAAGTCCTATCCAAATGAGTTTAGCCGCTCAGGCGATTACCCGTACATACAAAGAGTAAAGAAACGAATTTAAAGTATGTATTTGTGGTTAGGATCATAATTGTTATGTTAAAATATTTTAAAAATTAGACAAATTATAATTAGAATTTTAAAATTAGACGATTGTGAACCGCCTTTCTTTGAATTAATTAACAATCTTAGTGGTCACACAATACCAAGAAGCACCTTGTAAACCAAATCCTGCTCCACATTTAAACCAAAACGCATCGATTACAAAGATTGATTTTAACTTTTCCGCAGTATGTTTAAAAATTTTCAGGGTTATGCTGCAGGGTGAAGTGCAATGTTTGTACTGGTCTAGTACAAAAAAACGCTATTCTTACAAACTTATTTAACATTCGTGTCCTACTCAACACTGGACACTATCAAGTGGTCAGATTACTCTAATAATGCACACGCATCGGCGGCCGGCATGTATTAGCATGCGCGAGCGAGACGGTTACCTACCCCTGCCGAGAGACACATCTTTATTATTTTAAATCTCTAATATCTTTAAAAGTATTTATTTGATGCATATAGTGTAAAAGCTAACGAATGCATTTATTTATATAAGGATTAATACCGAACAGAAGAAAACACACTCGAAATTATTAACGTAATATTTTTAGTTGAAATATGGAACATAAAAAAAATATTGTGACTTAACCATAAGTTATAGAGATATACTATCGCGGATTGATTTTATATTTAAGGTAGCAATCCAGTGTTTCGTAGCCCTTGACGCAATTATTAGTATTCAACATCAACATTTAATTTATCGATAGACTTCGTAGTTGTTTTGTAAATAACGCCACCTATCGCATTCAATGTAATTCAACATAGTAGTTCAACATAGATCAGGATAGATGGCGCAAGTATACCTAATATTTAACTCATCGGTAATTCCTCGTAATTTTATATTGTGGGTAAATTAAATCAAATTTATATCACATTTATTTGTATGATAATTAATTGTTATCGATTTATAGGTATCTATTATTTCATAATGAACTAAGGATCAGGATGACATCAGGGCAAAATGGCTAATATGGCGATAAACAAAAGTCGCGATATACCGAGTTTTACAGATATATGTTGTCGACTCAAAATCAATATTTTTTAATGTTTTATTATTGAGATAAGTTTTCAATCAAGTCTATCATGCCCCTTGACGGAATTTTATTATCGTACCCTTTGAAGGAAGTTATATAATTTGGTATCTCTAATGACTTTAAACGTATTTATTTGATGCATACAGTGTAAAAAACAATTTTGATCTTTATTAAAATTACGAAACTAACGAATGCATTTATTTACATAAGGATTCCACAAGAAGTCCACCAATTCGCAAATAGCCAGCGTGGTGGACTATGACCTAAAACTCTCTCATTCTGAGAAAAGACCCGTGCCCAGCAGTGGGACAATAATGGGTTGACGACGACATATGGATTAATACTGAACAAAAGACAACAGACTCGAAAATAACGTATTATTTTTAGTTAAAATATGGAACATAAAAATAATTATTGTGAGTTAACCTTAAGAGATATAAATATGCTATCGTGGATTTATTTTATAATCAAGTGTGCAAACCAGTGTTTCTTAGCCCTTGACGGAATTATTAGTAATTCAACATCAACATTTATTTTATCGATATTACTTCGAAGTTGTATTGTAGATAACGCCATCTATCAAATGTTCATTCAACATAATTCAACAGAACAGTGATAGCGCAAGTATACCTAATATTTAACTCATCGGGAATTCCTCGTAATTATAATCGTATCTTTCGCATTATAAATACATTTTCATATTATAAACCCATATTATGGGTAAATTAAATCAAATTTATATCACATCTATTTGAATGATAATTAATTGTTACAAATTTAAATGTATTATTTCTGAACGAACTCACGATGACGTCCAGGCGAAAGGGCCAATATGGCGATTGTCATTTGCATTGGAATTTAACAAAATTCGCGACATACCGAGTTTTACGGATATATGTTGTCGATTCAAAATCAATATTTTTTAATGTTTAATTGTTCACATAAGTTTTTAATCAAATCTATCATACCCCTTGACGGAATTATTACTAATTATTAGTACACCTCTATGTCAAAAGCCAATATGGAGATTGTCATTTGCATTGGAATATAACAAAATTCACGACATACCGAGTTTTACGAATATATGTTGTCGACTCAAAATCAATATTTTTTAATGTTTTATTATTCACATAAGTTTTTAATCAAATCTATGATACCCCTTGACGTAAATAATAGTACAGCTCTTAGTCAAAAACGAACTACCATACAAACATTTATGCTCGATTTTAACATTTTCAACCCATTTTTTGAAATAAAAAGTAGCCTATAATGGATCCCAAGGTCACCACTATCTGTGTACACAATTTTATAAATCGGTTCAGTAGTTTTGCCGTGAAAGAGTAACAGACAGACAGACAGACAGACAGACAGACAGACAGAGTTACTTTCGCATTTATAATATTAGTAGGGATTGTTAAGAGACATACTTATCAGAGGTATTCCAGTTTAGTCCTTAAGGGGTAGCGACACATCATTGGCCAAATTCTAGCAAGAATCTGATCTTATCTGGCGTTGATCACAGATGTCTATGAGCAGTAGTAGCCACGTACTATAAAGTGGACTGCATGCATGTTGCAAGTTGGCCTGCTTACTTCTATAGTATAGAAACCAATATTACTATTTATCTGAAATTATATAATGTAGGAAATGCATCGGATAGAACTTTGGTGTTTATGCACGAGACAGCGCGAATTGCAACGAGAGCAGCGCATTTTACACGCTCAGTTGCTACGCACTCGATCCTTGTATAAGCAGATGCAGCAGTTATTAGGTAATTTATCTAATCTGTTTTGTGTTTTTGGTTTGCAAATTAAAGGCAAAAGATTCATTTTCGCCTTAAAAAGTCTTTTGACGACTTATACCAACGAGGTTTGATGGTTGAACGCGTACCCTGAAGAACGTTAAAGAATTTCTTTACTACATACTTGTCACCAATATAAATATTTATCGATCGTATTTAATGTGAGTAATATTAAATACGATCAATCTTTGTAGTATTCTTGAGATCTACATCAGGCGCAGTTTAAGCGTGCTTTCAATCATTTAACCCTCGCCTGTTTTTATATTTGCCAATCCAGCCTCTGGTTTAATCAAGTGGGCGGCTCGACACTAGGGCCAGCTTTTAATCTTCCAAAACAAGATCAACATCTTCAAAGAAAACATTATAAATACAAACCCGCTGATTTTCATGCCGGATCTTCTCGGTTGTGATTTTGTATTTATCCGTTGATAGTGTAAGAAAATATTCTAACTGACAATTTCTAAGCACTCCCTTAGGCCCATACAAAATAAAGACATATATTATTTTTTTATCTTAAACATATACATATACTAAGTAGGTACTGTATTTTACAATTTACTCTTACGCCTGTATAAAATGAAGACATTTCATTCCATAAAGATTCAGTATGGAGTAGTTCCCGACCGGGCACGGGCATAGAGAGTGCGTTAGGACGTGCGCAGGCGCTGCGTGCTGCGCTTGCGTCCGTCGGCGCCCGGCTTCGTGCAGCTGTGGAGTACGTGCACACTGCGTTACGGTTGCTGGACGACGCGCTGCCGGCCTGGAAACTGGCGTCCGTTGGCAAGTAAGTATAAATGTATTATGTGAGTAAATTTTGCTTGTATTGCGAATAAATGGCGACTCTCGTTTCTTGTATCCCACGAGAAGATGTTTAGGGAAGATGTTTGTATTAGATGCGTTTTTGCGGCATTCCACCCCTTTCTGCAGATTAATAACCGGTAAACTTTCAATATGGTTTTATTTCTAATCTCTTTATAAAAAAATAAGGTATCCACACTACAGTATATACGTTTGTGATAAACGCAGTACGTTTTTTTATAAACGTTTTTAGCACAGATTTCTTTTTGAGCGAGATTTCTATGGCATTCCTTTATTTAATAATATTTAATAATTATTTAATTGATTATACCTACGAGTTTGAATTGATGTACATCAATTCAAACTCGTAGGTATAATCAATAACTCGCCGCTAGTGAATAAATATTTGTTACATGGATATGGAAAAATGGTGACATCACTTATTTGTAAGGTATTAACAGAAGCGGATGGGAGCGCACCGCGGCGTGCGCGGAGGCGTGCCACGTGCTGGTCCGCGCGCGGTGCAGCGAGCGCGGCGCGCGGCGGGTGCTCGCCGCGTCCGCTGCGCCGCGCGCCGCACGCGCGCTGCGACTTGCGCTGGACTACGCGTTCACTGATGCTGTGCATGATCATAAGTAATAGTTCCTTTGATCATTTGCTAAATTACCCAATCGTCAAATGCTGCTTTACCTATCTTGCACTTCAAATACATTGCGATTTCATAAGATTTTTTTTTCTAACTGAATCGTAATTTGTAGCTATCGTTAAAATTGTAGGTGCTCGAGTTTTGAGCTCGAAGGTAACGCCGTCACTCCTATTTCAGCGTGACAACATCAGTGATAAGCGCTACTATTTAGGTTTGAAGGTTTGGTTCTGGTAAAGGAGATAAACTTGTCTGAGGCGTTCCAACTCAGTCCTCAGGGACAGCACCACAACTGTGCTCAATTTCAGCTAAAGCTCTGACAATTGATTATTTTATTTTATTATATATGTATATCCTGAGCGGCAGTGGTCTTCCTTATCACCAGGAGTTTGCTTCATGCTAGTTTGTGACTTTTATAATATAAAAGTAAGGAATAAGCATGGTGAAAGTGGCATAAATGTGAGGTATAAAATTCTTCTGTTATACAAAAGTTATTTTCATATTGTTTGTTAATAATTAATTTTCATTATTTTAGATACCAAAGAGCTACTGAAACTTTTATGCAATTTAAGGAAGCTCTTGTTCAACTTTTTAACACAATCCACCAGGTAACTATTCTGAAATTATTATAAACGTTTAATGAGTTTTTATAATAGATTAAAAAAGTAATGATGCAAGATTGACATTATACTTTGACAGTCCTAACTTGATAATTTGATTTATTTTGTGCGCTTTTAGTGTTATTGTTTTAAAATATAATCTAGAAAATATGTTCAAAAGACGTATTGAGCTATTTAAGCTATGTAACATATTTTTAAAAACACAAATTAGGACACAGACGAACGAAGTAAATATATTCATCAATGGCAAAGGGATAAGCGTGCCCAGTTATTTCACAATCCTCCAGGCTTTACGAAGAGAACGTGTCACCATACCGACATTCTGTTATCATGACCGACTGTCCATAGCAGGCAACTGTCGAATGTGCTTAGTTCAAGTTGAGGGCATGTGGAAACCACAAATAGCCTGTGCTATGCCAGTCTCTAAAGGTATGAAAATACGAACGAATTCCAGTGTTACAAGACAGGCTCAAGAAGGTGTCTTAGAATTCATTTTGGCAGATCACCCATTAGATTGCCCAATATGTGATCAAGGAGGTGAGTGTGACTTACAGGACCTATCCATGAGATTTGGAAATGATCGTACCAGGTTTACAGAGATACATTTTACGGGAAAAAGAGCAACAGAGAATAAAAATTTAGGACCACTTATACGCACCGAAATGACTCGATGTATTCACTGCACACGGTGTATACGTTTTGCATCTCAAGTTTGTGGTTTGGACGTACTAGGTACGAGTGGACGAGGTACCGATATGTTAGTCGGCACTTATGTAGAAAAGAAGTTTCTTTCTGAACTGTCGGGAAATATCATTGATTTATGCCCTGTGGGAGCATTGACCGCTATACCCTACAGATTTAAGGCTCGACCCTGGGAAGTCAGGAGAACTGATTCGATTGATGTTACCGACGCTACAGGCACAAACATTGTTCTAAATCATAGATTTGATAGAGTACTAAGGGTATTACCAAGAGAAAACGATGAAGTTAATCAGGAATGGGTTTCTGACAAAGGAAGGTGGGCAATAGATTCATTGGAGATGCAAAGACTAGTAACACCTATGTGTAGAAAGGGCGACTGCCTATGCCCAATGGAATGGGATTGTGCTTTAAAAATGACCGCTAATTTGATAAGGTGCACTAATCCGACTAAAATTATGGCAGTAGCGGGGCCTCATTGTAACGTTGAAACGTTAGTGGCTGCGAAAGATTTTCTTAACATGCTTGGATCAGACCATACATATATAGAGAGAGGTCTTAAATATTCTATAACAGGTATCGATATCCGAGCGGGGTATTCATTGAATGTAAATATGAAGGATATTTCAAAAGCAGATAAAATACTGTTAGTAGGAACTCATCCAAGATTTGAGGCGCCAGTGTTAAATGCGTGGATAAGGCAGGCGTATTTGTTTAACGAATGTGACATTTATTTTATTGGTCCTGTATGTGAGTTCAATTATCACGTTAATCATTTGGGTCAAGATGCATCTGCAATATGTAAAGCAGGAGAAGCCTTAAGCGGAGCAAAGAGACCTCTTATACTTGTAGGAGTGTCTCAGTTGGACACACCAAACGGTGGCCCAATGATGTGTGCGTTAAGCAATCTAGCGGCTTGTTTTAAAGAGGATCCTGAATGGACCGTCCTAAATGTCATAACGAGAGAGGCAAGTTTCGCTGGTGCTTTGGAAGGCGGTTGGAAACCAGGGGCTTTAGACGGTATTAAAATGTATGGTCCGAGCATATTGATATCATTAGGAGCCGACAGTATATTTTATGATTGGAATCCGCCTCCAGGTTGTACTGTTATATATATAGGATTCCAGGGTGATCGTGGATCGGAGTGTGCTTCAATCATTTTGCCAGGGAGTGCATATTCTGAGGCTGGAGGTATATTTTTGAATGTGGAGTGTCGTGCTCAGTACGCTATGCCGGCCGTCACACCTCCTGGGAAAGCTCGTCATGACTGGAAGATAATACGGGCGCTAGCGGAATATAGCGGCATTTGTCTATTTTATAGTGATGCAAATTCTTTGTGTTGGAGACTAGCGCAAGTTAGTCCGAATTTCGTTAACTTTGGACAATACCAAAAGAAATTATTCTCTGAAATAATACCTCCATTCATTGATACTAGTCAAAGAGGCAGCGGACCGTTGGAAGTGGATATGAAAACTTTAAAAGATTACTACTGTTCAGATACTTTTACGTATAACTCTCCTACAATGGTAAAGACAAAGAAAGCTGCAGTTGAGTTTGCTACATCATGTTATTCAATTGTTTAGTCTGAAACTTATGTATTTTCTCATTAAATTCTATGAAACCTATTTTTTATGGTTTTATTTTTGTTTTATGAAATTGGAGTTATTATAAACTAGAAAACAATAGATGCTAAAAACTTGTTGATGTCTTGATTCTATTCTAAATGATCGGGACATGAAAAATTTCAAAATTTTAGAAAGTCCATTTTACATACTAAAGCTACGGTAAATATTAGTACGAGGTTATATCATATCATTCATTTCCTCCTAAACCTCTAATTATTATCTTAATGCACTCTTATATCATTTCAACTTGTATAATCATCTGTTTTTTAATGATTCAGATACATAATAGTTCAAAAATACGTTTATCAACAGGTGCTCCTAAATAATATCGACAATTTAGCAGTAGCTGAGAAAGAAGTACTAACATACAGTAAGCAGTTGCGAGCGGCGAGAGTGAACCACATGATGAGAAGTGGGTTAGCGGATTTGAAATATAATTCAGCATTGTGCAATCGGAAGACAACATAATAGATTATAACAGTTATTTAATAAGAATTATAAAAAAAATGTTTTCTTTTTTTTAACTCCTTAAACCTTGTTTCATAAGTTTGCCTTAATGTTTTCCCTGTTGGGCAGCCCGGGGAGGATAGCGATAAAATGGTAAGCTTAAACATCAAATAACAGGAAGTTTCAAGTTTATAAAACAATTTCGAGTTTATAATACAAATTATACATATGAGGTCATCCATACACATGCTCAAAACTTCCTGTGTAGTGAAGTACAATTTCAAAGTTTAGTTCTTGATTGACCTTAGGGGCGGCTGGGCCTACCGCTCCGTCTAGTCTTTACGACGAAATGCGACCACACATACCGCCGTCCTTCCCGGGATCGCCTGGCTGGACGGTTCAAGCTCCCACTCTAGCCGCCCGCAACCCCGGAAGCCCCTTTTAGTCGCCTCTTACGACAGGCAGGGGATACCGTAACCCTATTCTGATCCCGGAACTACAGGGACAAGTTGTTAACTGACCTTAGCTTATGCTTACTTTGTTCCCTCTTTTTTATTTGCAATTTGTGCTTTATTCTATATTATTGACAGGCTAAAGTATATTTGATCTAGATATTCTAGATCCTTGTATTTTTTGACACAATATACTAAGTATAGTGATATATATTTTTGATCAAATAACGCAAGAAATAAAAGACGATTAATACAAAAACACAATCAAATTTTATTAAATATCAAATATTGTATTGTCTAACACGATTCCTTAACTATCATGTTTCACATCAATATCTTATAATGGCATATGATTATACTGTTACAAATACGTTTCAAAGATGAAGGTACAGTGATAGTTGGGACAGAATAAGCTGAAAAAATAGGCATTTAGATAAAATGAAAGATGGAACAAATTGAAGATGTTGATATATGTTTTAGTGATATTGTCATGAAGGAACAAGAAGTAGATAAAGATAAAAAATACCCGTAATTTAAAATACAAGATATAGACACGAATTTATTAAAACCTTAATAAAATGATAAAGACAGCCAAATTTTTAGTAATAGATATGAGATGATACTCTCTGATGGCAATAAGACTCTTAGAAGATAGTTTTAGTTAAAATAGAAGCAATGGTAAGGGAGAAACGGAAGTTGAAGAAATATGTTTCAGAGATCATGAGGAAAAATTTAATGCTCTTTACTCTCACAGTGAACTAATAAGTATGAAATCATCGCCAGGTCAATATTGAATAAAGAATATACTGCCAGCAATACTGTAAAGTTGATTAAGGGAATCTGGAGATTCCCATTGCAATATGGCAACTTTGCTTAATCGTTAAAATGCAGATAGTATGCAATCAAATTGTCTCATGATCTCTCAAATCTCAAGAAGAATTCACACAGAACACACTCACGTTATCGATATATACTTGTCACAATACATGGGCTTAAATGCAAAATCTACAAAAGATACACGATTATGTCCAAACGGTAGGATTAATAATAGGGCTTATATCTATCAATACATAAAGTAGATTCTTGTGCGCCAAAGCTCTACATACGAGTCTTTGATGATATTGTAAGCGTAGTCAGAGAATCTTCTGCAACGGACCAACTCGAAACAACTTGTCACACAGAGAACGATACACTACGAGCGATTTATTTGTTAGGAATAAAGAATGACAGTGATGTACGAAATAGAGAACTTAGGGAGTTCCTTTCTGTTACCAACAATATTTCTATGACCAATGCATTAAACTTTTAGACCACTGAGAAGATTATTTTTTTCTGTCATCTATTCCTAGGAATACAAATTACCATAACTTAGTGTTACAGTATCATAACTAATCTACGAGCTCGTTACTCTGATGCGATGAAACCAAGCCTTGATAGTAATCGAAGGCCGATTGCAGACGAAAATCTAGCCGATTAAGACGAGTTAAAGATAACACTGATATGTGGCATGATGTGTTACGTCTCACTTGGTCGCTAGACTGGCTAGCCCTAAAAGTCTTCAAATGGGCAGTTCCACTCATATTTGATGTGAACAAAATAACAACATTAATAATAAAACAACAACAACTAAAGTCTTGGGATCAACAAAACATACACATTATGTGCAAACAATAATCAGTGGGATTAAAAAGTAGATTGCATATTCCCTATCAAAATAGTTATCATTCTAAACAGCACTGAAAATAGACTTAGGATTTCTTTGGTTTTCAAAGTAAAATACGTTTATACGAAAGTAGAATTACCATAAAATATTTTAAGAATGCGATTAAATATTAATTAGATGATGATGAATTCAAGGTCAGTCGGCGTTGTTATTTCACTTTGCCTTACAGCTCGGACACGGCATCGGTCTAAGCAAAGAGCGACGTGACAAATTTCAATAATGTGTACTTTTGAAATATTATTATTTCTTCATTTAGTTTGTCACTTTTTAGTCGAGCCACAAAACACTTATTTCATGCGCTGTTTGCATGGCGCTACATGAGTTAGCGTTAGAAACAAATGTGTCTGATCTCATGGCAATAGTACCAAATTTTTGAAATTCGCTTGTCACTGACGCTTAAAGTGCCGATCTAATATTTCGTAGCCTTCAATTTAGCTGTCGCTATCGCCGTTGCATCATGCCGTGACCGAGCAGTTACACTGACAGTATAATGACATTAATTTCTATGAAAATCAACTGGGGCCGATATTCTAACATTGATTCGATCGATTCTAAGCTAAGAGAAGCTAGAAATATTGTCAATCCGAAGCCAGACCAATGCAGCGGCTATTCTTGCTTGAAAAGTCATAAAAACCGTCTAAATTAGCGTATCCTTAAACACCGTAAAAACATGGAAGCACTCCTGCGGACAGACTGATTGCTGGCTAATATTGATAATATTTTACATATAAGTACTAGAGGAATAGGTACTGCCGTTATACTTTGTAAGAGCTATTGATATGCTGCGGTTAGAAACGAGTTCACTCGCAAACGATTCGATTTACAACACAACAAAATTAAAGATAGGTGATGTCACACATCGAAAAATCTTTGGTAGTGTTACAAACGCAACAATGATTGAATAAATAGTGATTATAAATGTAAGTAACGAAACGTAACGTAACGTAACGTAACTAGGAGATGGGGGTAACGATAATATAGTTGGAACAGTACGATGTCCACGATGCAGTATCGAGGCCGGAGAGACCCAGGGCGAAGCAGACATTCCGACGAGCTTACACTTTGGTGATCGTTTTCATTTTCCTGCTTCGGAGGCATCTGCAATTAAATGTGATAAATCATTAATGATTATTATATTATGGAATAAAATTGTAGTGTTTCTTATGACTGTCTAAGTCATAAGTAATATTTGAAATTATTGGCAAAAATTAAATTCTATTTCTTACGATGAATTTGGTAATGGTACATTCGATTCCATGGGACTTATTAATCCTACACTACGTTTTGAATCTTAAATATTGATTAATAAAGTTAATATAAAAATACATAATTTCACGAGAATAGTTTCAAAACTAACTCTGGCATTATCTATTTAAGGAAAAATATTCTAAAGTGAGATCATAGAAGAGAGAAAAGATTTTAAAGTTACCTAATGAATCCACGATACAGCATGAAGGAGCCGTACAAGCTGAGGATGATGGTGGCCGTCCACACCACCGCGAGCAAGGAGCTGCTGCCCTCTGGGAATTACATCATTGTATATATTAATACGTGAAGACACTTGGGATTTGTTTTTAACATACTTCCCGCGGACGGAGGAATACGAAATTATGTACGGTTATAGTTGATGATGAAGGAGTGTGCATCAACCCATTATTGGCCCACTGCTGGGCACGGGTCTTCTCCCAGAATGAGAGAGTTTGGATGGAGAGATGAAGGAGTACGGAATGCTAATATTTTTTTCAGATAAACCATAAAATATACATCAAATCAACTAAAAACACATTACTCACACCACCGTGCATTTGACATGACCACATAAACAATAAACGAAATAAACCATTCAATGTCTTATTATGAAAACACCATACGCCAAAATGTCAAATGACTTTGTCAACATACCCGCTATTGCTTTTAAATGCAGCATTTAGGTTCTGAATTGAATACGGTCGAATTTCGACCGTTACGTGGCACTATAATTAATTATAGTTAATTTATATCAGTAATGTAACGAATATTTGCATTCGCGACTGTGCGAATGTGTTGCGTACATTGAATTCCAGTTTGACGACGTAACAAAATGTCGCCAAATGTATACAAATTTAAGTTGAACTGTAGTTTAGTCGGCAAAAAAAAGGTCGCCAAATCCAAATCCCCCGGGCCTGGCGCCGCTCAGGTTGGTGTCGAAAAAAAAAACGAATTGCGAACGCATTCGTGAATGCTCAAATAAAATCATTCGTTACGTTGCTTAAATACTTTAAGTCGTCAGCTTTGAACATATGATAGGTACTTGTGTCTTAATCAAAAAAAAATAGTAAAAATATACACACTAATACTACTTTTACCAAAATAAAAGAACATTGCAAGCAGCCGACAAGCTTTTGAGCCTTACCAAAAACTAGTACATACGGTTAAAATACCCTTACATACGAAGGACCATTATAATACTGGCCACATCAAAAATATAAACCCATTTAATGCATTTAAGACCAAACTGGCGGAATACGTCATAGAAAATTCACTTAAAAAAACAATGTGACAAAGGCCTCTAACTTCAAGATTCAGTCATAAACGTTTAGTTTCTACATTATAACAAACAGGTAATAAATATAATAGCAGAATTAAACGCTGTTGAGTTCTGGAATTTGAAAAATGAAATATTGTTGTTGTAATAGGAATAAATCATGCTAATAATAATTTAATTTTTATTATTTTAATGTCATAATACAATTTATCTTTAAGATTAAGGTACCCGACGCCGTGGGAGCGACGCAGGGTTATGTGGGATTTTTATCGCACTAAAGGAGGACTCCGGGATCTCGAAACGACTTCAACCAGAATCCTCCTAGCGCGTTGCCCCATTGGGCTCCTCCCAGTTGGGCGGCTGGGCCCACCGCTCCGTCTAGTCTTTACGACCGTATGCGACCACACATACCGCCGTCCTTCCCGGGATTGCCTGACCGAACGGTTCGAGCTCCCACTCTAGCCGCCCGCAACCCCGGAAGCCCCTTTTAGTCGCCTCTTACGATAGGCAGGGGATGCCGTAGCCCTATTCTGATCCCGGAGCTACAGGGACGATTGCACTTTTAACTTTTTTTTTTTGTTACGGGGAGGAAACCTTCAAAAGGTACAGCAGTTTATATCTATACTATCTATAATTGACGTTCTCCATGGAGAGGTGTCAATAGTTGCTTGCAATAAAATATCATAGTGTTTACTTTGTGACAACCATCAGTGTTAGAGTTTACTTTGTTGATACAACTAAAAAAAGAAGTAATAAATTACAACGCCATCTATCATTTTTTTATCTGATTGAAGTAAAAAAAAAGTTACTGCCGCCTAAGGACATCTGTAAGTAACTTCTAATAGTATATTGGTTCCATCTGAAGTCAATCACAGACGTGTTGCTGCTCCCGAGGACTATGATGGTCGCCTTATGTAAAAGTCTGCCGGCAACTATACCCTTCTATTGAAAGGCAAGAATTGCTTCACGGTAGAAATAGGTGCGGAGGTGGTACCTCCCCGGTCGAACTACACTGGTTCTACCACCTGGTAAATGTCGCGTGGTATTTCATAAATACAAATCATTTTTTGTAAACAGAAAGTTGAAAATGATTAAATTTTGCTTCTAATAAATACCGTGTTTACAGTATAGCGCTAGAAGTACCTACCTACCAAAAAAGTAAAGATGACAAGGAACACAAAATTTAAATTACAACACAAAAGACAGTCTTTTCGCTTAACAGCGATTTCTTCCAGACGACCTAATAATATGAAGTAATAGTGAGTGATAAATATAAAAAGGTGAGATGCAATAAGTAAGTTTTAAGTAAAAGATTAACAGAACAGAGCTAAAGAATAAGTTAATGGTCAACGATATCAATGAATTGATAGGAGGGAGACTTCATACGATGAAAGGACAGAATACTACATAAGCGAAAAAAAAAAATTAAATATTTGCATAAAGATTTAAAAAGCGAGAGATTTAGGGGATATAGGTTACGCAACGAAAACCTAAACGCCACCCCCCTCTTTGTGACTAAATGTGGTATTTTGAATTTGCTCCCGTTAAATGTTTACCTGCTTTGGGTATATTTCTGAATAGGGTTTACTTTGTTACAAACAACTGTCTTAGTGCTTTCCTTGCATCAAAAACATAAATAAAGAATGTAATACAACGCCATCTATTGGCATACCAATGTATCCGTCGTGGAAGGCGTCGCGGGCGCGCGCGCGGCGCGAGCGCTCGCCCGCCGCCGCCTCGCCGCTGCAGTTGGCCCACTCGATTGTCACGTATCTGTTATACATATAATATTTATTTAATCTATATACATTAGTGATGTAACGAATATTCGCAAGAATTGGTGCGAATGTTTTGCCAATATTGAACCCAGAACCCGGTGCATGTCATACCGGTCATAGCCTTTTCCCTGCCCTTACTGTCAATATGTTGTATCTTTTTTTTCGAGGGAAAACGTTTAAAAGGTACCCGATGCCGTGGGAGCGACGAAGGGTTATGTGGGATTTTATTGCACTAAAACCCCCTAGTGGCCGTCCTGGACGCTACACAGGGGATTCCGGGATCTCCAAAGGAACGCAAACGGAGTCCTTTGAGTGCGTTGCCCATCGGGCTTCTCTCAGATGGGCGGCTGGGTCCACCGCTCCGTTTAGTCTTTACGTCAGTATGCGACCATGCATACCGCCATCCTTCCTGGGGTCGTCTGACCGAACGGTTCGAGATGGCACTCTAGCCACCCGCAACCTCAGACGCACTTTTAGTCGCCTCTTACGACAGGCATATACCGTAGCCCTATCCTAATCCCGGAACTACAGGGACGTGACAATGTGTTACCTGGAGGAGGTGGTGCATGCGCGCGAGGCCGGCACCAGCAGCTGGCGGGTGCGCGAGCGCGCGCCGCCGCGGCAGGCGCCCCACGCGCCCCACGGGCCCGCGCCGCCGGAGCCGCCGCCGTCCCCGCCACCCGCACCGCCCGCCTTGCAGCCGCACTCCACTTCGCAGGTTTCTTCCTCCTGTAACCATCACAATTATTTAATTTCTGTAATTTTATTATATTACTCCGAGGAATTTTGTTTGTAAAGTAAAGAGTAATGATGAATTTTGTTTGTTTGTAAAGATGAACATTTGATGAATGTTTTTGGAGTTTACTCCTTAAGAATCGATTGCATATATAAGGGTCCGGTATGAGAAAAATGTGAGGAGTAAAATCTACTGATGAATGACCTCGTTACATTTTTTTGTTAAGTATAAGGCCATCTAGTTAAAACTTGATGCCGGGCAGCGCGGAGGCGCAGCGCCAGGGCTCCAGGCATTTCCTCAGATCCTCTGCATCATACCTGATGGTGCAGAGAGGGCGCCACGATCCGGCCGGGCAGCGCGGAGGCGCAGCGCCAGGGCTCCAGGAAGGCGTCGCCCGCGGGCTCGTCGCCGGACAGCTCGCAGCGCGCGTGCGACAGCCGCACGCCCTGTCCGCACGCGCCGTCCGCCTCCTCTCCAGACGATGTCTGGAATCGATTATTATGGATCTTTTAGGATCGTTACTCTATTCGGAGCAGTGATAGCCTAAGGGTTGAAACTTGCCCTCTCGATCAAGGAATCTGAGGTCCAAATCTCAACCACTGATTTATCTAAGATGATGTGCGTATTAAAAAATAGTTATCACTGCTTTACGGTGAAGGAAATCATCGTAAAGCAATGATAATTAATAATCGAGGAAACTTGGACACCTGAGAGATCTTTAAAAAGAGAAAAGGGTTACAAGGTGTGTGTGAAGTCTGCAAATTCACAGTAGATCAGCGCTTATAGACTGTAAATTATGACAGTAGACTATGGCCTAAAAAACTATCATTTTGCGAGAAGACCCGTACCCAGCGCTACCATACCAATGGGTTTACGAGACTCACCGCGCATAGAAGATTTAAACGTTAAAATTTAATTGTTAAGATATTCACTTAATTCTTGTGCTGGATTTGTATCTTCCAGTGTATAACTGTATACAGAAATTCTTAAAATTTGGATCTATATAATTTCAACTGTACATCTTATAACTAGTTTCACCTGAACATGACATCCCAGCACCGGTCTAGCTACGAGTCGGAGGCACGGTTCCCGAGGGCACGGCGCGCGTTGCTCGGTGGGAGGGCACGCGCGGCCGGGCCATACTGACGGGGTGAGGTGTTGTCTGGGAACAATCATGTTAACACTCATCACTTGTCTTCGCAACTCAAGAACAATCCATCCTGAAGAACAAGCCAAGGCCTGAACAACATTCACGGAATGAAGTTTGTTTTTGGACCGATTTTATCTTCACTATCTTCTAGTCTTTTTCGTGGATGATTCGAATAAGACAGAAGATAAGGCCTACATTTAAGTTGGAATTGCATCCTTCATGCATGAACCTTGTTCATCTTGGGTGATCATTATTTATTTATTTATTTATTGTTAATTAGAACGATACAATACCACTTATACTAATTAACACAATAATATGAAGTTACATTTTCTTTCTTTTTTTTAATTTATCAAATAGAATTAAAGTAACATAAAAAAATGTTAAATTAATTCATACATGCTAAATCATTGAGTTTCGCTGAAACTTAAACACACACTAAGGACTTTTTTCCAATTGTCAAAAAAAAATTCTAAATCTGGAAAGGTTACTATTAGAGTGTTGAGAGCCGAGAGGGTACGCGGAATCGGAGAGTTGGCGGGGGAAAGCGCGTGACTGGACGGTACGGCAAATAATTTCTGCCTTCTGGCTCGTTGGTAATTGTCCGGGGTAAATAGGAGAGCCAGCTCGTTATGCAGCATCGGAGCATCGATTAAGTCTCGGAGAATTTTCAGTGCAATTACTAATTGGGAGTTTGCTCTCCTGAACTTCAGCGAGTTGTAGTTGAGACATCCCAGAAGAAATGATGTGGGGTACATGAATGGGTAATAGCCAAAGTTACGCTTACATAAGTACCTGAGGTATTATGTATGAGTGGTAAAAGTTGATATGATAATCCTTGTACAGGAGATGTATATACGAGTAAATATTACAACAATGACGCAATTTTTTTACTGTCATCATTTTGTTACTCCTCAATTTTACCCTCATCTTTTTTGGTTTTCTCTTTTATATTTTTTCTGATTCATTTTTATAGGATATTAATAAGAGAGCTTGACAAAAAGAAATCTGGTCTCCTACGAAGCCTGATGATCTTACCAAGAGCGACTATGCTCCAGTATATAGATCTATCTAGTAATTTACTGTTATTTCAAGTATATGTTTCATAAAACGGACTAATTCACTCCCACAATGCTTACTGATAAGATCCAAGGGCGACCATGTTCCAGTATATAGATCTATCTAGTAACTTACTGTTTTAAACTTAATGTTTCATAAAAAGGACTAATTCACTACGAATTGTGAAGGTCATCCGCTGTCTGGTAGATTACAATTTCTAGAAGTCAGTATGTAACTGCGACTAACTTTCCAGGCATCAGTGCCGCTCGATGAAGGTACCGACCTGGTCCGTCGCATGTGTCGCGCGGCGGCGTCCCCGCAGACGCAGGCGGAGGCGTCCCAGGCGGCCCAGGGCGCCAGCTCGCAGTCCACGCCGCACGGCACGTAGCACCACGACTCGCGGGCCTCGCTCGCTGTCGCTTTCTGGGGGGGTTGTATGAATTTATTTTGAGGGGTGGAAATTAAATATGTGTGGTGATTTTAGCCTCGCTCGCTGTCGCTTTCTGGGTGGAGGGGGGTTGAATGAATTAATTTGGGTGGGGGGTGGAAATTAAATATGTGTGGTGATTTTAGCCTCGCTCGCTGTCGCTTTCTGGATGGAGGGGGGTTGAATGAATTTATTTGGGTGGGGGGTGGGGGTGGAAATTAAATATGTGTGGTGATTCTGGCATTTTTTTTACTTCGCCGTTCCTCTTGGTGAGAGGAGTAAGATTTGTCGGAATCCTGGCAAATCGTACATGATATGGTTCAAAATTAGGACAGAATTGTGTTTTAGTGAAGTTAATCCGGTTTTCTCTAAATTATAAGCTACAAACCCTGTAAGTTTGTTTAAAATATAACGTGAAATTAAGCCGTTTTCCCTACGTACGTGAGATTTATTGTTGTACGGCCCAATCCCTCCTACCCAAATGTATCATGAAATTAATGGACATACGTACATGATGCATTTAAGCCTGACTGCAAGCCTTTTTTCTTCATTCTGTTAGTAGAGGTATCAAAAACTCAACCACATTTGAGTAATGTAGATAACTGGATTAATCGAAGTAATATATAATAATGTAAATCTTACAGGACAGAAGGAATCATTGACGAACACGCCATCACTCCGGAGGCATCGCACGGCTCTTTTCTTTGTTCCCTCGCCGCAAGGAGAACCTCCTATAAAATGAATAACAGGTTATATTGGTCGCCAATCTTAAAATCATCATTTCATGAGGCTTAAATAGAACATAGGGCATTGAACGCACGCGCGCATGCGTTTCGTGAGTACAACTGATTCACTTTAATAACGTCACGTCACGTCACGTATTTCATCAAGTGCCTGGCAGTTGTAGCGTACGTGTGTTTCGGACCTCAGCCCTACTTAGCTGACCTCACGCCGCATGTTTTAGAAAGCAGCTGGAAGTTGTCACGCAAGTGCCTTTCAGACTACAGTATTAATTAAGTCACGCCTTCTATCTTACAGAGTTGCTGCCAGTCGTAGCCCACGTATATTTGGGTCAACCGCCCGTTCGGGTCAACGTCAAGTTATGTATCCTTTCAAGCAACTGGCAGTTGTTTCACGCGTGCGTTCAAGCGTCTCGTGCATGCGTCCCGAACTGCCGCCCTACTTAGCCGACGTCACGCTACGTGTTTCACCGAACGGCTGGCACTTGTTCCAGGGAGCTAGGTGCCAGGCGGCGTGCCCGCGGGTTATGGCTGCCCATGGCTCGGCAGCCATAAGCTACGGGCACGCCGTGCGGGCACGGGTGCGGCGGCCACCCCATTTCGTCCGACGTCACGTCACATATCCTACCTTGCAGCTGGCAGTCGTCGCGCGTGACTATTGAACAGTCTGACCTACTTGACGTCATGTTACGTGTCTTACCGAGCGGCTGGCAGTAGTCGCGCACGTGAACTCCAGACTATTGCCTTACCAAAATGACGTCACGCGACGTGTCTCACGGAGCGGCTGGCAGTCGTCCCAAGGTGCCAAGCGGCGCGCACGGCTCAGTGGCCACCAGCTACAGGCATGCCGCACCGCCCGCCTCCACCACGCACAGCACCGTGCGCATTCGGTCGCGACGTCCACCCCACTTCGTCTGACTGCAGCTGGCAGTCGTCACGCGTGACTATTTACTACAATCTGACCTAGTTGACGTCATATTACGTGTCTTAACGAGCGGTTACTTAAATGACGTCACGCGACGTGACTCACCGAGCGGCTGGCAGTCGTCCCAGGGCGCGAGGTGCCAGGCGGCGCGCGCGGGCGAGCACGGCTCGGCGGCCACCAGCTGCGGGCACGCCGCGCCGCCCGCCTCTGCCGCGCGGAGTACTGCGCGCGTGCGATCACGACGACCGCCCCATTTCGTCTGGTGGTACGGTTATATTTATATTTTTTTATACTACTTGCCATCGGTGGTTACAAATATTTATGGGCAGCAAAGTTATACATGATTACAATACAAAATTATTTATTGTACACTAATATATATGTAACAAAAACAAAAGACACATAACGTTAGGTACAAAAGGCGGTTCAATCATTCAGATAGCGATCTTTTGTCGAGACTACCTTTGTCGCTGAACAAGACAACTTTTGTGCTTTAAGATGCAAATGAGAGTAGGGGTGTACAAAAGTATACACATCGACTTGATAGAAATATGATGACTTATATAATTACTCTAATATAATGTAGGGTATAATATAATTATAATCGACCCCAGAAAATATTGGACTCTGATATCGTGGGTGCCACGAGCACATCATGACTAAACCCAAAACTAGGACGAAATTTGTCATTCAGCTCAAATGGGCTGGAAGCTGGAACCCACTGTGTGTCAGACTTAGTTACCGCTCTACCATTTGGGTCACCAGAAGTGATTTGGAGTATGCTTGTCGCTTATAAATATGTGATGTTAATACGTACTATATATATTTAGTCTTACACACACAATGGCGTAAATGCGTAATACAGCATGTACACAGAAATGCACATTTAAAGTCATCCTACCATTTACTTATCCACCCGTCTAATAAACCTTGGCAAACCGTACCTGTTCGCAGGGGCTCCACTCAGACCAGGCGGAGACGACACAGTCGCCGGGGCAGGGCGCGCGGCACGGCGCGTCGCGCGGCGGCGCGGGGCCCGCTGCCGCCTCGCACACCGCCTCCTCGATGCTGTTGTCGTGCGAGTCCACGCAACTGGAATTTAGAGAGGATGGATGGAATCAAATTTACGTGTAACCGTGTTCGATACCAATGTTATTAACGTTTTTGTAAGAAGTCATTTTACTTTTAAGAATGTGGTAGAGGGTAAATATTGGAAGTATTTTTGGGGGAATAAAATTTTACTTTTTATATTATAAAATATTTTGTTTGTGGAGTTTCGCATGGCGTATTTAATATCTTAGTATTACGAATTATTTCCTAATTACGTTAGTTTTAATTATTTGAAATAATGTATGTGTCTGTCTGGCATCAGTGCAACAGCTTTATCTCAAGTTAACTCAAGTAATAATCTAACTTAAGCTAACTCACGAAATTGTTTAACGCTGGTGTAACTCCTTCAACTCAATGACAATAAGGGTGTCACATCAGTAACAGTTTCAAGTCAACTTACGTGATGGTACGCAATCAGTACCCTCAAGTCAGTTCACGTGACGGCCTAATTGCAGTGTTAACTCACGTGACAGCCCTATTGGTAACCGAGCGCCCGCAGAGCGCGCGGTGCACCGCGCACACGGACCCCTCGCCGAGCGCCCAGCGCGGCTCCTGCACCACGTGACAGTCTACAACAGTGTCTACTCACGTGACGGTCCTGTTGATAACCGAGCGTCCGCAGAGCGCGCGGTGCGGCGCGCACACGGACCACTCGCCGAGCGCCCAGCGCGGCTCCTGTACAACACACGTGGCGCGTTGAAGCGTCGCGCCGCACTCGCGTCCTCCCGCTGAACCTTCCTCGATCACCTCCCTGTGATAGGATGCTTAGTTGTTTGAACGAAATTGACATAATTTTGGCCTAGAACCAAATCAGTGGACTTATTAGTTAATTGTTTTTTTTTTATCAAATTAAACAGAGCCCATGTGGACGTTTCATTTTTAAGAATAAGGCCATATTCAATTTTTCACTGGCTTATCAGTTTCTGCTCAACTCTCCCTTAGTGGAAACTTTTATAACTTGTATAAAATGTTCGCACTTGGCCAGCGCGGTGGACTATGGCCTAAAACTTTCTAAATCTGAAAGAAGACCCGTGCCCAGCAGAGGGATAATAAGGGGTTGCCACCACCATAAAATGTTGCGAGTTAGACAGAGTCTATTAGATTAGGGTTTTGGTATATAAACACAGTTATATATCAACTAAATATATTTATAATTACAAGAAAAAATGTAAGACAAGAATACTAGTTATGACTGAACCTACTCCGAACTGGCCCCCTTGTGACAATAAAACAAAACTATAAAACAAATGAAGCCACAGTTAAATTTACTTTTTTATGGTTTCTTTATAATAGAGTCCGTACGGAGTCCATTCCGCGCGTAGTAGTTTACTGGTTTAATGTTTGGCAAGAGGATAAAAATTCTTGGATTACACCCTTACCTAGTCCTGAACCTGAAAGCAGCCCTAGAACCGGGCTCGGGCTGGCAGATGCCCCACGGCGCCCAGGGGCCCACCGCGCAGTCCCGCGCGCACCGCACGCTGCACGCGCCGCGGATGAGGGACGGGAACTCCGCGTCGTAGGAGAGGCCGTCTGTTGACGCTTCGCGGACTCGGCGTGGACCTGGGAGGATTGATGTTGTGTGACTTTCTCTAGGTCTTTGTACAACCGAGTTGTGTATTTTTTCAATATGGAAGCTAACGAGAAATCCTACAAGATGTCGCCCACAGATGCGTTGATAACCCTGAGGACTAAGTGTGCAGACACAAAAATGGCGATGGCTAAACGGTGGCGATCGTGCTAGAGTATTGTTGTGAGTGTCATCGTATCAGAATTGCACGTCGAAGAGAACTATAGAACGAGTTCGTTCTCATCGCTCTCGTACCGTTGCCGTTCCTCTCTCACCCGTGCATCGCTCGATCGCGCCATCCCGCTGTCGCCCGTTCCGTGTGCGTCACCTATACTTAGGGTTGCCACTTTTTTTCAGTGATTAAAGTACGTTGGGTATAAAAAGTAGGAAGAAAAAAGTACGTAAATTCAAAATAAAGTACCCTTTGTTTTTTTTGTTATATTGTGTGCGGTAGTTGTCAGCAAAAAACGAGGGAAATCTAAATAATCTTTGATTTCTGGGTCACTAAAATCTGACGAGTAAAAAATAAGTCACCAAGTCTACATTTTCTAATTTGTAATATTTTGGCGTACTTTATTTTTCTCATAAAGTGTGAAATCATCCTAAAGAAAGTACAATACTTTATTTTAAAGTGCGGGTGGCAACCCTACCTATACTGTTCATGTTCTTTAATGCATCGCCGCCCCTCCGCCGTTGCGTTGCCCCTCCTCAGCTATCGTTATTTTCGTGCCCGCACACTAAAGTTAGAACGCCTCAGATATGTATGTTTCCCTTCCTACACTCGGCAAATATCCAGCAGCGATTGATGCCACGATTATAAGTCAAAAAAGACGTGGCGGTAGTGACGGAAAGGGCACTGCTACCTTTAATTTTTTTACTATGTTCCTTTAATTTTTTATGCTGTTCTATTTTGTCTAATAAATTGTCTAACCTTTACATTAAGTTTCTACGGTCTACAGAATGCTCATAGCAGGTAACAAAAAACTTACCAGTAAGAGGATGATACTTTTTGCATACGTCCATTGGCACGTCACGACCGGCCACCATGCATCGAGCTGCTCTCAGAAGTCTACCTTCTCCACACTCCATCCTATGACAAACAGCCATTAGTTAGTAGTTAGTAAGTTAATATATAATTCCGAATTTAAAAGTCGTAGGATTTGGAAATAGATGTTGATGCGGTAGGATAGGAACAGGAAATATATTAAAGTTGAAATAAATCCTTACCCTGGAGGTAAAATACAATCGGAGTCTGCCGGCAAAAGTTCAAGCGAAACGTTCTTACAAACGCACGATGGTATGTCTGGGTCAGAAGCGTCTAAATATCTGAAAATAAAAATATAAACAAAATAAAGATAAAAGTTAAGCAAAGTTAATGATAATAATCGTAAAAATATACATTAATTATACGAAGAAGGATTCAATTCAACAATTATTTTATTATTGTTCGGGGAAAAAACCGATTCCAGTATTTATGCCTTCGTATACAAGTTTAGATAAAATAATTGTTTCCATCACAATTTTAAAGCAAATTGATCTTCTGAATTATTTTCATAAATATCTTTAAAATTTATTGTATTTACTTCTTGTCATTGTTAAAATTATGTCATCATATCATTTTATTGACACTATCGTAATTATTCAAAAAAAATATTCTTAATATTTTCTTATTTTTTTGATTAATATTTGTATAGAAAACATTCGTGGGTCATATGTGAGTTTCGACGTGACCAAGATTCATGTAACAGGGTCTGAAATATCCGTAAAAATAAAAAAAAAACAAAACAAAAACTGGAAATTTTGAGCCAGACATTTACTTGTCTGGGGCTATTGAAAGTGGCACTTGTATTAGCTTACTTGAGAGGATCAGCGCACACAACGTCACAAGTGAGTGTGATCATGGCATCGCAGGGTACTTGGCAAGCCGCGACGCTCGGTGGCACTAGTTGTCCAGCACACGCCCCAGCTTCCACACGATGGGAGTCGGAGCCGCACCAGAGACCTGGAGATTGATAAAGTGATAGAGTAACTATTACTAACAAGTACTATTTTATTCGTTTCATAAACAAAACACGTACAGGATGACAAGTTTTCAAATAAAAAATAATTTAAAAACATCTCAGTCAAAATAAATGTAATCGATACGTATCGAGGTACAATAAATGACAAGTACCTATATTAGCATTTACGGATTAGTGAGATTCGTTTTCGATGTTAGATATTTTCATTTTTATTTCCAATTACTTTCACTTATATTGTGGAGTTCGTCAAGGCAGCGTTTTGGCACCAATATTTTTAATAAGGCGTTTCATAGGCAGAAATTCGATACCGTGCTAAACAGAAGTCTACATTATCGACTTAAATTTCTATTCTAGGTCTGAGTGTTTATGTTCTTGTTTTTTACGTATCGAAGTTCAGCAGTGAGGTTATAACTGTCAATATTATTTTGTGCAATACTATGTTTATGATGTTATTTCAAAACTTACTTCTAAGCCGATATCCAACACCACAACGTTGTCCAGGGGGCAGCCTGCAAGTGGACCACTCCCCGGCGATCCAGGTGGCCTCACGGGAGCGGCACGAGCGCGCGATGGGACAGTCACGGGCTTCCTGCAGCGGCCCACAGTTGGGTCCACCGTGGACAGTGCGGACACGGATTTGTTTGCCGGGATCTGAGTGCATACAAAATATATAATGAACCTTTGGAGAGCATCGTCTTTAAATTATTTTTTCACTAATATTTTTTCTTTAATAGATATTTAATAGAGGTGCAACCCATTTGATGTTAAGCCGCTATTATGGCCATTTATAAACAATTTTACATAAAATATAAGTTTTACAGAAAACCGTGTACTACTCCCGTCTGGTGGCTACTTTAAGATAGAAGATGAACATCTCGAAAAATCGAATCTGTTTTATTATATCCTACGAGCCAGAACAGAGCAGCGTTAAATAGCTATTATAACAGAGCAATGCTGTGTAGGTGACCCCACAGTTTATTTGACTATCGATTCACTTATTCGAACGTTCATTCAAAATTGGAATGTCTTCTGGAAGGCTTCTTTTAGAAAGGCCTTCATCTGTTGCTCCTAGACCTTTATTGGCTATCAGTACAATAATAATTACCGCAAGTGTTAGGACAGGGTGACCAGGGCATCCAGGCCTCCACGCGGCACCCTCGCCGACACCGCACCGTGCACGCGCGTCGCGACGCCGGCCGACGGAGGGGGGCACACCTGAAGGATTACACATAGAAAACGATATTGAAATATTTCTTTTCAACTTCTTTGTTATAATATTATGACTAAACGCGTTCAATTATGATTTATTTATACATGTTGAGTTATAAACTTAACAATATCTAGTCGCTCAATTAGTTTAGTTTTATTAAAAGTTATTTTCTAAATATTTATAAGTTTAGTAACATTTTATTCTCTAGTCTAAAATAGACTAAGATATATCTAAATCAATCTGGAGAAACCTGTCTACCTTATGGGCTCCCTAAAATGATGAACAACTTACAGAGCTTCACGGACAACGTCAGCGTTATTCTGCACACACATTACGTCTCTTGACATCTCGCCTTCTTCAACGCATGGCTCTTCTTCATCACTTTCATTGTAAGGTTCGTTATCCTAAAAATACAATAAAATGTTACAATTTTAAACAATGTTCCAGAAGTTCACTTCCGGATAGGAGTTCATTTTTATTTGACTTGCAGTTAAAATACCCAAGATATATTGATTATATCTAATACTAGCAGAACCGACGTGACTTCGTTCGCGCAGACTATAAAGTATGTATTCTCTTAAATTGTAGAACATTTTTTTGTTCTATTATCAATAGGTATCGCAGTGAAAAATTTTGAACAACATTTTTGATACTTTAAATCACATTACTCAAGTTTTAGCAAAAACCCCTTATACATTCTAGTAATAAAAATTGCCTATGTTCCTCATGAATAATACAGAATTCTAATGGTGAAAGAATTTTTAAAATCGGTTCAATACTTTTAAAGTTAATCCATGACAAACATACAAAAATACAAAGTTTTTCTCTTTATAATAGTATAGTAGTTTGTTGTGGAGTCGATACCATTCGACTATCCCTTACATTATAAAGATTTGTCTTACCAATAGATCAGTGTAGTTGTTGTTTGGCATGTAGTCTTGACGACGACGTTCACAGGGTCCCCAAGGCGTGGCCAGCCAGGAGTATGTAGCGCAGGCGTGGGTGTTACAGGTTTCATTTTGGAACAGTTGGTCCTCAGTAGGACATGGCCAGCCATCTGGAAAGAGGTTTAAGATTAGCGTAAGGAATCTACGTTCTGTCTATTTTTGGAAGTGCCCTAATGAGTTTTATTGCTTGTGTATATAACAATGTATCGTTTCGTCTAAAATTATGTAAACTGTGTAGATTTTTTTTCAAATTATGTTGGTACTTAATGAATGAGCAAAATGTACGATAATTAACTGAATCGATACAGTTGTTTGAATTACAGATAGAAGGGTGCTCATCCTCTAAGCATGTATCTTGTTGCAAACTTTTTTTGTCATTTTGTTTCTACTGCTCTCTAGGACTCTTTCCCTGGATTTGTAGCATATGCAAGAGAATGTAGAATCACAAGTCATTTATTTTGCACCAAAAAAAAATTAACTATCATAGTAAAGGAATCAAACTGTATCAAGTATTCTGTGGTATTCCTTAAGATCCTCCTCCTCTTTTAAAGAAGTACACATCGGATCTAGTGCATTTCCTTGTGGAACGCCATCGCTGACGAACTGAATAATTCAATAGATACATATCAGGTGAAGTTATTTCAAATACATGTCAATGGTGGATGCTCGGCGGTCGTTACTAGAATTTCCCCGTGGAACCTCTAATAATTAAGAAGTGAGTAGTGACGTATAGACGAAGCGTGTGCCAGCACGTGCCACTGGTGGTTGCTATCGAAACTTCTTAGTGATGTAGAGCAGGTCCCCCAGCGCCCACACACGTGATAGGGCCCCGCTCACAGTGCGCCGCACCACGCACGTTAGGCCTTTCAATGGAACTCCTCTCGTCAAGAGTTGAATAAGCTGAGTGATGACGCACTAAGCGGAGAGTCAGCAGGCACGTGATGCTGGCGGTTGCAGGGGGTTTGCTGGTGATTCCTTCCTATAGAACTCTTTTTATCAAGAACTGAGTAATGACATACTGGGTGAAGCGTGGGCCAATACGTGCGTTGGACTTTTAAGTTGAACTGCGTTAGTCAAGAATTGAAATCACCAAATGTTTACGTATTAGGTGGAGCGTGAGCAGGTACATGTCAATGGCCGATGCACGGGCATTGCTGGCGTATCCTTCTTAACGAACTTCTTTGCTAAAAAACAGAACAGCAACGTACTAGGCGAAGCATGCGCCAGCCCATGCCGCTGGCGCGGCGCAGGGCGCAGAGCAGCGCCCCCACGCGGACACCACGCAGTCGCCGGCGCATGCGATGTGGCACCGCTCGCACAGCGCTGAATTACGGGCGATTGGACTAAGCTAAGTTGTGACGTACTAGTCAGAGCGTGTATGTTGCCAGGGATGACATACGGCGCCGAGACGTGGTCCTTTACTGTGAGCCTCGTGCGTAAGCTTAAGGTCGCTCAGCTAGCTATAGAGAGAGCTATGCTTGGTATTGCCCTGGGCGACAGAATTTGTAGGCTTTCAAATGGATGGATGGAGTCAGTGCGTGAGCAGGCACGTGTCGCAGGTAGCTGCGCGGGGGTTCCGGCCGTATTTTCCTTGTGAAATTGCTTTAATTAAGGATATGATGCCGTACTGGGTGAAGCATGTGCCAGCACGTGCCGCTGTCTCGTGCGCGAGGGTCGCGGGCGCGCGGGCGCGGCGCAGGGCGCGGAGCAGGGCCCCCAGCGCCCCCACGCGGACACCACGCAGTCGCCGGCGCACGCGATGCGGCACCGCTCGCTGCGCGCGGGCGCTCCGCCCCCGCTGCACCACGCGCGTTGGGCTTCTTTCTGTAACAAGAGTTTGGATTTTGGTTAAAGGCTTTTGTAAAACAGATAAGGTCAACGAACAGACAAATTGTTAAATCTGGGGCTCTAAATGATGTGTATGCTATTCAAATCCCGACCACAGTTTTTCTAAAACGATATGCATATTATAATTAAATTGTCGCTTTTTTACAGGAAAGATAAACATCATTATAAGAACCACATACTTGAGAGTTCTCTTAAAACATAAAAGTTTTTCAAAGATGTGTAAAGTCTAATTCGTATTGGGTCAGCTGGGCAGTATTTATAGCTACTAAGAGCAATTTTTAGTGGTTTGTTTCTATAAAATGCACATAATATTCTAGTCTGTATAAAACATTACCATTCCTTCGTCAATTCAACATAATTATTAGATTTTCAAGTAAACATTATTCACACTCACTCCATCATGTCCAACGCATCTGAGCTCCCTGCTGCGTCTACCAGGTCCGCAAGTGGTATGTGGTTGGGTAAGCACACAAGGGCCCCAAGGCAGGGCTTTCCATGAAGCGCAGCGAGGAGTGGTGCAAGTCCTCTTCTCCTCCAGCGGAGGGCAAGGCGCTCCGCCCCCCGATGCGGCTGATATTACACGTCGACGGCGGACACTATAACCTGGTTAGAAAAAATGTTTGTGTTTGCATTTATAATAATAACATGAATATAATATCCGAGGGGTTCGTCTAGTCAACATATACATATAATACACTTTAAACTTCAATTAAATTTCCATCACGAATAACATATAGTAATAATATATATAATAATAAACAAAATAATAGACAGGAATCATAACGAATATTAACTTAGTTCTGGGGATAGTACCTACTATCGATCTAAAAACTAGATAACTATCTCAAAAAACATGTTTTCTTCGACCAATTAACATTTTATACCGTTTTATATAATCGTAACCCCACGCTGGGATTTTCTTTTGTGTCATGGGTGCCATAGGCACACAAAGACAAATACACAAACTCCCAGACCCAGTACAGAAATCTAAATCATTCAGATACTTGTTATTATAATATACAGATACAGTATTATAATATACATGTATTACGTGACCACAACATTTAGCGCATTAAACAAAAGCGGTTCCGTACCCCGCACCTCGCTTCTGTCCCCGCGCATCCCCTAGTGACGTGCAGTCGTATATCGTGTGTTTACGTCAGCCAGCTCGTGTTTAAGTTGCGCTTTAAAGTTATATAATTTCGATTCATTATTATATATGTCTCGTTATAATGTTACTTTAATAAGTGATTGTCGAATTTTTCAAGTTTTTATTAAATTATTTGATTATTCATGGAAAAAGACTATTCGTGGAGGAGAAAGGAATCTTATATTAAAAATATGCAATTTTTTTTATCAAGAAAAGATGCATGGGATCAGTATGCTTGTCTCCCAAGTCAAAAATCGAGTGTGTGCTGCAACAGGCATCAGTCGCCGTACTCTTATAAAAATAAACAATATATTCCAGGTCTGCGAATACATTATACGCATAAAATGGTTAATAATGTTATACCTAGATACTCTTGGTAATTGATAATAGAACATATTATTATTTCGTATCGGGATAGGAAATCCCTAGTTCTAATGACGGTTTAACTGTCATGCGCCTAATTGTTTTGGTCGAGTAGTAAGTAAAATCAGTAATCACTAACCAGTAGTAGTGAGCTGTTGAACGGGGAAGAGCGGGCAGCCATCGGTGGGTTGACACGCGCCCCACTCGCTCCACTCTCCCACCTCGCAATCCCGTGGACACGGCACCTAGAAAATATTTTTTTATCACCATCACAGTTAATCGATTCTAGAAACATTTTCTTACAATTTACATTCATGAGTACCACTAAGTATATCTTAAAATAAAACATATTTGGTAAAAAATTAAAATTATATATCCAAACCTTTTTCTCTCCTCACTCTTCAAATTTCAAAAAGGACATTTTATATCTATATATTAATACGTGAAGCAAGAATTTGTGATTCGTTTTTAAGATACTTGCTGCATGCGGAGGGGTACGAAAAAACGCACGGTTATAGCTGATGTAAAGAAGGATTGCTCAATAATATGCAATAAAAATCAATCGTCGTCAACCCATTATTGTCCCACTGCTGGGCACGGGTCTTCTCTCAGTATGAGAGAGTTTAGGCCATAGTCCACCGCGCTGGCCTAGTGCGAATTGGTGGACATAAAAATCAATACTTAAAAAAAATCCAAGTCTCGCAAGTCAATTTTCCTACCGAAAAATGTTGTGAGATCCATGTATATCAAGTAGATTATTAATTTATTCAGTCCCTGCTTAAACGAACTTTCTGTCTTAAGTTGTTATGTAATGTTCTAACCTAACAACATCTTATAGTGACCATACCGATATTATAAATCTTTAACGTTTTAATAAAAAGGTTGACTCGGCAAATTTGGGCTTCTACTTTACTCTACTTTTACTCCAGAACGAAGTTATAGGAGGTTGACAATGGCCCGAATTGTTTCGAGAAAAGTATGGTACGGCCGTGCCGCTTTTTTGCTCGACTTGGCGGGGGCACGATTTTTTTCATATAATGCATAAAACATACTTACATAAAATCAACTAAACCACATTACACTCACTGCCTTGCATTTGACACAAACACATACATAATAAACGAAACTATGAAACTCAGCTCTTACTTCACAAGGCTGAACAAGCGTAGGCATAGGAGCATGCCCACATTGAGCTGGATGCAAGGCCCGTCCATCGGCGCGGACACAGGTCGCCTCCCGTCTCTGCACGCCGCCGCCGCAGCTCGACGGAGTGTCCTTATCCGATTCGTCGGACTCGTCGTCGTCTTCGTCGTAAATGGCGTCGTTGTCGTCTGCATCGTCGTCGTCGTCAGTCGCTGGTGTTAATGTTTAGTTTAAGTAAGCTTTAAGTGTTAAGGATACATTACAAGGAGTTAAATATAATGGGATTTTGATGATGTAATCATAGTTTAATTCACTTAGCTTAATAAACAATGAATTGTCCGAGTAAAAGATTAACAAACAGAAAAATATAAAGTAAAAGATTGAGTGAAAAGGTTAGACTTTATGTGCATGCTGTTTTAGTTTAGATGCATGAAGCTACGAGAAAAGATAAAGTCGACACTCTTATCTAAATAACAGCTTCGACTTTATATCTTTTACTGTTATACAATAATTAGAGACAATAGTTTTGAAACTGAAGATGACGAAAGCAATCAATGAGTAGTAAAAAGCTTACAAGGTGCGGCAGGTGCTGGCATTTCGATGGCAACGCGGCAAGGTCCCCATGGTCCTGGAGTCCAATGTGCACTGGCCTCTAAGGATGCAGGTCTTACTTCTTCCACGACGTCACACTCCTTGCCACCTCCTGTAGTATGAAAAATTTGCATTTACTAACTAAAGTAATTGGACCGGTCAAAGGTTCATCTCAGACATTCTTTGAACAAAAACAGAATGGAGTCAAAATTTCAGCGAATTGAGTAAATAAAAAGTACTTTTATTAACGTAGTGTATCGTCTAGCGAATTAAAAAGTGACGGTTGTGTACTAAAACAAGGACAAAGATAAAAATTACTCTCCTTTATAGATTTGCAATAAGAAGGACTTTGATATGAGAATACACTTTTGAAATATTTATTAATCGCAAATTTTACATTAAGTCTTCTTTGGGTGCGTTCCATAAGACGATCACAAAGCCCATAACGTCCAAAACGTCGTTCCATAAGACGACCGCGGTCGTTGTGGTCGCGGCGAATATGTCACTCATAACGTCAAGACTTATGCCCACGCGAAACTCACGATGACCCATCTAATAAGGTGGGTCGAAGTGATCGTTCCACTGAAAATTGCGGTCGTGAGAGTAAACTTTGCGAACGTCTAATGAAACGCACTCTTTGTTGTTTAACATGCGATATATCAAGTTTTACCTGTCTGCCTATCGTCTATGAAGAAAAGGTAAGACAATACCTATAGAAACCAATTAATGCTTGGAATATAGCGTTATAATTTTCTCTGATAATATAAAGTTATACAGACTTTTGAAGGATTCTTAGTTGTTGAATACAAATAGAGTTCCGGGAACTTTTCCTTTACCAAGAACTTGGCTCATGGCATACTTGTTTATCATTAACTGCACTTAGATAGGAATCTCTGTTCTACATTGTTTCACTGTTTCGAGAAATGCTTTTAGTAAGAAGCGTTGAACTTGTTCAACGGCTTTGTATTGTTTTAGGAACATTTCGCTTCTCTAGAAACATTCAAACCATATTAAGATAAGAAAATTCGGGCTTCAATGTTGGCTTCGCTGTGAATGAAACATATTCTTGATCCGTCCATTATGAATTGAATTTCAGTTGTTGGAGGCGAGTTCGAGACAAAGCTCAGGAGCCCATGTAGTGTGTTCCTAGCGTGAAGATTTCTTGCGGGCACACTTTTATATGAGGCCACCATCATAGTCCTCGGGAGTAGCAACGCATCTGTGATTGATTTCACATAGAACTCATGTTCTGTATGAAGTTAATTACAGATGTCCATGAGCGGCAGTGACCACTTACCACCAGGTGGATTGCATGCTAGTTTGCTACTTCAGTCAGATAAAAAAAAGTGTCTTCCTGTGTAACGCGGACATCACAACGCACGCCAGGTATATAGACTAACATCATGGGAGTTTTTTTGAAGTGAAACTTCTTTAGGCGCATGAGGGTAAATTTTTTACAGATGAAACGTCACGCCGGTATGCAACGGAAGTGTCGGAAAAGAGAGACAGAGTGATCGAGACCGATTGAGAGAGAGTAAGACAGGGCGAACCTAGCATGAGCAACTAGCCGTGGAGTGAGAGTAGGGAGCAAGCGAGTGAGAAAGATTGAGAGAAAAAGTGAGACAGAGCGAACGTCGTATCACGCCTTTTTCCCTTCCTCTTAATCTTGGAAATTTAAAGTTTTAGATTTGTATAAATATAAACAAGATTTATAAATTAGTTCGCCAAAGAAGTTTCACTTCTGACATGTGTACTTTGTACGCACGCATGTTTTTTTTTGTTCTCGAGGGGAAAACTTTTTAAAAGTTATTTAAGCGACGCAGGGTTATGTGGGATTTTACCGCACTAAATCCCCCCCGGTGGGCCGTCCTCGACGCTACAATGAGGACTCCGGGATCTCCTAAGGAACGTAACCGGAGTCCTCTAAGCGCGTTGGCCCATTAGTCACCTCACTGATGGGCGGCTGGGCCCAAAGCTCCGTCTTACGACAGGCAGTAGATACCGTTGCCCTATTCTGATCCCGGTACTACATGGACGATCATGGGAGGTCTATGTTCAGCAATGGACCTCAAAGGTGTGGTGGATGAATATATATATGGTCGGTGGTCCCCCCGGTGAATAATGGTCTATATCCTCCAATAAAGTCGACTTAACACAAGATTTATGGTTAAAAAACAGTATATTGTGAAGTCACAACAACCGTCCAGTATATTGTAAGTGACAATAATGTAGTGCTTATACAGAATAAACTTCTAACGTTACTCTGTGATCAGAATTAAATTCGTTATAATACTTAATGAACAAAAGTTTATCAGGATCTCTTGTGGTAGCCATTGACTTATCAAGTTCATCTTGCACTCAGACATTCCATGAATATTTCATAGAATAATTGAATAAGAGCTTACTAACTATTCATGGAATTCGTAAAAGTTGTCCTTTGTTAATTGTAGTCAGAACTTGTTTGCATACTTATCGATCAAAATAACTAGTTCTAGAATGTATTTTCTTTCTTCTAGCATTTTAACGTAGTTTTTAGAGATAGCAACGGATTTGTATCTGGTATTTTTTTTAAAGCAAAGGAGCTAGACGTCTATGTGATAGTTAGCGGTTATTGTGGCTCATGGACATTTGTAAGCAACTTCATTTATAAAAGAAGTATTTAATGAAGTTGCTAAACATTAAGTCAATTATAGATAAGTTTCTACTACCGAGGACAAAGATGGTTCCTTTATATGAAAACACATCTTTCCACTAATCTGCTTAATGCTAGAAGAGAGTCTGTACCTACCCTACACGAACTACATTCATACAACTTAAAAACCTAAAACGCTTTCTAAACTCATAGCCTCACAGTAGGATTTTCTCCTGTGTCGTGGGTGCCATGGACACACAAAGACGAATACACAGACACCCAGCCCCAGAACCAGAATCTAAACTCATCATTCAGATATCTGTCTGGCCGGGAATCGAACCCGGGACCCACTGCGTGTCAGACCGCTATGGTAACCGATGCACCATGCGGGTCGTCACAACTACCTTACAATTTTCACTTCAGGTAGAATCTGTCAGCTAGAATTTATTTTTCGGAGTTGTTTTCTATCATTTCAATTACGTTTATTACGACAATAATTAGTAAATTTATTTTTTAAAAGACATCTGATGATCTGATGAAAAATATCTTTTGGAATTCAATTATCTAAGTAAAATGTAACTGATGATAATAAATATTCGTTTTTGGAATCGACATCAACTTATTCATAAGTTTATCTTTATAAAAGGTAACTGATGACAACCCTGTTGCCAATGTTTTTGAAAATCAAATTATCACGTACAAAATTAAGTTTATCTTTGCAGAAGGCAACTGAATGTCATAAAAGTAAAGTTACGGTGTCTATTTACATCTCAATAAGGTTCACCTCGCAAGCTGTGTGACACCAAGCACCCATTAATTCTTGTCCCGGCTCGCGGCTCATAACGCTGTCAGGTAAGTAATTGGTGCCAGCCCTACGAGGTCTCGCGTTTCGGGCCTTTGTGACATCGTTATGACCAGTTTGTTTCTTTTAAATTCAATTAATGTTCCTTATGTTAATAGTATCTTTTAGAATTAAGGTCATCTTACAATTACTAAAATACGACTGATTATAATAAAAAAGCCAACTGAAGAAAACATTGCCGAAAATTCAAAAGTAAGTTTATCTTTGCAAAAGGCAACTAAATGTCGTTAAAATAAAGGTACAATGTCTATGTACATAGCTCGATATTTTTCACCTTGCAAGCTGTGTGATACCAAGCCCCTATTAATACTTGTCGCGGCTCGCGGCTCATAACGCTGTCAGGTAAGTAGGTAATTGGTGTCAGCCCTGCGAGGTCTCGCGTTTCGGGCCTTTGTGACATCGTTATGACCAGTTTGCCTCTCTTGAATTTAATTAATGCTACAAAATATTTTGTAACAGAACAAAGTTGTGTGAGGAGTTTTCATTTGTTTTTGTTTCAGGTTTGTGATTATGTTATTTTATTTCAATGAGATTATCAAGCGTACAGTCACTTTCTGATTTGTGTTGTTGTTTATGGTAAGATTTCAATTCTAATAATTTTGTAGCTGGTAACGAGGAGGTAGAACCATGGTGGTGCTAGAGCCATTTTACAACAGCCTTTCAAAATTAATTATCAATCGTAGTTACATAGATAGTATTCAAATCCTCTCTAAAGTTGATTCAAATGTTTATAGGTGGGAGTAGTTATATTTTATTTACAATATTTAAGTAATAAATGAGCATGTAGACGATCTGGTCGTAAGTGGTCACTACCGCCTGTGGACAACAAATCTTCGTACAGAACAGAGGTTCCATCTAAAGTCGTTGCGTTGTCGTCACATGCGCCGTAACACCCAAGGATTAAGATGAGCGCATACTAAAAAGTTGTCTGTACATTCGTTAGCTACTTCTACATTGTTCAAAACCATTCATGGGTGGCAGTAACACACGGAGAGGCGTAAAAATGAAACGCTTCCCACTTCGTTAATACAAAAAGGTGCTTAAATGATATTTTAATATAATATTATTTTCATTTTACCTTGCGGCAATTTCCGCAGCCGTCGAGTGCGGACAAGGGCGCCATCTGGGCGCGGACGCCACGGCAGCCACTCAGCCAGCGTGCAGTCTTCACGCATCACGCACACACGCGTAGTGCCGATGTTGGACATTCCTGACCCGCAGTACCTGGTGGACCAAGGTGTTTTATACTTAATTATCAAAGCCTAGTGTTCAACTGCGTTTGATAAAGGTGACATTACATCTCTCGTCAACCCACTATTGTCCCACTGCTCTTCTCTCAGAATGAGAGAGTCTTAGGCCATAGCCCACCGCGCTGGCCAAATGCGAATTGGTGGACTTCACACACCTTCGAGAACTTTTTTTTTAATGAGCTGTGTAGGTTTCCTCACGATGTTTTCCTTCACTGAAAAGTAGTGATAATTAATTTCTAATACGCACATACTTTTAGAAAATTCAGTGGTGCCTGGGTTTGAACCTCGGACCTCCCGATCGAGAGGGCAAGTTTCAACCATTAAGCTATCACTGCTGACATTACATAAATATAATTAAATTTTCACGAAATTACATTTTTATATTGGTGTTGACAATGATGAGACTGATGATTGGAACGTAAAGGACATTCTGAATTCACACTATTCAGTATACTACTACTTATTTAGTATATACGAATTACCTTACTTGGGTTACAAAACATATTACCTACTTAAAATCTTTAAAAATACTATTTGCTTATTAGTTTTAAAGTTTTAAGGGTTGTATTTTTTGTGTATACAAGAGATTACGATTACATGACTTTAACTAGTTTTACTAACATAATTAATTCAATTAAGTAGGTCCTGTAGTTCCGGGACCAGAATAGGACTAGGGTACCCTCTGCCTGTCGTAAAAGGCGACTAAAAGAGGCTTCCGGGGTTGCGGGCGGGAAGAGTGGGAGCTCGAACCGTCCGGTCAAGTGACCCGGGAAGAACGGCGGCATGTGTGGTTGCATGTTGCCGTAAAAACCAGAAGGTGCGGTGAGCAGTTCACGCCCACCAGAGAAGAGCCCGATGGAGGACATCGGCGGCGGTCAACTGGAGTTCCCGGAGTCCTCTTCCAGCGTCGAGGTCGGCCACCGGGGGGGTTTTAGTGCGGTAAAAAAAAGGTATATAGTCAAGTAAAGAACTTCTATTTTACAATTTTCAATTTATATGTTCCTTAGATATCGTCATAACATAAAAACGGGACAATTGGACGTTTATAAAAGTAACATCTACGTCCAAACATAATAACCGAGTATAAATCAGAGCCATTTCCATAAGGATCGATAAGATAATAAAGCGCCATACGCCGTTAGAATGGCGAGGGTCGGTTCCGAATCATAAAGTCAAAAAAGCATTAAACTAGAGTGGCATCCGATCAATAAGACTTCACAGTGTGACCCAGTTCGCAAGAAATGTGGCGTAAAAATGCACGACGCGACTCCCGTTCATCCACTCTCGTCTGGAGATGAATATTAAACCGTTAGTCTGCTTGTGGAAATTACCTAAAGACGTGACTTGCATTGTGTCGGCAATAAATTAGAACTTCTAGACGCGATCTCTGATTTTTCAGTTACCTGGGTATTATTATATTAATACGTGAAGCAAAAACTTGTGACGGATTTTTAAGTAATATGCCGCGGACGGATTAGTATGAAATTTTGCACGGTTATAGTGGACGTAGAGAAGGAGTGCAGAATGTTAATATTTTTTTCAAATAATGCATTTTTCATACATAAAATCAACTAAAAACACATTACACACACTACCGTGCATTTGTCACAAACACATAGGTACATAGTAAATGAAATAGAACATTCAATGTCTTACTATGAAAAGACACAACGTCAAGAATGTCAGATGAGATTTGATTTGAATTAGACAAATATTCGTACTAATTTAGACAATATGAAGTTTAGTTTTTTAATTTAAATTACGGTCGAATTTCGGCCGATGCGACGGGCGACTAGTTATAATTAATGTATAATACTTGAATTGATGGTGAAGAACAACATGGTGGGATAACATGACCCTAAAGACGAGAGATTTTTAAAAAAGTTTTCTACGGCGCGTGATGTCTACCTATTTGCACTTGTTCAGCGCAGTGGCGTTTGATTTAAATTATTCTCATTCTGTGAAAATCCTGTACCCATCTATGGGATAGTGTAGATAGTAGTTTTAAGGTTATAACATAATAGCAATAAGCTCGTTGATGATCACATTTGTCTGCTAGGTCCACATCAGTAGGTGACAATATAGTTAAAGTTACTTAAGAAAGAATAACATTGTTCACGAGTATTTTTAGTAGAAGTTCTTTTAAAACCGCAAACCACCGGTGTACAAACAATGATCTTCATCTACCTGCGTAGATTCATGAAAACGTAACAAAAGACAAAAGCCTAAATATAATAAAACAAGATAATCCAGTAAGATACAATGGCAAATGCTCAAAATCAAATCGATATCAATACTGTTTACATCAGTACTTTTTTTATAAGATTGAAGTAGCAAACCAGCATGCAGTATACCTGATGGTAAGTGGTCACTGCCGTCCATGGACTTCTGTAAACAACTTCATATAGAACATGAAGTTCTATCTAAAGTCAATTACAGAGGCGTTGCCACTTCCGAGAACTGAGATGGTCACCTCATATAAGAGGGTGCCGGCAACTACACTGGTTCTACCACCTACTAAACCTTTAGTAGTAGTTTATTATGTTTCCTCAAAACTACCATTGTTTACGTTTTTGTCTATCCTTTCAAAGTACAAGACAATAACAAAAATTTAAGCTTACATTATACATAGTAAAGTACAAGCGGAAACTTAATCACTATTTGCTTGATAATACGAAATGAAAATACTTTCTGGTGTGTAACTTACATAGCTTCGACGAACTGGCCGTCCTTCCGGCGACACTGGACCTGTCGTCGCTGCAAGCCCAGACGTGGGGTGTGGACTAAAGAGTCACCTTCCAGTCGCATGTTGAACCTGCGAAAAACGTAATGAGCATTGGTCAGGTTAGAAACGGAAAATATTATATATTTTATAATTTTAAAATAATCACTTAAACATATTTGACGACCCGCTTGGCGGAGTGTTTACCATACCGGTCTGACGCGCAATGGGTCTCGGGTTCAAGACCCGGCCAGATATCTGAATGATGAGTTTAGATTCATATTCTGTGTCTGGGTGTTTGTGTATTCGTCTTGTGTGTGTCCGTGGTACCCACGACACAGGAGAAAATCCTACTGTGGGGCTATGAGTGTAGAAAGCGTGTTTTTTATTTAACTACATAATTTGTAGAGACCCCGTATCTAGTTTAAATACCTGTGTTCTTGAATAACACAGGATTTTTAGTAGAAATATATGTGTATTATGTGTATTTATGCCGGACCTCCTCTTACCATAAGGCGAGAAAAAAATCAAAGTAATCGAACTTTTTATGCCAAACCTTTTGGGACACCCTTAAAAAAGCCTTATTGTCCCACTGCTGGGTACGGGTCTTCTCTCAGAATGAGAGAGTTTAGGCCATAGTCCACCGCGCTGGCCAAGTGCGAATTGGTGGACTTCACACACCTCCGAGAACTTTTTTTTTAAAGAACTCTCGGGTGTGTAGATTTCCTCACGATGTTATCCTTCACCGAAAAGCAGCGATAATTAATTTCTAATACGCGCATGAATCAGTGGTGCGTGCCTGGGTTTGAACCTCGGACCTCCCGATCGAGAGGACAAGTTTCAACCATTAGGCTATCACTGCTCTCAAAAAAAGCTATATACCTTCGCCTATGCTTTGTTGCATCATAAGGTTAAATAGTAGTGAAATCAGTCTACCTTCTACGTATTTACGTAAAGCAGCATGACTTATGGGGCTGTCCATTAAACATGTGAGGCTCGAAAGGTGGGGAGGGATCCGGAAAAATCACGAAATCTCACAAGGGGGTAGGGGGGTGTAAAGTAACGCTCACGTGTATTTATTTTTTCGGCAAGCGCGCGATACTCAACCGAAAAACGGCGTTGTGTATTTATTTTTAGTCTAACGCGTACAAAATCGAATTAAATTTGTGTCAGTCAAAAACAAACTGCAACCTCTCTGTCTACCTCTGAACGTTATTAGTCGTCTTTAATTAATATAGTATTTTTTATAAATAAAAAAATAGATTCTTTGCAGGTACGAACAAATACACGTGATATAGGGGGGGTGGGCGAGGGGTAGTCTTAAACCTCACCACCTATCACCAAGGGGGCGGCGGGTCAAAAATGCTAAAAAAATATCACGAGATTAATGGATGGCCCCTAAGTACCTATATAAAGGTACAGTTTGATAAAAATGTACCAAAGTAGAGACTAATGATCGTTTGATAAACAAAAATAACATGGACGCCGAAATTAATTGCAAATATCGGAAATAATTATTTCGATCGGTTGAAACGTGTTTGTGGTAAACAAAATCTTGTATCATTAAATTTCAGTGGAACCGTACTACCGCTTGTAATAATTGTCGTTCATTATTTTAATTATGTAAATAACAGTTTATATGAAGTATGCATACTAGCGGCTGTAATTACAAAATAACGGAATTGAAGTATTATACCAACTTTTGTTGTCGTAATGAAGTTATAAGTGAGAAGTTTTTAAATACATATTACCTCCAGAATGACTACTGTTTTTTTTAAATCATTGTCAAAGTTGAACTTTGACGTAATATTTATTTTTATTTTTTCACTATATGATCTGTATACCAGTTAATTAACTGTGATCGATCCTCCGAGGGTCAGGGATTTTTTGGTCAACTTGTGTCTCCAAATGGGTCCCCGAACAAGCCCACGTCATTTATCGGACCCTTTACCAAATATCCTGTATATAAAATGAGCGCCTGTCTGTCTGTATGTCCTTTAGAATTGTAAATTATGCATTTGATCATGTAATAATTCTTAGCAAAGTTGTTATGCATGAGCGAATGAAGGTTTCTGTTCATTTTCAGGTGGCGTAGCAGTAAGATTGTCTTTTAAACGTGGTTAATGTTACTGCATACCTACATAGGTCTTATTATATCATCGGGAAAATAATGCCGTCGACTTCTGTGCTGGTATTTTATGACGACCTAACAGTTTAGCCTGTGATAATACGCATGTAGTCAATTTAATCCTTATCGATTTATGTAATAGATTTCTAGATTCGTCTATTGACCGGTCGCTAGTAGGTAAATTGTCACGGATCGATTGTTTAGTCTATGCAGTACATAATTAACTGTCGATCGATAGTTGTACAATTATAAATGCTAACGCAATCTATGTGGTTATAACATATTTTTGTTGCAGCTTGTGTTATGCGGTTGAGTATAAGAGTATTGGTATGAACTTTCGTAATACTTCGTCAAACCATTATTGTCCCACTGCTGGGCACGGGTCTTCTCTCAGAATGAGAGAGTTTAGGCCATAGTCCACCACACTGCCCAAGTGCGAATTGGTGGACTTCACACACCTCCGAGAACTTTTTTTTCAAGAACTCTCGGGTGTGCAGGTTTCCTCACGACGTTTCATCATAAAATGATAACGAATTTCTAATACGCACATAATTTTAGAAAAATCTGTGGTGCCGTACTTGGCTTTGAACCTCGGACCTCCCGATCGAGAGCAAGTTTCAACCATTAGGCTATCACTGCTTCGTAATACCTACACACATTTAATGTACAACTAAACAGTTTTTCGGCTAAAAGTGTAGGTGTAATACGTATATGCCAGTTCTTAAGCTGCTTTAATGTATTTAGATGTGGTTGGACAAGGACGCTTATAAAAGGTCTGAATCCTCAGGGACAATGACGGATTAGTGATTGACCTCACGTAAATTTCTATGGATCGATTGCAAATTGGGTAGAAGGAGTTACCACAGTGCTGCTGTTACTTAAAAACCTATTTTTATCCTTCTATTAGCACTGGAATCTTAAAACTAATTTGTAAATGATTTTATCAAACAGATTTTATAAGTGTGAAAGTAGGTCACTAAATTTAAAATTAAAATTTCATTTAGCATTTTTTTAATAAAATTAGTGCACGGATATCTTAGTAATATTATAAATGCGGAATTTTGATAGCATGTTAGTGTTGCCGCACAGGTGCCACGTGTGGCGGCCACAAACGCCGCCACTAGAAGCTAAAAACGTTCATCGTTTGCAGCGAGTCTATATAAAATGTATACTATAGGAAATATGCCAGTGGCGGCGTTTTGTGGTTGTGGCAGGTGGCCCGTGTGCGGCGACGCTTTCTGTTTAATGCAAAGATTACCGATGGGATTTGGTATTTGGTACACATATACTTTATCGTGTGAACTAATACACATTACCGTGGTAGACACGACTGAAGTTTTTCTATCTGACTGAAGTAGAAAACATGCAGTCCACCTGATGGTAAGTGTGGTAACCACACCCTTTTATCGAAATGTAAGGAATTCACCTATGCATCTAACACATACACCTATTTCTAGCGTGAAGCAGTTCTCATGTTTCAATGGAAGGGTGTGCTTGTCGGCACACTTTCATATGAGGCGACCATCTTAGTCCTCGGGAGTAGCTATCTGTGATTGACTTGAGATAGAACCCCATGTTCTGTATGAAGTTGCTTACTGATGTCGCAGGGCGGCAGTGACCACTTACCACCAGGTGGACTGCATGCTCGTCTGCTACTTCAATCTTTTACAAAAAATCTGCACGCTAGAAGTTGGTGAAGCCGCAGGAAATATTGATAAAAAATAGCGCGACTGCACGGGAAATTTGCATTCATAAAGCATAACGAAATTACCTTTCAATGATTCTGATATGCTCCGTATCAGCGACGCATTCAGTCCAACGACCCACGTAGATCGAATACTCTGCGTCATTCATCTCTGCAACAAGAAAAACAAATGTTAGCTTTCATACGTCGAAATTGCACTGGTATGAGCTATCGTTACTGAATTCAATGCCTTTTGAAATTGTGCTGTCGTTTTGAATATATGTGTCGTTCATTTTATATTCTTCTCCTTTTATTTATTTTTTATATCGTTTATTTCTCTAACGTCTACATTAGCTGCTGATATATTTATATTTCTATTTTTCGAACTGGATTGAAGTAGCACAATGTAGGGAGTACTGGCAATCCTTGGAGGAGGCCTTCACCTGCAGAGGAGGTTCTTGCAGACACCTAAATAATATTAATATTAATATTAATATATATTAATGGATATATATATATATATATATATATATCCATAAATATACTATCTAATAATAATTAAATTTAAAAAATAATAATAAAATGTAATTTCTAATTATATTCTAATGTAATTTTGTCTAAGCAATCTGCAATGAAATAAAAGGCTTTTTTTATTTTATTTATTTATATTTCTATCATGTCGATATGTATACTTCTGTACACTCCTACTCTCTCTTGCATATTAAATGTCTCCTCCAGCCACAAAGGTAGTGTGAAAGAGATCGCTACCTAAGCGATAAGACCGCCTTTTGTACCTAACATTTTGTATCTTTTGTTTTTGTTACAGATATATTGGTGTACAATAAAAAAAAAATGTATTGTATTGTATTGTTTTAATATTACATACCTAACCTGAATATGGCTTAGTCTTAAGTAGGTCTATAAGTTAGATTAATCTTATAATTAACTAGATACAAAGTAAAAAATACTTCTTTTTAATGTTGGTTTAGTAAATACCTACCTACGTACATATTTACAAAATTGGCGCTCAAAATATCTTTAAATTATATCACTTTAAAGTGGCATAAAATTTGTTCTTTCATTTATAAAAAACTAGCTGACTCGGCGGACATTGTTCTGCCTAAAAGTCATAAACGTAAAATTTTCAGTGTTACTCCAATATATTATCCATGTATTATACATATCAACCTTATTTTTGAATCACTCTACCTACTAAAAATCTGCATTAAAATCCATAGCGTAGTTTTAAAGATCTAAGCATACATAGGGGGAGACAGCGAGAAGCGACTTTGTTTTATACTATGGATGTAGTGATGTGATACGTAATTGCATTAATAATTATCGTACATCGTTTATCGTTCTTTAAGTTTTAACATAAGGATATTTAAAGCATTTCTTTCAACAAAAAATGCTGTTATTACATTATTTAACCCTCAGTATCACAGTCTTGCTTGTATAATTTTATTTTGTGTTGTATTTGCCATATCATTTCGTGTACAATAAAGTACTTTATACATTGTACTTTCTCTATTTACTAAATACTCAATATATCGAATGTATATAGAAAAAGAATCGGATAAGACATCTAATCCTAAGCAACCATTATCTATTATTGTGTGTTTGGGTTTATGGTTATTTATATACAGAATTTTCCATAGAGCCTGCGTATTCTGTTATAAGCGAGGACAATAAAAGATAACAAGCTCACAAAAATAGAGTACGAAAATAGATTCAATACGATTGCTTTCCCGAGAGATATCGGGAAATTCAATGTGGACATTATTATATTTACGTGTAGTACTGAATAATAATGTGTTGAATAAAGAAACGGAACATAGTACCATTATTTAGGTTATTCTCGCGGCTTTGCTCCCTTCGGTCACGTTTTTTTATTCATTCTCGAGGGGGGAAACTTTCAGAAGATACCCCAGCCGTGGGAGCAACGCCGGGTTATGTGGGATATTTACCTCACTAAAACCCAGTCGTTGGCCATCCTCAGCGCTGCGTGGAGGACTCCGGGTTTCCAATGGAACACAACCGGAGTCCTCCAAGCGCAATGCCCTCTTCGGGCTCTTCCCAGTGAGCATTGCACTCGCTGCACCTCCTGGTGTTGACACAAAATAAATGTGTTTCGTGTCGGCAACATTTAGACTTATCAATAAAAAAATATATATAATTATTTGAGGTAAATTTTGACCACCAGGTGAAAACCCACTATTATTAATGTTCAAGTAATTTATAATTTTCTTATAAAAAGTAACGATTAATTTGTTTAAGTATGGGTACAATAGTATATATATGGAGCACGCAATTAGTGATAACAATAATATACATTTTTTTTGTATTCATGGTACCTTACCATGAATACAAAAATAAACAAATATATTCAATCTTAAATTGCCTGGATCGCCTCGCTCGGTTCTATAACCGGCAATCCAGCATTTCAATCATGTTTATGTAAAATTTAAGTCATTCCCTTTTCAACTGGTTCGATAGAAAATGGGTATTCCAGTACGCGATGGTTGCTTATGTCTGCTTACAATTGATTTGGTGTCGGGGCAATATGTTACGATACATATTGCATTAGGATGTGGCAATATAGTTACGACCGACGTCGTTTGCCTGATGTCTTATGAACGCGGTTATTGATACGATTTTGTAAAATGTATGCCTTACGCAGGGACAATATGAATAAGGAAACTGTATAATAATATATAGATATAACGTAACGTAGGACTTTTTTTGTTATGGGTGCCATATATATAGATGAAGACATAAACACCCAGGCCTAATCTAAATTCATCATTTACATATCTGTAAGGCCGAGAATCGAAACCAGAACTCATTGTGTGTTATACCGGTATGATGACCAGTCCGCCACGGGTCGTCATTTCTATAGGAATGTTTTATGATCTTTGTTTTTGAAAAGCATGTACAACTTTTGTTAAAACAAGAAGAAATAACGAGTTCATAGTTTAGAATATTATAAGGATTTGTCAGGCGTAAAGGTATTACAACAAATACACATCTTTATTACTAGTTAATTATCCTTTTACAGCGTTCTTGTAAATCAGACGATCTTTTGATGTAAACTCTGATTAATGAAGATGACGAAATTTTACCACTTTAGTCCAAAATTTTTGTGCATTGGCTGTCAGCGCTATAAAGAAGCTACATTAAATAATTTTCGGCACAAAGCAGTTACTTCATAGACTGCAGTGGCAACGAATCACTTGACTAAACTCATTTTCGATTCAACCGTCAGCTTTCGCAGACGATTTACCTCTTCACTAACACCGTTTGTTTAGCGTCATAAGGAGTTAAGAACTGTATTTAGTACCAACGAAGCACTTTAATGACGCCAAGTTGAACAAATGAGGCGTCAGCGAGGTAATTCGATGAGCGCTTCATGGATTAATTAGTGCTGAACTGTCTCCTGGCTCACCTCTTTAATGTTTAGCGCTTTAAGCGCTGAATGTAAGCCGGTAATTGGTGACGATGTTTAACGTACAGACTTTCCGTATGAATAGAGTCTACAGCAAGTCTATGCTTAGAAGGGGATGCTTGTGTCTATTAAATAGAAACAAAAGAGCAGTCTTAACTTTAGGTATTTACTTCAGAACTTTACAGTAGTCAGGCTTCTGTGATGACCCGTGTGGCGCAGCTGTTACTATACCGGTCTGACACGCAATGGGTCTCGGGTTCGATTCCCGGCCAGACACAGGTATCTGAATGATGAGTTTAGATTCTTGTTCTGGGTCTGGGTGTTTATGTATTCGTCTTTGTTGAAAAATTCTACTGCGGGGCTATGAGTGTAGAAAGCGTTTTTTTATTTATTTTTTATTGAAAGGCAAACAGACTATAAATAGTATGACACCGTTATAAAATAAATGGAATCACGGTGTTCGTGATAAGATAGGAATGTAATAGAATTATTTTACTTATAATACAACCGTGCCACGTCGTGTCGATCCAAAAAACTGGATTTCTTATGGATGTCGCAAAAGGTGATTTAAGGACAAAATCAAAGAGATAGAAATCAACGTTTTCAACTGTCACAGTGGTTACCAACACGTCAGGCTTGAAGGCTATTGACAAAACTAAAATTAGGGGAGGCCTTTGTCCAACAGTGGGTTTAAAAAGCTAATAGATGAATAAAATTTAAACTACAATTTCTGTCGAATATTTTTACGTAATCGAACAATAAAGTTCTATCTTTAAAATATGGTGAGAAAGTACATTATCTGTTCATAACTTCGACAATTCTGCATCAAAGTGCCCCAATGGAACGAGGCAACTGCTTATCACAAAAGGAAAAAATACCTCATTGCCCGTGTAAAAATATTCCCTCTGTACATAATTTACAACACTTGCGGCTGAGAGAATTGGTATTCACCCGTTCAGCTTATTTTAATTTCAATTATGTTTCGCTATAAATGGAAATGCGGCGAAAATTTCGTTCCCGTTTCCCGAAAATCTACGTAATAGGATTCATTTAATTAATCCTTTTTACAAAACATGACAATTTAACACAGATATTCCATTAAGTGTCTGCTATATTTCAGTAGTGTTTTGGTTTAGTTTTTGCTGCATTAATTTATTTATTTATTTATATATAAATTCACCAACGATTATTATATTTACATATGACGCAGTTACATAAGATACAAAAGTTTTGCAATAAATGTACAATCACTTATAGGTGAATATCAAAACCTTATAATTAAAAAAAACTTTGTAAGCAGCATGAAATAGGTTATAAAAAAAAAAAGATTGTTTATGTAATACAGTTTTCAGCAATAAAAGTTACTGGCAATGTTGCCAGTATTCTGGGAAAAGTTAGACTTATTCGTTGGCAGAGGTGTGCACTCTGTTCATTTCGTTCGTTTATTCTTATTAAACGTGTGGATATAAGCTAGAAAACGAGTCGAGAAATAAATCCTTACCATTCCATGTTATAAACGCTAGGTGCTAGAAATACGTAATGTTTATGAATTTAATTTAATCCATTTGACAAGTTTATGGCTAAGATTATGTTAGTCCTGCTTTTGTGAAACTATGACTGGTAACACTAATTGGAACTGAATTAGGGCGGGTATGGAGCAGGATCGAAAGGAAATTAACGAGTCGTTTGTTGAGTTTCTTTAAGATTTCATTAAATTAACGGTCGTCGTCGATAACTCGATTTGCTAAAGTACCTACTTGTATTTCGAAGTGCTGCCGCGTTTTCCGACAGCCGAAGCAGTGTTTAAATTGAAGCTAAATAAGAAAATGTGCCAGCATTTATGCTTTGAATACTTTTTTTTTTATACTTAAACGTAAATAAATATCGAATCTTACACTATTTTATTGCATCGTATTAAATGTCTCTGTAAATTTCATATAACACTGCATCGCCTTATTGTATGTATACCAATAGTATTCCTGTTATTACGAATGTTATAATAAATTGCTGTCTTTTACATAATAGGCGACTTTGGGTACGATCATCATTTGTTTGCGAAACTTTCTAACCCAAAGATTTAGGTATTCCCGTCTCGTACGAGCCGAGCACTATGAATACGTAAGTTCAATAAAACAAGAAAGACGACATTTCGATAAAAAGGTACATTTTCGGAGCGTAGTTCGCGAGATAAGCATGTAAATGTGACGCTGGTAGATAGGAGATAAAATCCTCAATGCTGTAGCTATCCTCCATCTATCAGGCATTAGCATACAAACCGGGTTTGCGTCTAGGATCCTACATCAAATCCTGGGAACATATTGCGCGCATTTGTTTTACAGTGTAATGTAAGTTGGAGGAAGTGTTATAAAAGGAGCCATGAGCTGAATGTCCCGTTTTTCTTATGCCAAGACGGGTTAGGTATGTTTTAGTTCTTACGATTTGTTCTTGCGTTTAGATGGCTCGAGCTTTCACATCTTAGAAAGAATATTTCAAGATGGTAGAATCAGTGCAGTTCGACCGGGGAAGTATCACCGCCACAGCTATTTCTAGCGTGAAGCAGTTTTTGCGTTTGGATGGAAGGGTGTGGTTGTAATTATTAATATTAACATTAATTTTCTAATGTCACCTGATTAATCCACAATGATATGTGGGTTTAATTTAAGATAATACTAGCTGACTCGGCGAACTTCGTTCCGCCCAAAAATCAAAGTCTAAAATTCTCAGTGTTGCTCCTCTATATTATGCACCTCGAAAGGATCTCCACCTTGTCGTGGTGAGGGGGCTCAGTAACCGTGGCTTGGGGCGCCGCGGTGAAGCCGAGGATCCCAGAGAGGGGACGCTCCGAGCGGGCTTGGCCTGTGGAGGTCGGTGTTTTCTGACCTCTGCAGCCAGGAGGGGTCGCGGGAGGAGAGGTGGCTCGGTGTGTCGTTGCCGTGCACCCTGTCTCCCGCGACCAAACGGGGGCGCATCGTCAGATGCGTTGGCAGTGGGGCCGTAGAGGAAGAGGAGATGTGGTGTTTCGTGGCCGTCCTCCCTGTTCTTTGCGGCTGGCGGTGGTTTGCGGCGGAACCAGGGATCGGACCCGCCGCTGGGTGTGGGAGGTCGGTGCCTTTGCGGGTGTCGGCTTGCCCATGCCCATGGCTCCTGGGTGGCGGTCTCGGGGTTGGACCGTCGCCCTGCGGATGGGGCCTTGGAGGTAAGGCGCGCCTTTGTGATTTCTGGCGCGCCTTGGAGGGGAGCTTTATGCTCCACACGGGGAGGAGCTGCGGAAGCGGCCAGGTACTGACGGGTTCGCGGATGACTGCGAAAGCTTACCCGTGTTCCCGCCGTACGGTGCGAGGAGAAAACACAGGAGGGGTTTAGCCGGTAATAGTCCGGCATAACCCAGCTGCCGCCCCGGGTGGCTGGGTATCCATGAGGATTACCCACTTAAAAAAAAATATGCATGAAAACTTTCATTTTGAATCACCCTATCTATTAAAAAAATTAAAATCCGTAGCGTGGTTTTAAAGATCTAAGCATACATAGTAGTGATAGTGATGAGTAGGCCTTGCACCGTTATAAAATATGTTTCTGATATTTTTCCCCTGCACGACATTACGAAACTCTTCTACAACTACGTTTGATATTTCATCCCCGTCATTTAGCAGATGGTCTCAACGCGCTAACGATAACTTACGGACTTTTAAGTTGAGTCGTTTTAAGCTGGGACTCCTGGCTAAGTGTTGGAACTATCTGTGCTCTTTAAATATTTCCACTGGCTCAGCTTTAAAAAAAAAAAAACGCTTTCTACACTCATAGCCCCACAGTAGAATTTTCTCCTGTGTCGTGGGTGCCATGGACACACACAAAGACAAATACACAAACACCCAGACCCAGAACAAGAATCTAAACCCATCATTCAGACACCTGTCTGGCCGGGAATCGAACCCGGGACCCACTGCTTGTCAGACCGGTACGGTAACCGCTGCGCCACGCGGTTCGTCGCTTTCACCTTAGGCTATCTTTGAATGGGGATTTTTTAAGCGTAATCATAGCGTATGGCGTGCATGTTTGTAACCACAGTGGGTCATAATCTTACACAGGAAAATACTGCTACTTATGTCCTGAATTTTGTCCCTTAGTCGCATCCTACAACATCTACGAAAACGATCTGCTTGACATTAAACTGAGTGGAAACCCTTTCGGTCAATGTAATGTAACTTACATCATTAAGTATTAGTTAATATTAATACATGTTTGCTATTAGATGTATCTGTTTTGTGTAACTTTTTGTACTGTACCGAATAAAATATTTTCTTTCTTTCATTAAGTACTCGTATTCCCCGTTATCACATGTTCTGTAGACAAAAAAACATTATATTAATAATTCCAAATGTTTCTTTAATTAAAAAACATGCGTGCGTACAAAGTACACATGTCAGAAGTGAAACTTCTTTGGCGAACTAATTTATAAATCTTGTTTATATTTATACAAATCTAAAACTTTAAATTTCCAAGATTAAGAGGAAGGGAAAAAGGCGTGAGACGACGTTCGCTCTGTCTCACTTTTTCTCTCAATCTTTCTCACTCGCTTGCTCCCTACTCTCACTCCACGGCTAGTTGCTCATGCTACGTTCGCCCTGTCTTACTCTCTCTCAATCGGTCTCGATCACTCTCTCTCTCTTTTCCGACACTTCCGTTGCATACCGGCGTGACGTTTCATCTGTAAAAATTTTACCCTCATGCGCCTAAAGAAGTTTCACTTCAAAAACTTTCTAATGACTACATTTGTTGTAGACAAACAGTACATTTCCATAGCAAAGCGAAGTCGGAAAATTTTTCAATGTCGTTCCTATCCGCGCCCCATCGATCAGCTGCTCATTTGCATATAAACCGTCTGTTTACTAGGATAGTTCAAATCCCTGGATTGTGCACGTGGAACGTATCGCGTACATTTGTTCGTTTAATGCAGGGTTTCTCAAAGTGTTACCACTTGAAACATTGGCGTAGCTATATTAGGAGACCTACATTTTCAAATTTGAACCACTTAAAGCGCGTACTACTTAAGGTTCACTAATGACAGTTTTGAGAGACAAATGATCGAGTAATCACTCATTTATTTCTTCCTACGTGAAAGAGGGAGGCAGAATAAAAGAGGAAAGAACAAAAAGTAGGAACTAGCAGGGGGGGGGGGGGTATTTTCCATAGGGCCTAAGTCCGTCCATATTTTTTTATTGCTGTTTATATATCTTGAGCGTACAACACGGAAATATGAGCGCTAGTACATTGAAGCTAAATCTAGGATAACTTTGATTTGTAATGAGAAACAAGTCCACCTATCACACTATTTAAAAAACGTGAGTCGTTTGGGGCTGTATTTATTTATTTATTGTATCCAAACATTACCTAACATTACAGGAAACCCTAATGCGTATGTACATAACTTAAAATACTATTTATATTGTAAATCTATTAACAAATTATTTATTATTTATTTTTAACAACACCTCAATATGTTGAATTTACAAGTACCTACTTTTTGCAATGGCTCGCCGTTTATGAAGTAAAATCGGGATACGTGGATATAAGTTTAAGAAACCCTGGCTTAATGTATGTAAAAGGAAGCGTCTGATGTTGCTAAAGTGCAAAGGCGTCTCAAGAGCGCCATTTTCTTTCATTTTGTTCTTATTCCATACAAGTTATTCCACTTGCTTCTCACCCTCGTTTAGATGCATGAATAACTACCCTAACATTATTTTATGTTAAACTTACCCTTAGTAACATGACAGTTAGGTATATAGATGTAAGGTTTGAGGTGTCGTAAATTATACGTATACGTTAATTTGTGGTACCTTTTTTTTGTTCTCGAGGGGGCAACCTTCAAAAGGTACCCGACGCCGTGGGAGCGACGCAGGGTTATGTGGGATTTTTACCCCACTAAACCCCCCTGGTGGCCGTCCTCGGCGCTATAAAGAGGACTCCGGGATCTCGAAACGACCGCATCCGGAAACCTCTGAGCGCGTTGCCCCATCGGGTTCCTCCCAGATGGGCGGCTGGCCACACTGCTCCGTCTAGTCTTTACGACGGTATGCCACCACACATACCGCCGTCCTTCCCGGGAGCGCCTGACCGAACGGTTCGAGCTCCCACTCTATGCCGGTGATGCCGTAGCCCGATTCTGATCCCAGATCTACAGGGACGAATTACTGATACCTAATGTTTTCTTTGTTAAGCGCAGATGTTTAATGTTTATGTGGGAAAATCATCTTGTCATGTCAACGACTCTAATTTAATTTCGAGTTTACATATCGCGTTGACTTATATCTCTCTCGACAAATCTACATTGTAATATAAAATCAACGGTATATATATGAACATGATATAAGAATGGGTCTTAAAAACGTATGACGCGGTGATATTATGCATTAATATACAGTTGGTCGCAGAATATGCTAAGAATAGCGCCTTTATACACATAGTCCCAAAGTAATAAAAACTGATTTATTATTAACTACATTTATATCATAGACATATCCTTTGTCTATGCCCCAGTTGTATGTGCTTTATGTGAATTCTTTATATTTACACATATTATATAATTATTGATTACTTTTTCTACCCAAGTTAAATAGACTAATGGGTTTCGTTTTACACAAAAATTTATTTTGCAAAATTACACGTAAAATAATATTATTTTCTTACTTTACCATAAATAATTATCTTTTTTCAAGTACTGCGTGCCACTAAGTAAATTTTAAAATGAATGCAACTGGCCGTCTTTACGGCCCGTTATATTTAGTCCTTTTTTGGTCGGTGAAAAGTCATTTCCATATTTTCCGGTGTAAATGAGAATCCTTTTAGACGCGCTGGAAGTTTTTCCGTTATTTCAGACTTAATTACTCCGGCTTAAATGGAATGTCTTAAGTTGGGCTGTTGATAAAATAAAATAAACTGCTAAGGACTATACTGCTACTTACTACTTTTGAGGACGTAAATTGATTAGTAGAAATAAAACGTACAATTAAAAGTATTTGTATTATAAAAAACATGGAAAAAATTGAAATACAGAAACTTTTAACATACCTATGGTTTAATTATTTTTCGTAAATACATCGTCGAATTATTAAAGAAAATCTTACCGTATATTTTATCTATATTCTATTGTTTTTTTCTGCCTTAGCTTCTTGCCTTTTTAGACTAACTTTAATAACATTCTTACATTTTTGTACACAGATTGTTTTACAGATTAAAAAGAAAGTACAAAAAGGTTCTTTACATTTATGGGGAAGGTCTTCATGTATAATAGGTACATGTATAATATAGTAGAGAAACACCGATAATTTTAGATTTTTGACTTTTATGCGGAACGAAATACGCCGGGTCAACTAGTTCTCTTATAAATAAAAACCAATCCTGTGACTCTTGAGTATCAATATAACCGTGACCATAAAATATTATGTTTATCGCATTTAAGATATGTTATAAAGGATTTTGTTATTATTACCTATGACTATGGGAGTTTTTACAACTATTTTTATTGTTAAGCATGTAATATATTGATCTGCCACGAAGAGGGACGTTAAAGTTAAGATTACATGGCATTGTCTCTCAAAATTTTACTGAAATAATTTAAACAGTGTAGTAGGGCTTAAGGTAAAACATGAACCCTCAGTCTTGCACTGAAAAGCAATAATTTAGCCGAATCAAAATATAAATATGTTTATTTTAAGTTAGTTAAGTTTCTCATATTAAGTGACATTTACTGTAATGTATGTCTTATGAGAAATAAAGAATCTTTAAACCGAAGGTTGTGTCAATAAATGTACCTATAAATTACATAACAGTCCAAGAGTAGGTATTAGTCATAAAAATTTACATAATGAAACGAAACAATACAAGAAACACGTATTCATTGAGCCTCGCCTTTCTTTAATGGAAAGCGTATTGTTGATTAGTTCAGTTGAGAATAAAACAAATTTTAAAGTAAAACATGAACCCTCAGTCTTGCACTGAAAAGCAATAATTTAGCCGAATCAAAATATAAATATGTTTATTTTAAGTTAGTTAAGTTTCTCATATTAAGTGACATTTACTGTAATGTATGTCTTATGAGAAATAAAGAATCTTTAAACCCTAGGTTGTGTCAATAAATGTACCTATAAATTACATAGCCGTCCAAGAGTAGGTATTAGTCATACTAAATTTACATAATAATGAAAGGAAACAATTTAAGAAACACGTATTCATTGAGCCTCGCCTTTCTTTAATGGAAAGCGTATTGTTGATTAGTTCAGTTGAGAATAAAACAAATTTCAATCAAGGGAAAGCGCTAAATGGCCGTATTGAAAGCGGAGTAGGGTTTCCACAATTTTGTTGTTTGCCAAAAGTTCCACTATAAGGCTGTTTGTACAACATATTGTCCTTATTAATAGCAAAGAATATTCTAATATTATACATATTACTAGGATAAAATACAAAATATGATAAAATATTTTTTTTATTATTATTATTCATTTTAATTATAATGCTTTTGTATTCTTTGATTTGTATTTATAGCTGAAATATTAATACTTGTGTTGAAAATGTGTGGGAACTTCTGTTAAAAATATAATAATTTGAATATTGTCACTATGTTGTACATGTCTATAAAAAGCAATATTAAAAACCAATATTTTAAATTAAGACTAAGAAGCTGCATCCAAATTACTGTCCCTAGGATGGGTTCCCAGAATACTGGCAATGTTGCCAGTATTCTGGGAAAAGTTAGACTTATTCGTTGGCAGAGGTATGTGCACTCTGTTCATTTCGTTCGTTTATTCTTATTAAACGTGTGGATATAAGCTAGAAAACGAGTCGAGAAATAAATCCTTACCATTCCATGTTATAAACGCTAGGTGCTAGAAATACGTAATGTTTATGAATTTAATTTAATCCATTTGACAAGTTTATGGCTAAGATTATGTTAGTCCTGCTTTTGTGAAACTATGACTGGTAACACTAATTGGAACTGAATTAGGGCGGGTATGGAGCAGGATCGAAAGGAAATTAACGAGTCGTTTGTTGAGTTTCTTTAAGATTTCATTAAATTAACGGTCGTCGTCGATAACTCGATTTGCTAAAGTACCTACTTGTATTTCGAAGTGCTGCCGCGTTTTCCGACAGCCGAAGCAGTGTTTAAATTGAAGCCGTAAGAAAATGAGTCAGCATTTATGCTTTGAATTGTTTCACTCAATTTCAATTGTTTCACCTAATATGCATAGAGAAAGTACGTAAACGTAAATACTTATGAATCTTACACTATTTTATTGCATCGTATTAAATGTCTCTGTAAATTTCATATAACACTGCATCCCCCTATTTGTATACCAATAGTATTCCTGATATTACGAATGTTATAATAAATTGCTGTCTTTTACATAATAGGCGACTTTGGGTACGATCATCATTTGTTTGCGAAACTTTCTAACCCAAACTTTTAGGTATTCCCGTCTCGTACGAGCCGAGCACTATGAATACGTAAGTTCAATAAAACAAGAAAGACGACATTTCGATAAAAAGGTACATTTTCGGAGCGTAGTTCGCGAGATAAGCATGTAAATGTGACGCTGGTAGATAGGAGATAAAATCCTCAATGCTAGCTATCCTCCATCTATCAGGCATTAGCATACAAACCGGGTTTGCGTCTAGGATCCTACATCAAATCCTGGGAACATATTGCGCGCATTTGTTTTACAGTGTAATGTATGTTGGAGGAAGTGTTATAAAAGGAGCCATGAGCTGAATGTCCCGTTTTTCTTATGCCAAGACGGGTTAGGTATGTTTTAGTTCTTACGATTTGTTCTTGCGTTTAGATGGCTCGAGCTTTCAAATCTTAGAAAGAATATATAGAAAGAATATTTCAAGATGGTAGAACCAGTGCAGTTCGACTGGGGAAGTATCACCGCCACAGCTATTTCTAGCGTGAAGCAGTTTTTGCGTTTCGATGGAAGGGTGTGGTTGTAATTATTAATATTATCATTAATTTTCTGATGTCACCTGATTAATCCACAATGATATGTGGGTTTAATTTAAGATAATACTAGCTGACTCGGCGCCTCGGCGACTTCGTTCCGCCTAAAAGTCAAAGTCTAAAATTCTCAGTGTTGCTCCACTATATTATGCACCTCGAAGGGATCTCCACCTTGTCTTGGTGAGAGGGCTCAGTAACTGTGGCTTGGGGCGCCGCGGTGAAGCCAAGAGGGATCCCAGGGAGGGGACGCTCCGAGCGGGCTTGGCCTGTGGAGGTCGGTGTTTTCTGGCCTCTGCAGCCAGGAGGGGTCGCGGGAGGAGAGGTGGCTCGGTGTGTCGTTGCCGTACACCCTGTCTCCCGCGACCAAACGGGGGCGCACCATCAGATGCGTTGGCAGTGGGGCCGTAGAGGAAGAGGAGATGCGGTGTTTCGTGGCCGTCCTCCCTGTTCTTTGCGGCTGGCGGTGGTTTGCGGCAGAACCAGGGATCGGATCCGCCGCTGGGTGTGGGAGGTCGGTGCCTTTGCGGGTGTCGGCTTGCCCATGCCCACGGCTCCTGGGTGGCGGTCTCGGGGTTGGACCGTCGACCTGCGGATGGGGGCCTTGGAGGTAAGGCGCGCCTTTGTGATTTCTGACGCGCGCCTTGCTATTGGAGGGGAGCTTTATGCTCCACACGGGGAGGAGCTGCGGAAGCGGCCAGGCACCGACGGGTTCGCGGATGACTGCGAAAGCTTACCCGTGTTCCCGCCGTACGGTGCGAGGAGAAAACACAGGAGGGGTTTAGCCGGTAAGAGTCCGGCATAACCCAGCTGCCGCCCCGGGTGGCTGGGTATCCATGAGGATTACTCACTTAAAAAAAATATGCATGAAAACCTTCATTTTGAATCACCCTATCTATTAAAAAAAATCATTAAAATCCGTAGCGTGGTTTTAAAGATCTAAGCATACATCGTAGTGATAGTGATGAGCAGTCCTTGCACCGTTATAAAATATGTTTCTGATATTTTTCCCCTGCACGACATTACGAAACTCTTCTACAACTACGTTTGGTATTTCATCCCCGTCATTTAGCAGATGGTCTCAACGCGCTAACGATAACTTACGGACTTTATTAAGTTGAGTCGTTTTAAGCTGGGACTCCTGGCTAAGTGTTGGAATTATCTGTGCTCTTTAAATATTTCCACTGGCTCAGCTTTAAAAAAAAAAACGATTTCTACACTCATAGCCCCACAGTAGGATTTTCTCCTGTGTCGTGGGTGCCATGGACACACACAAAGACAAATACACAAACACCCAGACCCAGAACAAGAATCTAAACCCATCATTCAGACACCTGTCTGGCCGGGAATCGAACCCGGCACCCACTGCTTGTCAGACCGGTACGGTAACCGCTGCGCCACGCGGGTCGTCGCTTTCACCTTAGGCTATCTTTGAATGGGGATTTTTTAAGCGTAATCATAGCGTATGGCGTGCGTGTTGGTGACTACAGTGGGTTGTAATATTACACAGGAAAATACTGCTACTTATGTCCTGAATTTTGTCCCTTAGTCGCATCCTACAACATCTACGAAAACGATCTGCTTGACATTAAACTGAGTGGAAAGCCTTGCGGTCAATGTAATGTAACTTACATCATTAAGTATTAGTTAATATTAATACATGTATGCTATTAGATGTATCTGTTTTGTGTAACTTTTTGTACTGTACCGAATAAAATATTTTCTTTCTTTCTTTCTTTCATTAAGTACTCGTATTCCCCGTTATCACAAGTTCTGTAGACAAAAAAACCTTAGATTAATAATTCCAAATGTTTCTTTAATTAAAAAACATGCGTGCGTACAAAGTACACATGTCAGAAGTGAAACTTCTTTGGCGAACTAATTTATAAATCTTGTTTATATTTATACAAATCTAAAACTTTAAATTTCCAAGATTAAGAGGAAGGGAAAAAGGCGTGATACGACGTTCGCTCTGTCTCACTTTTTCTCTCAATCTTTCTCACTCGCTTGCTCTCACTCCACGGCTAGTTGCTCATGCTACGTTCGCCCTGTCTTACTCTCTCTCAATCGGTCTCGATCACTCTCTCTCTCTTTTCCGACACTTCCGTTGCATACTGGCGTGACGTTTCATCTGTAAAAATTTTACCCTCATGCGCCTAAAGAAGTTTCACTTCAAAAACTTTCCAATGACTACATTTGTTGTAGACAAACAGTACATTTCCATAACAAAGCGAAGTCGGAAAATTTTTCAATGTCGTTCCTATCCGCGCCCCATCGATCAGCTGCTCATTTGCATATAAACCGTCTGTTTACTAGGATAGTTCAAATCCCTGGATTGTGAACGTGGAACGTATCGCGTACATTTGTTCGCCTAATGCAGGGTTTCTCAAAGTGGGACCACTTGAAACATTGGCGTAGCTATATTAGGAGGACCTACATTTTCAAATTCAAACCACTTAAGGCGCTTACTACATAAGGTTCACTAATGGCAGTTTTGAGAGACAAATGATTGAGTAATCACTCATTTATTTCATTTTTATTCAGATTAAAAGAGGAAATGACAAAAAGTCCTACTGCTTCAGAGATTTTTATTTTATTTTATTCTCCAAAGTTAAGAGGGAGGAGGGGGGGGGGTATCGTCCATAAGAGGGCCTAAGTCCGTCCATAAATGTTTAATGCTGCTTATATGGCTTGAGCGTGCAACACGTAATTTGGCACGAGTAAGTTGAAGCTAAATTGCATCTAGGATAGCTTCGATTTGTGATGAGAAACAAGTCCATCTATCACACACTATTTAAAAAACGTGAGTCGTTTGGGGCTGTATTTATTTATTTTTTTATTGTATCCAAACTTATATCTAACATTACAGGAAACCCTAATGCGTTGGTTATGTACATAGCATAAAATACTATTTATATTGTAAATCTATTAACAAATTATTTTGACGACCCGCGTGGCGCAGCGGTTACCATACCGGTCTGGCACGCAGTGGGTCCCGGGTTCGATTCCCGGCCAGACAGGTATCTAAATGATGAATTTAGATTCTTGTTCTGGGTCTGGGTGTTTGTGTATTCGTCTTTGTGTGTGTCATGGCACCCACGACACAGGAGAAAATCCTACTGTGGGGCTATGAGTGTAGAAAGCGTTTTATTTATTTTTAACACCTCAATATGTTGAATTTACAAGTACCTACCTTTTGCATTGGCTCGCCGTTTATGAAGTAAAATCGGGATACGTGGATATAAGTTTAAGGAACCCTGGCTTAATGTATGTAAAAGGAAGCGTCTGATGTTGCTAAAGTGCAAAGGCGTCTCAAGAGCGCCATTTTCTTTCATTTTGTTCTTATTCCATACAAGTTATTGCACTTGCTTCTCACCCTCGTTTAGATGCATGAATAACTACCCTAACATTATTTTATGTTAAACTTACTCTTAGTAACATGACAGGTAGTTAGGTATACATGTAAGGTTTGAGGTGTCGTAAATTATACGTATACGTTAATTAGTGATACCTTTTTTTGTTGTCGAGGGGGAAACCTTCAAAAGGTACCCGATGCCATGGGAGCGACTTAGGGTTATGTGGGATTTTTACCCCACTAAACCTCCCCCGGTGGCCGTCCTCGGCGCTATAAAGAGGACTCCGGGATCTCGAAACAACCGGAATCCTCTGAGCGTGTTTCCCCATAGGGCGCCTCCCAGATGGGCGGCTGGACCCACCGCGCCGTCTAGTCTTCACGACGGTATGCGACCACACATACCGCCGTCATTCCCGGGATCGCCTGACCGAACCGTTCGATCTCCCACTCTAGCCGCCTGCAACCCCGGAAGCTCCTTTTAGACGCCTCTTACGACATGCAGGGGATGCCGTAGCCCTATTCTGATCCCGGAACTACAGAGACGAATTAGTGATACCTAATGTTAATCTTTGTTAAGAGCAGATGTTTAATGTTTTATGTGGGAAAATCATCTTGTCATGGTAACGACTCTAATTTAATTTCGAGTTTGCACATTGCGTTGATATACATATACATCTATCGACAAATCTACATTGTAATATGATGAATGGATCCTAAAAACGTATGACGCGGTGATATTATGCATTATTATATAGTTGGTCGCAGAATATGCTAAGAATAGCGCCTTTATACAAATAGTCCCAAAGTAATAAAAACTGATTTATTATTAACTACATTTATATCATAGACATATCCTTTGTCTATGCCACAGTTGTACATTTCTTCAACCCATTATTGTACCACTGCTGGGCGCGGGTTTGCTTTCACAATGAGAGGTGTGGCCCATGGCCCACAGCTGGCCAAGTGCGAATTGGTGGACAAAGTTGTATATGCTTTAAGTGGATTCTTTATATTTAATCCATATTATATAATTATGGAATACTTTTTCAAACCAAGTTAAATAGACTAATGGGTTTCGTTTTACACAAAAAAATATTTTGCAAAATTACACGTAAGATATTATTTTCTTACTTTACCATAAATAATTATCTTTTTTCAAGTACTGCGTGCCACTAAGTAAATTTTAAAATGAATGCAACTGGCCGTCTTTACGGCCCGTTATATTTAGTCCTTTTTTGGTCGGTGAAAAGTCATTTCCATATTTTCCGGTGTAAATGAGAATCCTTTTAGACGCGCTGGAAGTTTTTCCGTTATTTCAGACTTAATTACTCCGGCTTAAATGGAATGTCTTAAGTTGGGCTGTTGATAAAATAAAATAAACTGCTAAGGACTAGACTGCTACTTACTACTTTAAAGGACGTAAATTGATTAGTAGAAATTAAAAACGTGGAGTTAAAAGCGTATTTGTGTTATAAAACCATAAAAAATCTGAAATACAGAAACTTTTTACATACCTAAAACATTTTCGTAAAGACTACATCGTCGAATTAATACAGAAAAACACAAAGTATTTTTTGTCTATATTCTTTTTTAATTAATTGTTATTTTACGGCCTTGGCTTCTTGTATTTTTAGCCTAACTTTACTAACATTCGTACATTTTTATATGTTTTACAGATTATAAAGAAAGTACAAACAGTTTGTTTACAGATTATTTAGCATGAGAATATGACAGGTGGATAATGGAAAAAGTTTTTTTCAGCCAAGTACATTAGTAATCTTTAGTATAAAAAATTTCCAGCCAATACATCGTAATAAATAAATAAATTGATTGTCTGTATTAAAGAACAAAATTAATGTAATTTAATATGAGTTTTATCTATTTCTATGAATATCATTCATTGAAAGATAAAACTTTTTCTAGACTATATGTACTATTAGTGCACATACGTACAACCGTATATTTACAGTTATGCATCCGCAGACATATTATCTGGATCTGAATGAAATTTACATCTTAATGGCGTCTGAATCTGCAACATAGTGACGTGTAGTGGGTTGCATGTAATATTTGTGTAAATTCTAGCATGCATGTTGAGTTTGTGACTTCGTCGTACATCGTTATGTACTTCTTATGCAAATGTTTAGACAGTTGCATTAAATATATAGCCCAGTAAGTACGGCTGTCTGGAGGCATATTCCGTATTTTATGCAAATATGAAGTGTTATAGGGTTTTACCGTGCATTATCTTTTTTATGTACAGTAATTAAAATATTTTACTTTTAATACCTTTGCGGTTATTGTTCCGATGATATCTTGTTTGGTATTTAAAAATAGTTTTGTAAACTACTTTGTAATGTCCGTCGTCCAGCTAATTAGCGCGTCTTGGCTCAATGTGAGGTAGATAACATGATTCATAGCTTTAGAACAATGTATGATTGCTAATAGTATTAAAAATAAATATTATCTTTGATAGAATTTTGAAAAGCCGAGTGTTGGAGCGGTTACCAATCAATACGTGCAGTGGCTTCCGGGATCGAACCCCGGCCAGACACACTTATATCTAAATGATGAATTTAGATTTTCTACTTTGGGTCTGGGCCTTAATTATTTGTCTTTAATTATTTGTTTTTGTGCGAGTGGTTAATTTAAAAATAAATGTTTTCCGTCGGAATACGAGCGCAGTGGAATACAACAGATAATTCATTTAACTTAAATTTTACTTCTATTCTGGTTTTAAATATTACACTGTCTACATAATATAATTAGGACATGAAATTGGTCCAACATTTTATGAAGACATTATTTTGAAATCTCAATTTGCGTTTTAAATTTTCCAAGTAACATTTACGGTCGAGGGTTGCGCCGCGAATGTTTTAAATATGCATTCGGATTCACATCAGCGGTCTCCGAGGGGCGTATTTTTAGAAAAAGAATTAAGACTTTTGCAAAACCTTCACAGAAGACCCTTGAAGATAAGATATGCTAGAAAATTTTCGTTTTAGGTAGAAATAATATGCCCGGAATTTTCTTACCTTGAGTTTCTGACCCTTTTTATAAGTTTGTTATTCTTGCGAACAGGTTCTTTGTATTAGCGTAATAAATCGATATTTAAAGTAAAAGGACGAAGGGAAGAGGAGTTGTTTTTATTTTGGAGTAAAACGTAGTTTACATAGTCCATCGCTCTTTGCAGATTTAATCTAGATCCGTATCGTAAACTTTATGTGGGATCGTAGAATATAAAAATTAAATCTTTTTTGAAAAAAATTCGGAGATTTCACATTAGAGGTCTCGATATATATATTAAAGGGCATATTTTTAGAAAAAGAAGACTGCAAAACTATGACAGAAGTCTCAAGATAAGATATGCAACAAAATTTTCTTTTGTCGGTAGGAATAAAACGCCCGAATTTTTATTTTCTTGTCCTGTCTATATACTTTATTTTCTTTCGAACAGTCCCTTTGTACGATAAATTGATATTTGGAGTAAATGAAGGACGAAGGAAATAGGTTTTCATTTTGGAGTAAAATGTAGTTTATGTACTCCATCATTCCTTGTAGATTATTGTAGGTTATAATCGTAAACTTTGTGGTTTCATAGAACATAAAAATAAATTCTGTTTTAATTATGCATTCGGAGATTTCACATGAGCGATATTGCAAGGCATGGCAGGCAAAATGCATTTGAACACAAGATATCCAGGAAATTGTCCTTTTTACATAGAAATAATATTCCCGGAATTTTAGTCCTTACTCTTTTCATAAGTTTGTCTATCTTTTGAATAGTCTTTGTATTAGTATGATAAATTGATATTTAAAGTAAAAGGAGAATAGAGAAGATTTTTTGTGTCAAAATTTCACAACTCCTAAACTACGACTTCGTACGAGTAGTTTGGGGGCACAACCCATTATTGTCCCTCTGCTGGGCACGGGTCTTCTCTCAGAATGAGAGAGTTTTAGGCCATAGCCCACCACGCTGGCCAAGTGTGAATTGGTGGACTTCACACATCCGAGAACTTTTTTTTAAAGAACTCTCGGGTGTGTATGTTTTCTCACGATGTTTTCCTTCGCCGAAAAGCAGTGATAATTAATTTCTAATCCGCACATAATTTTAGAGAAATCAGTGGTGCGTGCTTGGGTTTGAACCTGGGACCTAACAATTGAGAGGGCAAGTTTCAATCATTAGGCTATCACTGCTCTAGTTTATGGACGAGTAGTTTATGATCCACATAAACTTACTCCTCGCAGACTTATTGTGGATTATAATCGTAAACTTTATTCGGTTTTGTAGAAGATAAAAATAAAATAAAACTAAAAAGTTGTGGGATGAATGCTGACATAAAAATGCAAATTTGGAATATAATTTAAATCTTCTTACTTCCTGCTATAGCGTATTCTGAACGTGGCTAATCTAATACAGTTTTTGAATTTAAATTAGTTCTTAGATGAAACTTTGGTAATATTACGAGCCAGGGCGAGACTCTTTACGTTAATTAAAAATGGATAAATATCTCTCTTTACGAATTTTTTTATTACCTATATTACGATTAATCGATATAAGTTTTTTTTTATAGTTAGGCCAAACGACTGTCCCTGTAGTTCCGGGACCAGAATAGGACTACGGTACCCTCTGCCTGTCGTAAGAGGCGACTAAAAGAGGCTTCCGGGGTTGCGGGCGGGAAGAGTGGGAGCTCGAACCGTCCGGCCAAGCGACCCCGGGAAGGACGGTGGCATGTGTGGTTGCATGCTGCCGTAAAAACCAGTAGGTGCGGTGAGCAGTTCACGCCCACCAGGGAAGAGCCCGATGGGGCACACGCTGAGGACACTGGCGGCGGTCAATCGGAGTTCCCGGAGTCCTCTTCGCAGCGTCGAGGTAGGCCACCGGGGGGGTTTTAGTGCGGTAAGAATCGCACATAACCCGTGTCGCTCCCACGACGTCGGGTACTTTTTGAAAGTTTCCCCCTCGAAAACAAAAAAAAAGGCCAAACGATAAGGTCACCTGATGTAAAGCAGGCACCGTCGCCTATGGACATTTGCAACACCAGGGGAGTCGCCAATGCATCGCCGGCTTTGAAGGAGAGCTCTTTTCGCACCTTTCTTGAAGAGCCCCATGTCATAGCGCTCCGGGAATACCTCAGGAGGAAGCTCATTCCACATCTTGCACGTCCGCGGCAGGAAGGATAATAAGAATAATAAGTATTATTATTTGTTAATATTTATACGTATTACTGAACAATTATATGACATTAGAAAACGTCATTAGAACTAGGAATTTCCCATCCCGATACGAAGTATATTCTATTACCAAATACCAAGAGTATGTAGGTATTTATTAAAACATACGCCATAGTGGTGTATGTTCAATAATTGTGTATTTATTAACGCACTTTCATGTGTTTAACATATTCGCAGACATGGAATATTAGCTTTCTTTTTTTATTTGTGTAACAGACTGATGCCTGTTTGAGCACACACTCGATTTTAGACTTGGGAGACAAGAATACTGAGCCCATGCATCTTCTCTTGTTAAAAAAATGCATACTTTGAATGCAAGAGTTCTTCCTACTCCACGAATAGTCTTTTTCCTACTCAATTTGAGGTTTATTGACGAATAATCAAGTAATTTAATAATAACATCACAATAACAATCATTCATTAAACTAACATTATAACGAAATAACATTAAAAACGTGCTAGCTAACGTAAGCACCTAGACGATACACGACTGCACGTCACTAGGGGATGCGCGGGGACAGAAGCGAGGTGCGGGGTACAGAACCAATTTTGTTTTGTGTGCCTAATTGTTGTGGTCACGTAATATATGTTTTCAATCGACAAGTATTGAGAGATTTCATATGTTTTAAATAATTGTAACAATGTTATAAATTAAAGTAAAAGTAGGTACACTACAGTAAGTAAAGTCGAGTTAGTAATGATTATAGAATCTGTGTAGCAAATTTTAGTTTTTACTGGGGTTTTTAGGTTTCATTCTAATTTACTGTGTTGTATGAACTTTGTATAAAGCGTTTCATTAAGGCCGTTTCACCCCTAGATTGGTTTCATTAACTGAATACCCACATCTGCAAATCAATCACCTAGCCGATACGATAGATTGAAATCGAGGGGCTCGGTTCAGTGAACCGAGTAACCGTTCTTGGTAATGAAGTCTTGACTATAACGCCCAAACATTACCCATACAAGTTATAGGTATGGGTACCTAATACCTATATAACTACGCATAGACAGCAAAGTACTTTGAGCGTTTAAAGATTTAAGCAAACGAACATGCAATCCATTTTATGGTAAGTGGTCACTGGTATGGCCGCCCACGAATATCGGTATGACATATTTAACTTTTTTTTTTAATATTTGACTGAAGCAGCAAACGAGCATGCAGTTCACCTGATGGCAAGTGGTCACTGCCCTCCATTGACATCTGTAATCAACTTCATACAGAACATGGGTTCCACGTGAAGTCTATCACAGATACGTTGCTATTACGAGGACTATAATGGTCGCCTCAGTGAAAGTGTGCCGGCAACCACACCCTTCTATCGGAACGCAAGAAATGCTTCACGCTAGAAATAGGTGTGGCGGTGGTCAAAACTACACTGGTTATACCACTTTGAAGAATTATCTGCTTGTATATATACTTCTCTATGAAAAGACTTTAATCCTGAATTTTAAGTGCAATTATTACCAAATCACCTAAAAATTATCGCCTAATCTAGCGCATTTAAAGTATTTTTCGTAAAATTTTGACCGACTTCCAATTCGCAAAAATATCGATCGAAATATATCACTGCGTTCCTTTCTACATGGGCAGAGTAAGCTGGAACAACAATAACTAATAGTAGTATATATATAAAATATTGTATTTGACAATATATATCTGCCCCCGTAGGCACATACAAAATAAACACATTCAATTTAATTTAATTTCAACGATCTCGTAAGGAGCACGAAAACAATACAACTGTATCGTTTATATTCCGGTAATGTATCTTCAAGTCAACACAAAATTTGAGCGAGATTGATCGAGAGTGGCTTAGTTCAATGAACCGCGTAACCGATTGTCGGTTTAATGAAGGCTCAGTGAAACACGTTCGATAAAGCTCGCTTTTGCAAACTCGTGCGATAGACGCACATACGAATAACGAGCGGTTTAATAATAGCACCCTTAGTACGAGTTTAATATGTTTTCTCATAACAAGTATTGTTCGAGTTTTTGCACGCTTATGTTTTTGTTTTTATGCATGACTGAACAAGTGAATTTCATTCAAAAGTTTAAAATATAGATATATCCATACTTTGAGGTGATCTAATCTTTGTTTCAGACGCGTCTACTCTGTCAAAAGTTATAAGTATATTTTTTAATGCGGCTAAAACGGCGTTACATAACTTGTATGTTTTTAGATGTTTAGGTTGAAAGTCTAAGAAATACACGCTTTCACGTTTTCTACACTCATAGCCCTACACTAGGATTGTATCCTGTGTCGTGGGTACCATGGACACACAGGATGAACACACAAACACCCAGACCCAGAACATGAATCTAAACTCATCATTCAGATGTCTGGCCGGGTATCGAACCCGGGATCCATTGCGCGTCAAACTGGAATGGTATCCGCTCCGCCACGCGGGTCGTCTATTATAATAGGTAACCATTCAAATAAAAAATATTTTATTTTGGATATTTAATAAGTGTTTACATTGATTAATAGAGATCCTTTCTGACCAAATAAACACGGCCACGAATAATTAAACCAAATGAAGAAATGTAGCGGATCCGTCGACTTTATTGTTCCTCTGATATATCGTGTTCATTATTTCGACTGTCCGCGCCATTGTGCTGTAATGAGCTTCACGTTAACGTGATGTGCAATTGTTCTGTAATAGATCGTTACAGAGCGATAATTATCGCAGAAACGTGAGTCGACTTGTGTACGAGTTGTTCTACTAGTAAATGGCAAACGATTGGTACAAAACGCTTTCAGAGAAAGCGATTCGCTTAACGGCTATCCACATATTGGTAAATTTCCAACCTAACCTTTTGGTTTTAACGGTTTCTGGCTGTCTTCTTCAAATTATCGGTCTACCTGGTTGAGTCACTAAACGTAATCGCTTAACGAGAACCATTCTTCTCCATCGTTATCGGTCCTTCGAGCGATGTGGCTTGCTACTTTAGCTTGGTAATTGTGATAGCTATATCCGTAAGTTTAATTAGTCTTTTTTGTTTTGGAGGGGGAAACCTACAAAAGGTACCCAATGCCGTTGGAGCGACGGAGCGGATTTTTATCGCACTGAAACCCCCCTGGTGGCCGTCCACGGCGCTACAGAGAGGACTCCGGGATCTCCAAAGGAACGCAATAGAACTAATCTGAGTGCGTTGACCCATCGGGCTCCACCCAAGTGAGCGGCTAGACCGTCTGGTCTTTACGACGATATGCGACCACACATACCACTGACCTTCCCGGGATCGCCTGGCTGGACGGCTCGAACTCCCACTCTTGCCGCTAGCAATCCTGGAAGCCCCTTTTAGTCGCCTCTTCCGACAGCAGGGGATACCGTAGCCCTATTCTGATCCCCGAAATAAAAGGGACGAAGCCTAATTAGTCTACGGATCTCATAGTTGCAAAACTCGTCTCGTAGTAATAGCGAGAATCTGAACTTTGCTAGACACATCGAACACCTACGCCTACTAGTAGAGATTTACGTTTTAGCAACATAGGTTATCACTGATCACTGACACTACACATTCCTAGAATTCTTTCGCTTTGAGTGCTGAGGAATTTTAGACGGGATGATACTACCACAGTACTAGTATCTACAGTATTCTAACTTCTTACAAAGGCACGAAACGCTAGTTGTACCTACGCGCCTCGATTTCGGTATGCAACAGCTAACGAATGTGCTGTAGTGACGAGCGGGCGGTGTGACGTTTTTAAGTAGTGGATCTTTTTAAATAATAATGTAGCGAAGAGCAGTTGTAAACTATATTAGGCTGTTTTTGATTGCTTTAATTGTGCATAAACACGTCCAATGTTAATATTTTTTTATTTTGGTTGGTAAAATATAATGCAGTGTGCAATTTATAACTATTATTTGTGTACGATTTGTTATTAAGTCTCTCAAATATTAAAAGAACGCGTTGTTTAATACTTTAATCTACTAAATAAATACATAATAAGTAATAAAGAAAGGCAAGTATGCCTATGTAATTAAAATACTTTAGACGGGTAGCCCTAACGCATACTTTCGTCCACCGCGTCTGTAGGTATAAAATTCAAGGACAGGGCAGAGTTAGATTACTTTATGATACTAATACTGTGATACTACATTGTGCTAGCATTGTTTGTTTTTCGTACGATTGTTCTATCTACTGAATTCTCTATTCAAATTTAATCTGAGGGGTAAAACTGAATTCAGTATAGTCTCATACTGTCTATTTTCTAATACCAAATGAAGTACTTCTTAGTCTACTAGTGACTAGTAACCTACGCAAGTAGTTTACTAGTTATTTTTGCGTCTAGAAATAGATTTAGAAACGCAATTCCTCGAATAAAAAATTCTTAAAAACTTAGTACCTATCGCTTTTAGAAATCCACCAATTCACACTTGGCCAGCGCGGTGGACTATGGCCTAAACTCTCTCATTCTGAGAGAAGACCCGTGCCCAGCAGTGGGACAATAATGGGTTGACGACGACGCTTATAGAAATAACGATTTGTTTCACAATAGAGCCCTAATTTAGCTTTTCAGCAACTTATAGCGCGGGAATTTACCGGTATTGAATTCCCTGCGGTAATGCGATCAGTTCCGGTATTGGTCCTGTGTAGTGAAACGGGAAATTTATTATATTAGAACGTATGAAGCGTGTTTCAATACTATAAATTGCAATATGGTGTTACGTGGTGAGTATGCCGCAGCCGCCGATAACTAGATTTCGCGGGCGAGTATAAAGTTTAGTGTATTAAGTATACATTTACATACTGTATGATGTTATGTATGACTTACACTGAAATGAAATGAAATGTCTTTTGTATAGGCCTACGGGGGCACTTACAAATTGTCAGTTACATATTTTTTTCTTACACTACCACTGGATCGGAATACGACCTCAACTGAGAAGATCCGGCAAGAAACTCAGCGGTTTTGTCTATTTTCTTATTTACAACCATTTTTTTTAATATAATTGCAATCATATTTTTTTACATGGTAATGAAAGTTAGCTCCAGTATCTTGCCTTACAGTTCAGTAAAAAAGAGTCCTGTACACTAACGCGATTCAAATTTCTACATTAAGAGTTCCTGAACAGATTTCAGGGTTACAATAAATACATTCAAATCTGCACCAGAGTCACACTTATTTTTGCCGAATAACAGCAGGGTTAAGACAGCTTAATCCAGAACACAGCAGCTATGTTGCATTCTGGAAGCATTTTAACTTAGTCCTAAGTAGAACAAACGCATCTGTTGCTGGCTACAAGCAGCAGTAAGGAGCCTCTTATGATTATGTTGGGTTGTCATAATCATTAAAAATATGCAGTATCGGCAGCAGATGCCCGATACAATTATACATTTTTTCTAGCAGCATTTATAATATAAAAATATACTAACATCTAAACATCTGCAAAGGTGAACCAATAGGTACAGTAATCTTAATTACCAATTAGTACCTAATAGACTAACTATGAACCAACCTGGAACGTAAATATGATCGTTTTACTTTTACTAACGCAGAAATAATGTACAAGTGAAATAATATAGCATTTTCAACAAACATACTTTATTCCATTTTGTTTTAGGAATACAGAATGAATACAGTTAGGTATATCTATTAATCTACAATTTCAGGAAATTCGGTATTGTATCTTCGGTCTATGTATCGCTCGTGTGGAATAAAACGAAGACTGATTTATCGAGTACGTGGGTCCATACGTTTGTTCGCTCTATTAAACTTCCGTGTGAGGTATTTCCATTTTGTTGTGGAACCGTGGATATTTTCGGGATTAAAAGTAGTCATTGGTTACCTTCTATTATAGCTTTTATTTTCACGTGAAACTCCCAATAACTTCACACAATCACGCTTTCTACATTCATAGCCTCACACTAAAATTTTCTCCTGTATCGTGGGTACCATGGACATACACAAGACGAATACACAAATACCCAGACCCAGAACATGAATCTAAACTCATTATTCAGATAACTGTCTGGCCGGGAATCGAACCATCGTGCGTCAGACCAGTATGGTAACCGCTTCGCCACGCGGGTCGTCAAAATTCAGTGTTCTACAGTAAATAGCAAATAACTACAGTACAATAAATTAATTTCACGTTCTGTTTTACTATATAATTGTTCACCGTTATCGATCTTTTATTGTATCTCTGCTGGATACGGGTCTCCATAAATAAGGAGAAGGATTTAGGCCATAGTCCATATAGTTGGCCAATAACAGATTGGTAGACTTCAACATTAGATTTTTTTTATTTAAATGTTTCAGTTTCAGGTGATAATTAATTTAAATACTCAAAGTTATGTTCGGTCAATAAGAAAACTTACAGATCTTGAACTAATTTCGAAAATCCTCAGCTTGACCTTGAAATTTAGTCTCTGAATTTCAAACCACTGGTGTATTGTTCCAACTTAGATAGACGTTAGATAAAAACACATTCATCGTGAATGAATGTGCTTTAGTATCATTAAGCAGAGACACAGTGAAGCCTTAATTTAGTTAGTCAGCGATCTGTAGCGTGGGAATTTTACCGGTAAATTCCCGAGCTCCGGCGATAATGCATTAAATTCCCGCATCGGCTTTGTATTGCGCGGTCATGAAAGCAACCCATTATATTAGGACTTTGTTGCTTGGCACATGAAGTTTATATATGTTTACGACGTTTAAGAAAATTAAGTTTCAGCAATTTGCAATTTAGTTGTGGATAATTCCACTTTTGATGTAGTTAAAATCATAAATTGAAACAACTTTTTAGTTGAATTGCAGCTGTTTTAACGCTTGATCATTTGCTGCTGTAGCGTGTGTGTGTGTACTGTAGTGTACAGTACACTCAAACGTTTGTATACTTCGATTCCTGTGTCCGTTTTTGTTAGTATATGTAACTATGTGTTACATGACTTTTATGGAATTAATTTAAGCTTTAAATTACCTTTGTACCCGTATGGATACTAATAAATTTTGCAAGCGTGATTTATTTAATGACGTCAATATAATGTAAATTCAAATCTTATATGGTGGACATCCCAAAATGAAGAAATTACATATTTTTGCATATTTTTTATGCACAGGGGGTGCAATAATGCATTATGCATGGGTGGGACATTGATATAAAAGAAGAGTTTTCTAAGAATAATACGAAGGTGGTAGAACCAGTGTAGTTCGACCGGGGCGTTAAGCATTTCTTGCGTTTCGATAGAAGGGTGTGGTTGCCGGCACTTTTACATGAGGCGACCATCAAAGTCCTCGGGAGTAGCAACGCATCTGTGTTTGACTTCAGATAGAACTTATGTTCTGTATGAAGTTGATTACAGATGTCCATGAGCGGCAGTGACCACTTACCATCATGTGGACTGCATGCTTGTTTGCTACTTCAGTCAAATAAATAAAAAAAATAATAATAAAATTACATTACCAAACCTTTTACTTTACCTTCCATTACCGCTTCTGATCGATCACTGATTAAAGTCTATGCAAACGAAATTCGCAAACGGAACTCAGTGATATATAATATAGTGTACTTAACTGCTTTACATTTAAATTGCTACGATTTGTATCGAATTCCCGGATTGCGGTGAATCTGTTTAATCCGTACCGATGCTAGTGCGACCTCCCGTTATGTCGAGTGAAACGAGAATACGGGTTTACAAGATATATTATAGTATTTTGGAAATAAAACATTTGTCGTGTTAAATAAAAAAGGTGAAACCATGTGGGTTGTCACCTAGTTCTATTTAAAACGACTGATGATCAACAAAATGATAACTTGACCTAATGCATACGTTTTTAACCGACTTCATAAAGAAGAAGGTTCTCAATTCATCTGCATTCATTTACATTTGTTATAATTTCATTGGAGTTTACTCCTTAAGTATCGATTTGCATATATATAAGCGCCCGGTATGAGAAAAATGTGATAAGTAAAATCTACTGATGAATGACGTCGTTACGTTTTTTTATTGAGTATAACGCCATCTAGTTAAAACTTTAGAACTATTTTATCAGTGCGCGTGGATGGTATGCATAAGTTTCGTGATAACGTTTTACCGAAATCTCAATGATATATATTGGTGAATGGTATTTAAAATAGTAAATCGTTAAGATAAGTAATGAAAATATTTTATAAATACGTACTTTATTAATATTTTAATACGAAAAATTATATCTAACAGATATACTGTTAGATATAATTTTTAACGAACCTAACCTAACAATATATGTTAGATATAATTTTTCACAATGAACCATGTATTGGTATTATTTATATCTTTAGTGGCGCCATGTATTTTAAATGCGAGTACACTCCAGTCGTGCGTCGGAGCTGACACACACATTCTTTTTTTATTTGAGTCCTCGCGTGATGGAGCGTTCATCGTAACGCATTAACACGTAGTGGCCTCCGGATTCGGTCTTCCAGGCGTACATTTGAGGAATTTAGATTCCTTTTCCGAGTCTAGGTTTTTGTGTATTTGCCTTTTTATGTGTTCATGACAACCACAATACAGGAAAGATAATGTAGTGTCGCAAGAGTTAAATTTAATATACTATAACATAATTTCTATTCCTTATATTATGTTATGTTATTTATCGATTTATTGCATTCGTGTCTATTATGTCTTTTTTTTATCTGACTGCAAACGAGCAGGCAGTCCACCTGATGGTAAGTGGTCACTGCCGCTCATGGACATATGTACGCAACTTCAAATAGAACATGGGTTCTATCTGAAGTCGATTACAGATGCATTGCTACTCCCGAGGACTATGATCGTCCCTCATATAAAAGTGTGCCGGCAACCACACCCTTCTTTGATTCTATCTGATTACTATATTAATAATATAAGATATTATTATAATTCAAGGAACTCTAATCGTTTTACATTTCCCGGATAATTTACCTTATCGCGGCTACACGTCGCTATAAATAACGACTTATTCCACTACATTTGCCACGTGTTCCTTGTTGATAACATTGCCGTTGAAGACAAAATATTGCATAAAACGTTCCTTTACGGGAAACATATAACGTCACTGCGGATGCGGAACATTGCTCGTGTATTGACCCCCTAATAAATAAAATTTTTGCTATGTCGTAATCTATTGATTAATACATAAAGCAAAATTTTGAGATTCGTTTATATGATACTTGCCGCAGGCGGAGGAGCAGGAGTATGAAATTACGCAAGGTTATAGTTGATATCGAGAAGGATTGCGCAATGCTAATATTTTTTCAAATAATGCATAAAATATACAAAAAAAAACACATTACACACACTACCTTACATTTGACACAAACACATTCATAATAAACGAAATAAACATTCATTGTCTTACTATGAAAACACATAGCATCAAAAATGTCAGATGTCTTTGTCAAAATACCCGCTATTGCTTTTAAATGCAGCTTAGTTAATAAAACTTTTTTACATTTAACGGGTGCGTTCAAAATAACTTGAAAATTATCAAAATTTATTTAAATTAGAGAAATATTGGTGCTACTTTGGACAATACGAAGTTTACTTTCTTAATTTAAATTACGGTCGAATTTCGGCCGTTGCGACGGGTGACTAGTAGGTATTCTAAACTTTACGATGTGGTATTGAGGTAGTATTGGTATAGCTCTACAGATATGTGAGTATATTGTATTTAACCTTTTTATTGTTATTTTTCAATAATCTCCGTAATTGCTCACTAACAGGAAGGTACGGAACACTTAGTAATTCTACTCAAGGAACACCACCACCAGAAATAGTAAAAATTAAGCGATAGAACACTATAAAGATACAACAGATATATAAGGTTTACTTATAAAAGATAGTAAACTCTTTGTTAGTTCGACGTTGCAAGGACCATTGCCATAACATTTCTGACTAAAACCAGCAGTGTACTATTTCTTCCATTGCAATTATTGGGTACAACCCATTACTGACAACTTCAGTCTTTTGTCCCACTCGGGTCCCAGTTGAATCTTCTCTCAGAATGAGAAAGTTTTAGGCCATAGTCCACCGTGCTGGCCAAGTGCGAATTGGTGGACTTCACACATTTTTGAGAACTTGTTTTTTTAAAGAACTCTCGGGTGTGTAGGTTTCCTCACGATGTTTTCCTTCACCGAAAAGCAGTGATAATTAATTTTTAATACGCACATAAATCAGTGGTGCGTGGGTTTGAACCTCGGACTTCTCGATTGAGAGGGCAAGTTTCAACCATTAGGCTATCACTGCTCCAATTGCAATTATAGCAGAACTAAATTCACAGACGGAAAGAAACAATAAATATGTACGACAGTCGGAAGCATAAAATAAATTAGATAGTAAAATGCAAATCCCGGTTAAATTGGTTCGATTTGTATCGAAACCTCGAATGGCGCGGGAAGCAATGCAATCAGTAACTTTCAATTGATCGGATACTCTGATACGTACCTACCTAGTTTAGTATATGTAGGTTATCAAACATTTTAATAAGTATTAATATGATCATTCAGAAATGTATGCTGTAAAATAAAATGTAGGGACCTGATTTCACTATAAAACTTTTTAACAAAAAATATCTACCGACTTCCATATCACAAAAAAGTAAAAAATAATTTCAATAAAATTTGGTTTAGAACATACTCAGTACTTAGTACGTAGTTCCGAAGTCGGCGCTCAACATATTTCTCTGGATGACGGTCATGACACGCACTACCTTTCAAATAAAAAAAAATAACATCGAAATCAGCTCACCCAGTCCGGAGTAATGAAGTAACAAATATAAAAAAGGAGAAATGATAACCTCCTCCTTTTTGGAAGTCGGTTAAAAAACTTATTGTTTCCGTCATAGGACGACATATGATAATAATACGGCACAGTTCAATTGTTGATGTATCTGGAAAGATGGATATAACTTCGATTGTCAAAACAAGAAAACTTGGACTAAAATAATCCTTAATCCCAATCAGAAAGAGTTTATGAACAGCGCATGATCTTGAAGTAGCTAAACGGCTTTTCTTTATTTAGCTAATTATACTCAAGTCGCCTTTCAAACAAAAATGCTAAATCAAGTGACTAATAAAACAAATATCCCTCCCTCCCCTTTTTCTTTGATCACAGGGGCCACAGACACCGTTTGGGCTGTAGCGCGCGCTAATGGCATACGTATATGACGGAGGGGGTGGTTCTTTTTCGCTCATCGTATCAGGATAACCTACTGTGGGCTCTGATAGGGAATGTTAGCACGAGAATAAATTGCCGACTTGATTTTAACACACAGTATATTGCCGAATTAAACTTGTTACAATCACTGAATTAATCAAACTAAATTAAGTAGGCAAGTAATCGTAGCACTAAGAACGCGGGATGATTTTAGAGTTGTCTGCTTCGGCCGACCGTCAACGATAGACTGAGGTGTCGGCCATTAAACTGGTACAACGCTAACTTCATCGAACGCCACTAGATGGCGCTGGCGTTCCGGTGTTGCCACAATACCGACATTTCCGACATATACATATATGATCATACGTATACATTTATGCAAATATACATACTCGTACTCGGAAAACATTACCCTCTTTCTGACGCAATCAAGTAAAAATCTACGGTTCGGGAGAACATACCGTACTGAATTTTCTCAACTGTTTGAAAAGTTTCACTATCATTTATCAGCGTGATACGTATCACTGTCGTATCATTGATACGTTGCTATACCTTGATACGTAACAGTTGATAGACGTATTGATACGTATCATAGTCGTGCCCCAGGCGGATACGATTGGTATCAGCCCGCCCCATTGGTCCAATTTGCAACGAATTTCTGCTGCGGAGAGTAATGCAATCGTTGTCGATAGTTGATCCGTTTATCTGCCGTTCACTGGATTAAAGCATTCATTGTACATCGTAATGCTATTAGAGTTCTGTTTATCTCTTCCACATCAATTGTTTCTGACCTAGTGTTGGACGTAGTGTGTTTTATACAGTATGAAAAGAGATTTCCACAAGGCGAAAATTGTAGACTTTAGACTTCTTTGACATCTTTTTAGAGAACACTTTTGGTAAGTAGTGGTTTAGGTAGTAGTCCACCAATTCGCACTTGGCCAGCGCGGTGGACTATGACCTATAACTCTCTCATTCCGAGAGAAGACACGTGCCCAGCAGTGGGACAGTAATGGATTGACGATATAAGCAGTGGTTCGTCAGTAAATAAGGTATGTAGTTGTCAAAATAGAAATTTCGTTACACATGTATCTTAGAAACATATGAGGGTTTTTTGAGGTTCAAAAGCTCAAAAAACCAACTGAAAATTGAATTTAAAAGGACTACGCTATCCCTCAGTCTTCTCATTAAGATAAAATTTAACTATAAATTAGTTCCAGGTTTATTTATACCAGTTGTGCTACGCTTTATTTGTTACGAAAGTCCTTGGCGTTGTTTCCACTCTTCAGACTTTGAGCGTCCATTTTTCTCGTTGTTAAGTACTATTTGCTTCTCGTTGTAGCTTTTTCGTATTGTGCTCGGAAAGTATCTTATTTGATAATTACTTACCTCTGTACAATTGTATTTTAACTGTATAATACTCTTATAAACGAATAAATAGATTTTTTTGTCAGCACAGTAATATTACGGCAATGTCCTTTCAATTCCTTATCCTCCTCCTAAGCCCTCGAGTATTGAACTTAGTACTTTCATTAATACACTACCTAATAATAATGGGTCATTTCTACGAATGGACACTTGTAATCAACTTTCAATAGATTGCAGATTTGTTTGAGGTTAATCACGGATGTTTTACTAAACAGTGATTACTAAAATTGCTTTTCCTGTCGCGCGTGTTAATGTCTGCACGGGCGATCAACTCGCACGCCTGCTACTTACCGACACGCATTATATAGCTTCATACCCACACTGCGGTGAGTGCTATTTCTTAAAGTTTCTTTGTGCAGCGGCACGCCTTTGCGGGCATTAACAGGCGTGGCAAGAAAAGCGCCAAGTTAGAAATCGTTTTATCATATAAATATTGTATCCATCGTGTATTTATATAATAAAAAAATACGCTTGGTAACTCATAGACCTGCACTAGAATTTTCTCGTGTGCCGTGGGTGCCGTAAACATACACAAAGTCGAATACACAAACACCCATAACAGAAATATGAACCTATTCATCATTCAAAAATAAAATAAGAGTAAAATATTTATCAAGCTCGCGAAAACTTTTCTATTAACGAACTGCGACTTGAAGTGCTTACGCTTATAATTAAATCGCCTCACGTTGTTTTAGCGTCCATTAACGCCGAGCTTAACACGTGTAGGTTGTGCGCGAAACCAAGACGATATAGTTGTTCTGAACTTCTTAGAGGTTATTAAGCAATAGAACAATATAGTCTAGTGCTCTCTGTCATAAACTTGAAATCATTTCGAGATTATCGGGGTTTTATCTCCTTCTCTATATATTACCACGTGAAGCAAAAACTTGTGATTCGTTTTTAAGATACTTACCGCAGACGGAGGAGTATGAAATTACGCACGGTTAGGGCCGGCGCACATATGACGGAGCGCAGCGCAGCGCATGCCCGCGAAATTTTCGTAACGAATCACACACTAGCCGAAATTCGCGCTAATTACTGGGAGAATGCGCGCGGATGCGCGCGGGTGCGCGCGGATGCGCGAGCATGCGCTGGAATATACTCGACAAACGGTCGTCATTCGTTTTTGCGTGGCACAAGTATACACGTGTTGACAACAAAATGGCGGCTGCTGCCTGTGGCGTCGCTCCGGCGAGCCCAGCGGCCAGCGGCGACCGAAAGCGGACGCTCGCGGAGTAGCGCGTCGTGCGCGCGCGGTCGCGCTCCTGCGCGCGCGGTCGCGCTCCCGCGCTACCTTTCGCATGTAGTCGCTTCCATGCTCCTCAGAAATAAATTGCTGTTATTTAATTTTGGATATTATTTCTAAAGGGACAATGACGATAATAGTTTGACAGCAAAAAATACGCTGCGCTGCGCTCCGTCATATGAGTGCCGGCCCTTATAGTTGACGTGTAAAAGAATTACACAATACTAATATTTTTTTCAAATAATGCTTAGAACATACATAAAATTAACTAAAAACACATTACACGCCTTGTATTTGACACAAACACATACATAATAAACGAAATAGAACATTCATTCAATGTCTTACTATGAAAACACATAACGTTAAAAATGTCAGATGTCCTTGTCAAAATATCCACCATTGCTTTTAAATGCAGCTTAGTTAATAAACCTCTTTTTAATGGGTGCATCCAAAACTTGTAAATTATTACAATATTTATTTAAATTGGAGAAATATTAGTGCTACTTTGGACAATACAAAGTTTAGTTTTTTTAATTTAAATTATGGTCAAATTTCGACCGTTGCGACGGATGACTAGTTAAATTAAAAGATTGTCATAGGCATGGATTGTGGTTACCGCGATATTGAGGTAGAAGGAATAAAACTTTGACAAGCACTGTTGGTGGACTAAGCGATCGGCATTTTACCCTGTGCCGTGGGTACCCCAGACATACACAAAGACGAGTAAACAAGCATTCAGACCCAGAAAAGAAATCTAGTTTCATTATTGAGATATATAATAAGAGTAAAGTATTTAACTATTTAGAATAATTATTAATCTCGCAACAACTCTTCTAATAACGAACTACAAATTGAAGAGCTTACGCTTATAATTAAATTGCCTCACGTTTGCTTCATTCACGGAGAGTATAACACTTAACACGTGTAGGTTATTGTTGTGTGCGAAACCAAGTCCATATAGTTGTTCTGAACTTCGGTAAAGGTTATTAAACAATAGAACGATATAGTCTAGCGCTCTTTGACGTAAACTTGATATAATTCCGAGTTTTATTATATTGTAAAATTTTCATAAACATGGATAGTAGTTATGACGAAACTTAGTGAGAAGGTAGAAAACGTTGTCAAGCACTGTTGGTGGACTAAGCGATCGGCATTTTACCCTGTGCCGTGGGTAGCACAGACATACACAAAGATGAGTGCACAAAGACCCGACTGCTGCTTATTAATATACTTACAATACAACAATAATCTAGTGCTCTCAGACGTGAACATAATGAAATTCTGAGATTATTAGGGTTTTCTTAAATTGTAAAATTGTCATAAGCATGGAACGTGGTTACCGCTAAATTGAAGGAAGAAAACATTGACAAGAACTTGAGCTGATCAATTAATCAATCGATCAGCATTTTATCCTGTGTTGTGAGTACCACAAATATGAGTGCACAAACAGACTGCTGCAAATTGAAGTACATACGCTTATAAGTAAATTGCCTCACGATTGCTTTAGCGTTCATTAACGTAGAGTAACGTAGAGGTTATTGTTGTGTGCAAAACCAAGTCAATATAGCTGCTCTGAATTTCGGTAGAGGTTGTTAAACAACAATATAGTCTAGATCTCTCTGACGTAAATTTCATATAATTCCGAGTTTATTAGTTTTATTATATTGTAAAATTTTCATAAACGTGAATAGTAGTTATGGCGAGATTTAGTTACTCGTAGAAGGTACCAAAAGTTAATAAGCAGTAGTAGTGAAATAATCGATAAGCTTTTCTCCTATACCGTGGGTACCACAGACATACACGAAGACGAGTACACAATTACCCATATAAGACGTGTGATGCATTTAAAATCTCGCAAAAACTCTTCTAATAACGAACCTAAATTGAATGCTTACGCTTACAATTAAATTGTTCCACGTTTGCTTTAATGTCGATTAACGTAGAACTTAACACGTGTAGGTTATTCGATATAGTTGTTCTGAACTTCGGTGGAGTTTATTAAATAATACAACAATATAGTCTAGCGCTCTCTGACGTAAACCTGATACATTTTGAGATTATTGCGGTTTTATTACATTGTAAAATTGTCATAAGCATGGATAGTAGTTACAACGAAATTTAGTTAGAAGGTAGAAAACGTCGATAAGCAGTAGTAGTGAATAATCGATCAGCCTTTATCCTATACCGTGGGTACCACAGACATACACGAAGACGAGTACACAATTACCCAGGCGCAGTAAAGAAATCTAAATTTATAATTCTGATATATAAGACGTGTAACGTATTTAAAATCTCGCAAAACCTCTTCTAATAACAAACTGCATATTGAAGTGCTTACGTGCTTAATTAAATTGCCCCACGTTTGCTTTAGCGTCCAGTAACGTAGAATATAATACGTGTAGGTTATTGTTGAGTGCGAAACCAAGTCGATGTAATTGTTCTGAACTTCGGTGGAGGTTATTAAACAATACAACAATATAGTCTAGCGCTCTCTGACGTAAACTTGATACATTTTGAGATTATTGGGGTTTTATTAGGTATATTGTAAAATAAGTAAGCATGGATAGTAGTTATGGCGAAATTAAGGTTGAAGGAAGAAAACGTTGACAAGTACTAGTGGTGGATTAATCGATGAGCATTTTATCCTGTGCCATGGGTAGTACAGACATACACAAAGATCCAGACTGCTGCTTATTAAGATACATTCGCTTATAACTAAATTGCTCCACGTTTGGTTTAGCGTCCATTAACATAGAGCTTAATAGTAGGTTATTGTTGAGTGCGAAACAAAGTCGATATAGTTGCTCTAAACTTCGGTAGAGGTTATTAAACAATACAATAATATAGTCTAGTGGTCTCGGCCGGAAACTTTATATATATGTTCGAGATTATTAGGGTTTTATTAAATTGTCATACGCATGGATAATGGTTACAGCGATATTGAGGTAGAAGGAATAAAACTTTGACAAGCACTGGTGGTGTATTAATAGATCAGCTTTTTATCCTGTACCGTGGGTAGCACAGACATACACAAAGACGAGTACATAAAAACCCAGACCCGGAATTGATATCTAAAGTTATCGTTCAGATATAAAAAAATCTTCTAACAACGAACGTAAATTAAAGTGCTTACGCTTATAATTAAATTGCCCCACGTTTGCTTTAGCGTCCAGTAACGTAGAACTTAACACGTACGGTGGTCGCCTCATATAAAAGTGTGCCGGCATCTACACCCTTCCATCGAACTGCAAGAAATGCTTCACGCTAGAAAAAGGTGTGGCGATAGTACTTCCCCGGTCGAACTGTGCTGGTTCTACCACCTTCAAAGTCTTGGAGAAAACTAAATTTTTAGTCTGTATTTCTGTGCGCGAGGCTCTTTGCAAAGCGAGGCCGTAGGCGGAGGCCCCCGCATAGCAGAAGAACTTTGCTTTCGGAGGTATGGGGGAAATAGCCCTCAAAAGTAGCATCGCATCTGTGACTAACTTCAGATAGAAACTCTGTTCTGTATGAAGTTGCTTACAGATGTTTATAGACAGTGACCACTTACCATCAGGTTGACTGCTTGTTTGCTTCTACAAAGTTATAAAACAAATGTATGCAAGACCGCTCGCGAAATTACATACATTCGCCGAGAAACCTCGACTTTTAGATCCATATCAACGCTTTACTGAAATCGACACCTTGATGGAGAATCCATAAACGATATTAGATACATAAAAATCAATAATAATGAAATTCTTTCGAATAAAAAAGCGGTGATTGAAAATTTGATATTTAGAGCGGATGTCAATTTTGTATTGCAGGATTTCAAAATTCAACATCTGAAAATATAAGGGTTAAAATACTATTTCCGAATATTTAAAATACGGCATTCAAAATCAAAATATTAAATTGTGTCAAATTTTAAAAATGAAAAAACAAATGTTTGTTGTATTCTGAATATTTTTTTCTTTAACCTTGAATATCGTCTTAAAAATAAATCATACGGTTTATTAGTAATTAAATAAATTTCATTCAAGCAAGACTGAAAACAATACTGAAATGTAATAGCAACCTTAAGGAGACAGTGAAGATTTTTATCAACGCTTTTTTACTTTATTCAATCTATTACTACACTACTATATTTATATATGTTTATTTGCAATATAAATGTACGTGCGTTTGCGGATTTATCACGCGAAAACTATCGATCGGATTTTACTGAAAATTTTCACACAGTTTATGGACTAACACGTAGGCTACTCATTTCAATGTAAAACCTGTTTAAAGCGATCGAAGCCACGCGAATAAGCTAGTATATAATATTGCAAATCATATATCAGAACGTACCGTGTAAGTTACAAAGTCGTTGTGAAATAAAATGACATATCGCCGCCATAACACACGAAACAGTGTCGTAAAACCTCGGAGATTTAATATCCATGTTAAAGTTCTCATTTCTTGACAGTAAAAGGAAAGTTATAGCATAAGAATAGTCATAAAGTCAAGAGACATTACATCTCGTGAACTCGTGTTGTGTAGAATGCTAATGGACCTTTAATATGGATATTTTATGAAAAGTGGCAAATGCATTCAGTTCATCTGGTGTTTAGTAGTAGTGGTTTACAGTAACGATTACAAGGTTGCCAAGTTAGCGGTTTTTTAGAGGTTTTATATTTTTAGGGATACTTTTAGGGGTTTTTATAACTTTAGGTGTTTTTGAGGGAAATCTCTCGCCAGGCTACATTATCATGCCTCACGACGATTAAAAAAACATGACCTTTTTTAACGCCGTCAGCCTACGCTCATTGTGGGGATTTTAGGGTTTTTTTATGGAGGCTTCAGGGGGATATATTTTTGAGAGTTGGTAACCCTGAACGATTATTTATGAGAAGTAGTTCTGTATACATGACTTTTATTTGGAGGCTAATCTTGAATAACTATTCTTATAAAATATTATGCGTTTTGTACATTGCATATGCTTAGATTATGTACAGTTGTTATAACGTTCAATCCCTTATGCTCTACTCTTTAGGAGAAAATAATGTTTTTAAATATAAATTAAAAAAATAAGTTTTTACGTTTCACACTATCTACACTCATAGTCCACACTACACTTTTTCCTGTATCGTGGCTAAGTACACACATAGATACAAGGATAAAGTGTTTGTGTAAGACATTCAGACCAAGAAATCTAAATTCATTATAAAGATGTCTGTCTGGCCTGGGATCGAACCCAGAACCCATTGCGTGTCAAACTGGGATTGTGACCGCACTGGCACGTTAGTCATGAAAAAGATAAAAAGCGGCTATCTCAGGATCGAAATAGCTTCCTATTTCCATCACAACAGCATAGTAATAATAGTACAAATAAAAGCCTAATTAACCTCATTAAATACAATTAACCTTACGTTCGTTTCGCGTACTTGAAAAAACGCGTATTTAAGAACAAACAGGTCGTGATCTCAAAACCTACTTTTTATGGCGATTAAGCAAAAATAATAACAATGTTGCCTCATTTTACTACAAATAAAACATATTATAGCATTTAAACTAATTTTGAAAGTTTATTAAGACCTAAGACCTCTTTATTCATAAACAGCTAAGGTGGTAGAACCAGTTTGACCGGAGAAGTACCACCGCCACACCAATTTCTAGTGTGAAGCATGTCTTGCGTTTCGATGGAAGGGTGTGGTTGCCGGCACACTTTAATATGAGGCGATCATCGTAGTCCTCGGAAGTACCAACGCATCTGACATTTACTTCAGATAGAACCCATGTTCTATATGAAGTTGATTACAGTTGTCCATGGGTGGCAGTGACCACTTACCATCAGGTGGACTGAATGTTCGTTTGCTACTTAAGTGAAATAAAAAAAACAGACCAATAAATATGATTACGTTAAGATCAATTACATATTGCTTAATTAATTTCAAGCTCATTAAATTTACAAAGATTTTATTGTTCTCCTAATAATTGAATGGAAAATTCAATTATCAAATTATAAGCCCTTTAAACGTGTGCGCCCTTGAATTTTCATTTCATACGTAAATGTTTTGTAACTTGCGATAACAAATCTCGTGTTTTAATTTGTTTAGTTAGCATTAGGCTGAATTTGATCCACCGATTGAGTTTCCGATTTGAGATGTAATTTAGAATATACCTTAGGTTTTCTAAAATGGAAATATAAACAATTTATGAACTGGATGACAAGGGATAGTAATTATTATTTTAAACGTAATTAGTGCGGGCGGAGCTGTAAGTATAAGTTAGTAAAACATATATTTGTTGATGACCAGATCGGACTTTCATAACATTACTGCTTTTTTGCCTTAAGAAATTCTGCATGCATACATGTTATTTTAGACACGGAAACTGATGATGATATGATTTATTGTCTACCTACCTACTGATTATGTCCAACTAGTTGACAAGGCGAACTTCGTTCCGCCCAAAAGTCAAGAATCTAGAACGATGTTTCTCCACTATATTAAACGTACAGTTATTATACATAAAAACCTTACTCTTGAATCACTCTATTAAAAGTTTTAAAGATCTAAGCATACATAGACAGACAGCGAGAAGCGACTGTGCTTTATATTAAGTAGTGATTGTTGGTGACCAGAGCGTTCATAACATTAACTGCTTTTGCATTAGGAAATTCTGCGCGCATTTTATTTTAGACATGGAGCCAACCAAGAGAATATGATTTAGTGTCTTATTTACCTACTGATTATATCCAATATTTCATAAAATGAATTGGGACTGAAGTCCTACATATTATCATAACTGCGATAGCCTCAACTTTTCCAATTTGTGCTTGTGTGAACGACCTCTGATACTGGGTTACTTATAAGGTTACTCCCCCCTAGCGATTTATTTCAGAGTTCGCACCCTCTTGTCGACTGCCTCGGATTTCAATCTTTGAAGTAAATTCGACGCGAAGCACTTCGTGTGATCTCTCCAAATTGGAGAAGCCCAGAAAGTTGGGAAAATGATATTGCTCGTGTTTCAAACATACGGAGAAATAATTTAAATAGGAGTATCCTTTGTCTTTACGAAGTACCTTCGAATATACGTATTATTTACGTAAGGTAAATTCGTATTTGAAGGTGAAAATTAGGTTTTCTTGAAGACTGGTTGTTGTTTCATGCGAGCTCATGTTAACGCTTAGATAAATTCGTCTAAAAAGATATGATTATGCAATGAATCTTATTAAGTAGTTAGTACCTACTAATAGATACTATTTTAACTATAGAAAGTAAATAGGTTTAGTTGTGGATGTGTTTTAATTTGTTTCGAAATATATGTCACTAGATTTTTTCAAGAAACAATCCGATTCGATCATAAACCACGAAAGAGAGTTTCCCATGCATTAATCCAGTTATAAACTACATATGGGTCAAATTCCAGCTATCTTAAATTCTATTTCTACGTGAGAGAGTAACAAAGACACGACCAACCTCATAAATATTCGTCTTTATAATATTAGTATGTATACAGGCTAGTTATGAAATCAATGCTTGTAGCTTTGTGTATACGTCGTAACAAAAATTTGTATGATCCTTAATTAAAGTCCATTATTAACTTATAACAAGTCTAGCACAAAAGACAGAGGTAAAATGTAAAAAATCGGGTCACGTAAAAGTTCCAATAATTTCGGGGTTTCATGATGAATAAAGAGGGGCGAGAGAGGAAAATATTTTTCTACTTGTCCAAAGCAATTCGTAAAAAGCTCACATTGTGTTCAACGGCTTCGGGAAATACGTCCATACTCCTTATTTTCGTGACATGTTTTCAGAAATAAGCTTGATGGTCCAGTGGTTCACAACATTTCGGTTGCTCGGCATTTACGTTCATTCATTTATCAGTTTGTCGTATTATTATTTTTTGTTATTTATGTTGTGTCTTGCTGCGGTTAGCTCAAGCGTAGCATTCTGTAGGTTGTTACATTACCTATATATTCGTGTTGGGATGTAAATTTATATACGAGTGAAAGGAATGCTATATTTTTTTTTATAATATTTTCTATCTGCAAAATATCATAGGAGTCCATCTAATGATAAACTTTTCCTGCCTTCATGGATAAAAAAGTTTAAGAAAACGGGTTCTATCTAATGCGTTGCTATTCTCGACGACTGAGATGCCTTATATAAAATTGAGCTGGCAACCACACCCTTCTCTCCTCATTTCTGATCGAACCAGCTTCGTTCTACTTTACATTACCCATTAACCCATTATGATCCCACTGCTGGGTACGGGTCCTATGTCGGAATGAGAGAGTTTTAGGCCATAGTCCACTGTGCTGGCCAAGTGCGAATTGGTGGACTTCACACATCTCCGAGAACTTTTTTTAAAGAACTCTCGGCTTTGTGGGTCTCCTCACGATGTTCACCTCTAAGAACTTGTTTTTTTTAAGAACTTTTGCTGTGTAGGTTTCCTCACGATGTTTTCCTTCACCGAAAAGCAGTGATAATTAATTTCTAATACGCGCATAAATCAGCGGTACGTGCCTGGGTTTGAACCTCGGACCTCCCGATTGAGAGGGCAAGTTTCAACCATTAGGCTATCACTACTCTACCTTACATTAGTTCCAGTTTAAGACTAATCGTTGTAAAGCGGCCAGTGGAACGCGTATGAAAAAAGCATTTTCTTACATATTTAATGTGCACATTGACCTAATGTTCTGCGTCACGCAAGTTGAACCTAAATGAGTATGGCTAGCGTTTACACATTACACAATTACGATAGTTTAGGTAATGTAGGTATACGTATAAAGAAACAATCGAATAAATACAATGTGCAATAGCACATGAAGTTAATGTTACTTCATAAGGTAGTAGAACGAATATTGTTCGATCAAAAGGGTAGTACCGCTTCACGAAGTGTCGCCGCACACGGGCCACTGGCATCTATAAGTAACTTTGTGGCGGCCACAAACGCCGCCACAAGCATATTTCCTATAGTTTCTATACATTTTATATAGACTCGCTGCACATGGTGAACGCTTCTAGCTTCTAGTGGCGGCGTTTGTGGCCGCCGCGAGTGATCCATGTGCGGCGACACTTATTTTAGCGTGCAGTTCTTGACTTATAGCGTCGCCGCACATGGGCTACTTGTGGCGGCCACGAATCGCCACGACTGCTACTACTTCCTGCATTTACTGCTTGTACTTTTCATACATTTTATATGGACTCGCCGCACACGATAGACACCAGTGGCCACCACTCGCGACAAATCGCCGGTTCACGCGATTAGTGACCGGCTCCGGCCACTTATCGCTAAAGCCAAACGCTGCCACCGGCCACTTTCGCGATTCCTCCCTCCTCTCTCCCTTACCTCAGGTATAATAGCGGCCACCGGCAACAAGTTGCGGCCAGTAGTGGCGCTTCTAGCCGCGATTGTGGCTGTCGCGAGTGGCCTGCGTGCGGGGACGCTTAGTGGAAGGGAGGTCCTCGGCTCACTTTTATATCAGGCGTCCATACTTAGTCCCCAAGAATATCGGCGCATCTGATTGATTCCCTGTTCGTTATAAAGTCACAGATGTCCATGGGCGGCTATGACCATCTTTTTACAGGAAGGGTTACTTACAGAATTTTATAGGTGGTTTGAGCCAGTGTAGTTCGCCCGGGGAAGTACCACCGCCACACCTATATCTAGCGTGAAGCACTTCTTGCGTTTCAATGGAAGGGTGTGGATGCCGGCATACTTTTATATGAGGCGACCACCTTAGTTTTCTGGAGTAGCGACGTATCTGTGATTGACTTAAGATAGAACCCAATGTTATGTATAAAGTTACTTATAGATGTCCATGGGCGGCAGTGGCACTTACCATCAGGTGCATGCTCGTTTGCTACTTCAATCTTATAAAAAAGGCTGCATGCTTTTGCTAGTTAAATTTAAAAAAAAAATATTTTTTTATGTTCTGTGTCGGTGTGGTAAGGGTGAGATACTCGCGTTCAATCTAAGTTCTCAGAGGTAGCAACGTATCTGCGGCTTATCTTAGGTCTTATCTGGGGCTGATTATAGATATTCATGGGCGGCTGTGCATGCTCGTTTGCTATTTCGATCAAAAAAGGTCATCATTACTTTATAGAAGCCTAGATACTTAACCAGCACAGTAATGAGCTCCGGCCGGTGTAATTACCTGCTTTGTGCTTAGACCAACACGCTAGACAATACTAGATAGTAATTACCGGTTACGGAGATTGTATGACACGTCGAGATAGGATATTAACTGATAACTCAATAATCAAAGTCATAGTATAAATAATCATAGTCCTCGGGAGTAACAACGCATCTGTGATTGACTTCAAATTGAACCCATGTTCTGTTTGAAGTTGATTACGGACGTCTATGGGCGGCAGTGACCACTTACCATCAGTTGGACTGCATGCTCGTTTGCTACTTCAGTTAGTTAAAAAAAATGCCTTTATATGAAATGACCAAGGATGACGCTTGGTGTTTGTTATGTGATCAATCTATATTTATGGGTATCCGAATAATTCTAGTAATGTCTAGTAAATAGTCTGGATTAGATGGAATGTGTTCACATTTTAAATGCAAAGTTCACGAAAATAAAATAAAAACACAACGTACAATGTACATAGCACGTTGGTTGTACATTGCAATATAAAGGTGAAAACGTATACAATGATCGTTTTTAAACGTAATAAACTTGCACTAAGGATACAGTAATGAGCAAGTCCAGCCGGCATTATTACCTCCTTTGTGCTTAGAGCAGCTCGCTAGATAATGCTGAATAGTAATTACCGGCAAAGGAGATTATATGACCCGTCGGGATGCGGGTATTAACTGATAACACATTAATCAACCTTATGTATAGTCATACGAAATGAACATGCATTACGCATGTGATTAATCCTTATGCAACGTCCCGCGTGGCGAAGCGGTTACCATACCGGTCTGACACGCAGTGGGTCCCGGGTTCGATTCCCGGCCAGACAGGTATCTGAATGATGAGTTTAGATTATTGTTCGTCTTTGTGTGTGTCCATGGCACCCACGACACAGGAGAAAATCCTACTGTGGGGCTATGAGTGTAGAAAGCGTTTTTTTATGGATACCTGAATAACACTGTTATTCTAATACAGATTAGCTGTTTTCGTTTCAACTTTCGTTTTTTTAGTTACATTGCTACATTTTCTATTAAGACTGTTCGTGTCCCTTCTTTACCCAGATAAAATGAGGCTAATCGTGGTTTCATACATGTCACGTTAATAGATATCATAAGAAAAAATAGCACCTTAGACAACCCAACGTAGTCGCCACTTACTACTAAGTAGTAAACCTCTTTAGAATTTTTTTTAATGAAATTAGGTGACCAGGCGAACTTCGTTCCGCCTAAAAGTAAAAAATCTAAAATCATCAGTGTTCCTCAACTATATTATGTATGTTTTATACAAACCTTCTCTTGAATCACTCTATCTATTAACAAAACTGCATTAAAATCCGTCGCGTAGTTTTAAAGATCTAAGCATACATAGGGACAGACAGCGGGAAGCGACTTTTATACTATATGTATATAGTGATATGATTGTTCGCCAAAACCAAAAGTCTGTGGGATCTGAGGAGGTACAAATACTTACAATTACTTAGCAAATAAAATTGCGTATGGAGTTTGTTATGTATCAAGGAAATGAAATATATTTGAACCCTTTCCTTTCACCCTACATTCATTCAACCTTTTCATCGCTACACCGGAAGCAATAAATTAAACTGAAGCATGATATATTCGTTCCGGTATTAATGGTTTTTATAAGCGATACCATATTATCTTTTATAATCCTGAGAGCGGAATATTTATTATAAATGGTTTGGGTTAAAAACTTGCAGAAATCGTGAACTCATGGGCATTAACAGTAGATTGGCACGTGCTGGGGATGTGGATTATTTCAGCATACGAGCATTTTTTTAGTAGTACACGTGTATGCAGTCCACTATGATGGTAATATCGCTGCCACTCATGAACATCTGTATGCAACATCATACAGAACATGGGGTTCTATCTGAAGTCAATCACAGATACGGCGCTACTCCTGAGGACTAAGATGGTGGCCTCATATAAAAGTATGCCGGCAACCACGCCCTTTCATCGAAACGCAAGAGCTGCTTCACGCTAGAAATAGGTGTGGCGGTGGTACTTCCCGGGCGAACTACACTGGTTCTACCATCTTGAAAGACTTAACCACCTATAAAATTCAAATTCAAATAAATTAATTATTCGCGTGGATTTATGGTTTTCTGCGATATCAATTTCATCCATTGTTTTTTCCACAAAATGTTACCGTATCGTACATTTTTATCTGGGGATTCGAATTTCGATTTGTGTGATTATTCTTGCGCGAATATGAAAGTATAACGTATACTTTTGAAATATTTTTCTTAAGTTGAGTCAGGATTTTAAATATTAGTTTAAACACAACCAAAAAAAACAATGTCAACGTTTATTATAATGCACTTAATCAATTGTCTCCGTGGTCTATACACTCAAATTCGTTCCGCCATTTCTAGCTTCCACCGCCATATTTCTCATTGTTATCGAATTATCAGCCGAGACCCGGCTTTTGTGGACTTTTTTATCCTTCCACTCATATATTACATGTTTGTGACCGCCATTTCTAGCTATCCTTAAATCTCGCCCTAAGTGTGAATAATGTCTTGAATGAAAATGTTCTGAGTAATGGCTGACCCCGGATTTTTTCTTGTTAATTTCGTGCGTGTTCTGTGTACGTGACCTGTTTATATTATAACTAGCTTTTACCCGCAGCTTCGTTTGCGTTGAAGGGATCCAATTTGATGCTATATCTGTTTTATATATAAAAATATATATTTTTTAGTTAAAAGTATTCTATGTTGTTTTTTTAATATATTTAAAATTATGTCCACATAATTTCATGATATTCGGTTGAGTAGTTTTGGCGTGAAAGCGTAACAAACAATCTCATTCAAATTTATGATATTAGTAGGGACGTAGGTATACGTTGTAAAAATGTACAGGTATTGTTATAACCTACGTGTGTTACAGATTGATCATCCGCGTGGCAAAGCGGTCAACGTAAAGGTCAACGCAATGGGTGTTGGGTTCAATCCCCGGCTAGACAGAGATATTTGTATGATGAATTCAGATTGTTTTAGCGTTTGGATGTTTGTGTATTCGTCTTTACTTGTGTCCACAGCCAAGATACAAGATACTCTGAGACAGTGAGTGTAGAAAGGGTTATACATAAGAAATAAAGTTTAGTTTAAAGATTATCAAGAGTAGTACGTCAATCAGGCGAGCCTCATTTTAATATGAATATTATACATTATTTACGAAATATTGCTGAAATTTGCTTGAACCAGTGTTGTTCGACTGGTACCACCGCCACATCTATTTCTAGCTTTTCGTTTTTGCGTTTCGTTGGAAGGGTGTGGCTGCCGGCACACTTCTATATGAGGCGACCATCATAGTCCTCGGGAGTAGCAACGCATCTGTGATTGACTTCAAATGAAACCTATGTTCTATATAAATTTACATGTTCTATATCAATTGTACATGGGCGACAGTGACCACTTACCATCACGTGGACTGCATGCGAGTTTGCTAATTCAATTAGACAAAAAATGCACCTATAAATTCGAAAATATAATTGATGCTTCAATTATCTCAAATAGTTTTCCGTTTATACCTATAAGAAAAATTGAAACTATAACTTTAAGAATTGTTCAACAACGAAATGAAGTTCATATCAGTTGAAATTGCTACTACAATTTCAAGCAGATAGTGTAGCGAAGTGTTTAATAAACACGAAAGTGTGTGGTTATAGCACCAAATGGGGATTTTCTGTCAACCCTTCCGGGGGAAGTTAATTCCGAATGCGGCGCCACCCTCCGAAACTTGTATGATTTATTGTCAAAATAGAGAGTTGGAGTGTACATAAATCATTAATATTCATATGGAAATATAATGGGTGCCATGTACGTAATATAATTTAGTAGGTATTTTGTAAAAGTTTTACGATCTGCTAGAATTTTCTGAATATTCACGCAAAGATTAAACAAGACGAAGCAATTTTATTAGGTTCTTTGTTATTAAAACACTAAAAGAACAAAGAACATGTAACATGAGCTACAATAAGTAAATTCTACAAGTTCTTGAAAACAACAAAACGAAAGTGAAAGTAAATTCAAATTTAATTTGATGTGATATTAGAGGCACAAACAAACAAAAAATCAAATAAAACTCTTTGTTACTTACTACAGGTTATTGTCGCAGCTTCCTTTAAAAAATAAACACACGCTATCTACACTCATTGCCTCACTCATTCGTGTTGGTGGTGTACACTAGGATTTTCTCCTAGAAAATCCTAGTGTACACCACCAACACGAATATAAATTCATCATTCAGATACCTACCTGTCTGGCGGGGAATCGAACCCGGAACCCAGACCGGTATGGTAACCTCTGCGCCACGCGGGTCGTCGTTTCGCCCGCTTTGGTTCCGTCTACGATAATGAGAATCCTAGATGTAAATCCAGGTCATAACCTATGTCTGTGCAAAAGTTCAGCAATTTACAACCGGAGGTTTTTGTATGAAAAGTAACAAACACAAATACAAATACATTGCCAAATGCTTTCACATCTTTCTTCTTTGTCTAAAAATGTTTGTCTGTATGTTCTCTATAGAATCGTAAACTATTCATTTGATCATGTGATGATCTTTAGCAAAGTTGTTATTCATGAGCTCGCGAAGGTTTGTGGTATATTTTTTTGTGAAGGCGTAGCAACGCGCGCAGGGTACAACTAGTTATATATAAAAATGAATGTTTTCCTGTATGTCCTCTATAGAATCGTAAACTATTCATTTGATCATGTGATGATCTTTAGCAAAGTTATTATTCATGAGCTCGCGAAGTTTTCTAGTGTGTTTTTTGGGATGGCATAGCAACGCGCGTAGGGTATAGCTAATTTAAAATATTAATAACATTCGAAGTCTTCGCAACTATTTTTGCAAGTATACGCGATTTAAAGACACGCGAGATATTTCTTTTCATTATGTGTAGACGCTAGGGAAAAATCTGACCTTAGCCATAGCTTTTAAGAAACGGACTAAGCGACTACCTATCAAGTGTCGGTATTAAACATTTACGTCACGTGCGCTGTAAACCAAAGCAGTCTCGGAGGCGCTGAATATTATATGTACACGTGGTTCCACAGACCTCACAGATGGAGCTGGAATGTCGCAGAGATTAAGGCTTCACTCACACGTACCATAAGGGTTAAAATATCGCTCGGTTGTAGCAGTGATTGTCCATTTGACGAACCGCGTGGCGAAGCTGTTACAATACCGGTCTGACGAGCAATGGGTCCCTGGTTCGATTCCCGGCCAGATAGGTATCTGAATGATGAGTTTAGATTCATGTTCTGGGTCTGGGTGTTTGTGTATTCGTCTTGTTCGTGTCGATGGTACCCACGACACAGGAAAAAATCCTCGTGTGGGGCTCTGAGTGTCGAAAGCGCTTTTTTAAGCGTATTTTGTGATTTTAAATGCGAATTTTCACTTGCCATAGTTGAATTGATTGCAGCTAGCAGATACTGATTTTTCATTTCTTTAGTAATAATAATGTCATCAAATGTTCTTAAATCTATAATTTAATTTGTAAACTTGTAAGTTAAATGTATACGACGCGTGGTCCATGCATCGTACATGACTTATTAATTACACAAATTTACTCTTAAATAACATGATAAAAGCTAACATTTTAATGTCATACTGTGATTTGAGTTGGTGTATGTGCGGAGACCTTTACCAGACCATATTTCAGACGATTCATATGTCGTTCGAACACAAGAGTAGGTACGTGTGAGTTAACGTGTATAAATCAAGGCGAATGAATCCGTATGGATTCAGTATGAATTATGTACGAATACGATAAGATTGTGACCAGCTTATCTGGTTACATTTTCGTGTGTAACACAGTAACACTATAGATTTGAAGGCACTAGCTGAAATATCTTTAGATCATTTTAAATTGCAAAAGAAAAAAAGAAAGCCTCAATATTTTTGAATAAAAAGCTGCAATTTTTTGTTGTTTTGAGGAATGCTATAAAAATAAGGCAGACTTTTTTTTTGGGGTCTCGGCTAGACAGGTGTCTGAACCCGAGACCCACTGCGTGTCAAACCCGTATGGTATTTACTAGATGCCATTAAATCGTGACCAGCTTATTTTATATGTAATACTGTATATGTGAGAAGCTAATTGAAACACTTTTAGAAAAAATATATACATGAAAGAAAAAAGCTGTAGACTTTTCTTGTTTAATGTAGTCAAAGTTTGTAAGTATGTATGTATGTTACTCTTTCAAAAACTACTGGTCAGATTTCGGTTAAAATTCGCACACGCATATTATGACCTAGATTGATATAATATTGTTATTAATGTGATAGACGTAGCAGAAGGCAAAGCCGCAGGAATAACCTGGTTTATATAGATTATCACACACGAACTAAACCTGAAAATTAATGATTCACATAACACGCATTGCAATCCAAGGCACTGAATATTATACTCGCTCATTGGAGTTACGATATGGGCCGAGTGTCGCAGAGATTAAGAATATAAATCATGAATGAAATGAATGTGGACACGATATGTGTATGAGTATGTAATGTATGAGTTCTGAAAAAAACATTGCTCATTGCACCTTTTTTTTTTGTTCTCGAGGGGGAAACCTTCAAAAGGTACCCGACGCCGTGGGAGCGACGCAGGGTTATGTGGGATTTTTACCGCACTAAAACCCCCCCGGTGGCCGTCCTCGGCGCTGAAAAGGAGGGCTCCAGGATCTCGAAACGACTTCAACCGGAATCCTCCGAGCGCGTTGCCCCATCGGGCTCCACCCAGATGGGCGGCTGGGCCCACCGCTCCGTCTAGTCTTTACGACGGTAATCGACCACACATACCGCCGTCCTTCCCGGGATTGCCTGACCGAACGGTTCGAGCTCCCACTCTAGCCGTCTGCAACCCCGGAAGCCCCTTTTAGTCGCCTCTTACGACAGGCAGGAGATGCCGTAGCCCTATTCTGGTCCCGGAACTACAGGGCGTAATGACATTCTCTACTAGTCAGTCTTGTGTGACTAGATAATTTGCGGCAGTTGTTAATTTTAAAACAAACAATAATAATTATTATTATAAACTAAACGAACCCCGCATCTTCGCCCGCGTTAAAATAAATCGATGTATCGATTGTCCTGCGGGAATAAGATATTTTCTCACGGTAAAAAGTAGCCTATATGTTAAGCTGTATGTTGTTCCAGAGTGTCAACTAACTCCCTGCCAAATTTCACGAAAATCGCTCTAGCCGTTTAGACGTGAAGAAGTAACAAACATACACAATCACAAACTTTCGCCTTTATAATATGATTAAGTAATTGAGTAATAAGTATAAGTATTAAGTATGATAATTTTTGAGAATACATGTGTGTTTATACGGCGTTGGAAATTAGCACAAATATCAGAAATCTAGAAAGTTTCTTAGCACTGGTGGACATTTATCGTAACGTAAGTTACAGCGGTCATACTTATTTATATTTATTAAGTACCTAGTTGACCCAGCGAACTTCTTTCCGCCTAATCGTCAAAAATCTAAAATTATCAGTGTTCCTCCACTATATTATGCATACATAAAAACCTTCTTTTTGAATCACTCTATGTATTAAACTGCATTAAAATCCGTAGCATAGTTTTAAAGATCTAAGCATACATAGGGACAGACAACACAAAGCGACTTTGTTTTATACTATGTAGTGATTATTTGCAGTGTTCAGCCTGAGCCAGGCCGGCTCAACCCTGGATACGCTACACCCCTAATTTGCTAGTTTAACAATAATATTGACGACCCGCGTGGCGCAGCGGTTAGCGTACCGGTCTGACACGCAGTGGGTCCCGGGTTCGATTCCCGGCCAGACAGGTATCTGAATGATGAGTTTAGATTCTTGGTCTGGGTCTGGGTGTTTGTATATTCGACTTTGTGTGTGTCCATGGCACCCACGACACAGGATAAAATCCTACTGTGGGGCTATGAGTGTAGAAAGCGTTTATTAAACCAAAAATGCCAACTTTACAGATTAAGTTTAAAAAGTCAGCTCCAAACAACTGGGCACTTTAACTAATTCCACAGCAGACTGTAAATAATTTCACAAGTATTTAGTCTAACAACAGAAAATTCCTTCTTCACTGTAATTTGCGTTTTCAGGCGTTTCTCTGTTATCCGAGCCACTTGACCAGCTTTCAGGATCCCAAGGGGCCTATTACCAGGGAGCTTTAATTATGTAACCTGTAGCGAGCAGGTATTATGGCGGAGTTTTCCTGTAGTGTAAAACTCGACAATTGCCTACAGCACAAAGGAAAGTCGCGGCGGTGTACGAATCATTAAGGATTAGACTTTAAAATGGCAATTACTTGGCTTAGTAATGTAATGTAGTTACTTTTCTTCGCAAAAATATACTTTATACCTTCTTTGCAAGGTAGTACGCATTTGGTTCGACCAGGGAAGTATTTATACCTATTTCTAGCGTGAAGCGTTTTTTGAGCCTGAAAGAGTATGGTTGTAAGCTGCATTTTATACGAGCGACCAGATTAGGATAGTAACCCATCTGATTGACTTCAGATAGAACCCTTTTTCTCTATGAAGAGGCTAACAAACATAGGTGGCAGTGTCCACTAACCATCAGAATTGCATGCTCTTTTAATAATAATAATCTTTATTTGCTAAATAAGGTACAATATGGTATTACATTAATATATTAAATGTCCGCTTACTTTACCTATAAGGCGTGCAAATTGTAATATAGTGATTTTAAATTAATTATTAAATTCAATGCAAAAAATATGTCATATTATATTCAAAATGTCAAAGTAATATTTATTCATTCCAATAAAGTTATATAATCCTAATATTCATTTATATGTCCAAGACTAAACCTGTTTGCCTAAAAAATCATTGACCGAATAGAAGTATTTTGTTGCAAGCCACTTCTTTAACTCTTTCTTAAATTTATAAAAGTACATTTCTTTTATATCTTTTGGCAAAGCATTATAGATTTTAATACACATTGCATAACAATTTTTTGTATAAAAAGTAGATTTCGGTGTTTTTGGGTATCTACTGATTTTATATTGTATATGTCGCTAATTGTTTTAAATATATGTGGATTTGATTTGACAAATTTACCTATTTCATATATGTACATGCACGGCAAAGTTTTAATATTATATTTTTTAAAAAGTGGTTTACACGATTCATGTGGCTCAAGACAGTATATTGCACGTAGACATTTTTTTTTAATAATAAAAATTTTATTTATGTCTACAGAATTTCCCCATATTAACAACCCATAGTTCAATACGGAGAAAACATAACCATAGTACGCCGTGAGAGCTGCACTAGTCGAAACTATTTGTGTCAAACGACGAAGAACATATACAAATTTATTAAGCTTTTTAGAAATTGCATGTATGTGAGCTTTCCAACTACATTGTTCATCTAATTCTATTCTTAAAAATGTGGCTTTCTCTATTTGTTCTATTATAATCCCATTATAATTAACATTTAGCGGTCGTAAAATTTGTTTATTATTTGTAAAGCTTATTATTTTCGTTTTTTCAAGATTAACTTGTAAATTATTCCTATTTAGCCAGTCTATTATTAATGTTAATATTTTATTTATGTCCTGTGTATGTTTATTTATGTCCTTATTATTTAATTTGTTCGAAGTTACAATTGTCATCAGCGTAAAGTATCATTTTATTATTCGTTATTTCAGGTAAATCATTAATGTAGAGCAAAAATAGCAAAGGGCCGAGAATGCTACCTTGAGGGATGCCGCTTGTATTGTATTCGACCTTATAAAAAATATTACATTGCAGCTTTAATCATGTAACGTGTAGCAAAATAATAATTTTTGATTATATAAATGAAAACTCTACGGAAAGATTTATTATATGACTGTACTACTTATTTCTCTCTTTTCAGCTTAAGCTTTATTGTTCTTTTAATAATTTATTTGACATCAACGAACGTTTCATACACATACATATAGCAGATACGAGTCCCTGTAGCTCCGGGATCAGAATAGGGCTACGGCATCCCCTGCCTGTCGTAAGAGGCGACTAAAAAGGGCTTCCGGGGTTGCAGACGGCAAGAGTGGGAGCTCGAACCGTTCGGTCGTGCAATCCCGGGTAGGAAGGCGGTACGTGTGGTCGCATACCGTCGTAAAGACTAGACGGAGCGGTGGGCCCAGCCGCCCATCTGGGAGGAGCCCGATGATGGAGGACGGCCACCGGAGGGGTTTTAGTGCGGTAAAAATCCCACATAACCCTGCTTCTCTCCCACGGCGTCGGGTACCTTTTGAAAGTTTCCCCCTCGAAAACAAAAAAAAAATATAGCAGATACGAATACCGTGCGAGTCGTGCGAGTGAGAGACCATAAGTACGGTCACAAACTAAGATTCTAATCTTTTATGAGTCGAACAATTCCTTACTTCGAATTTCTACGTTTTTATCTAAGCTTGTATCCGGGCGAGGTACGGCCGAATTTTGGAACAAATAAATTAGCAGTGTGACCTGACACCCGTGACAGTTGACCGGAGCAAGATGGATGTGGTAGGTACAACGGCTCAGTAGCCTAGTTTCATACATACAAAAATGTGGATCTAATACACACGTGGATAAAAATGAGTACAAAGTTCGTTGTTTATGTGATACTAGCTGAACCCCGCAGCTTCGCCCGCGTCAACAAAAGCCTAGGTAGCCTATATGGTAGGGAGTTACTTTGAATTAAAGTATCAGCTAACTTCCTACCAAATTTTATGTAAATCGCTCCAGCCGTTTAGACGTGCAGAAGTAACACACAAACACAAACTTCCACCTTTATAATATTAGTATGGAAAGTATGAAATATTAGTATGATTCGTAGGTTAATTCTGTTGTGTCTAAAAGTAGCTGTGCTTTACTAGGAGTGCTATAGTTCTGAGAAAAGAAAAGGGCGACGGTAATCTCTGCTTGATGTAAGAATCGTCTAAAAGGGGAATAGAAGCTTGAACCATCAGGTCAGTGACCCCTGGAAGAACGGCGGTATGTGTGCTTGCATACCGTCGTAGACACCACACGGTGTGGTGGAAATCTATAAAGGATTGTGTCTAACGGGTTAAGATGCTCAGAGGACTCCGGTTGTATTTTTGGAGATCTTGTGGTATTGTTCGCAGCGCCGAGGATGGCGGGAGGTAGTATGAAAAATCCCACAAAACCCAGCATCACTCCCAAGTTGCGTACCGTTTGAAGGTTTCTCCCACAAATAAACTGGATTCTAGAAACCAAAAACGATCTCACACTTAGCCAAGCACGAAGAAACTCGAGTTCCAACATCGAGTAATTGGTGAAACTTTGCAAACATTTTAATGCATTCTTTCAGTTCCGAGCGCCGACTCGCGTCGAGACGCCGCAAATTGATATTACGAGTTACGGCAATAAAGCAATTTAACGATGTTACAAGAATGCTAATAAAACTTTATTCATATTCCTGCGATATAAGTTCAGACTGTTTTGCGAGGTACGCTACGTTTATTACGTCTACGTTTAATAAAAATACAAAGTCGAATCTATCTCTAATGAAATAACACAACATAATAAATTACGAGATATTTTCAGTCTTGGTAAGTATATTACTTCTGAACTACATTATGTACGTAGATGAGATTAGAGACAGGAATTAAGCAGACGCGTTTACGCAATATTTTTGTTTTTCCATTAATAGGAGCAGTATGAATATCCACGAATAATATGATCATTGTTTTTTTTATCTGACTGAATTAGCAACGAGCATGCAGTCCACCCGATGGTAAGTGGTCACTGCCGCCCATGGACATCTGTAATCAACTAAATACAGAACATGCGTTTCATCTGAAGTCAATCAAAGATGCGTTGCTACACCCGAGGACTATGATGATCGCTTCATATGAAAGTGTGCCAGCAACCACACCCATGGAAACGCAAGAAATGCTTCACGCCAGAAATAGTTGCGTTCTATTCAAATTAGTTTTAAAGTAAAAATTATCCACCTATTTCTATCAAATAATCCAGTCCAGTCCAATAATAGTAATCCAGTACTAAATAACGCTGTGTGTTACCTAGAATCCCGAAGACTAAGGTCAATGCCTTATATAAACGTAAAGGTTACAAAATAGACATTAACATTCTAACTTCATTATGTATCAACATTTCTGTTAGAAGCTAGATTCATGTTATAATATCGAGGTCATTAACCCCACGCAGATTTAATAGGGCTGCTGCGGATGGGTAAATAAAAATAAAAAGGCAAATTAAGGTCAACTCGGGTAGCTTTTTAATTTACCCAGCCTACATAAATCTCCCTTTTGCCCGTAAAACTCGGATCTGGGTTTAGGAGTGTAAAAATATATAAATTCACGTGTAATTCGGTTAATATTTGAAGTATAATACATTATTTTGTACGAAGCGACAGTTGTGAGACTTGTGAGTTGTATTTTGTTATTTTTTTCTTTTATAAAGAATATTATTTTCATGGTTTTAGAAAACATATTACTTTGCCTCAAAAGTATCTGTTCTTTTTAAGTAAAAGTCTTTACTTTTTATATTATTTCACACATGAGATGAATGATGAGAGCAGCGGTTTCAGCAGCAGCTATATTATATTTTTTGATTTAATGGACGAATTTTTTAATTTAATGCATTTAAGAGTGAGTTTTAAATAAGATATGGATTTAAATATATTTTAATGCTTTAAAGTAGTCCTGTATCGGTACATTAATTTTGGATTGATGCGATATAAAACACACAAACAGACAGAAATGATATATAACTGTCTATTAACATATTATTTAATTTTAGTCATCCAAAATATATTTTTAAAAATATACTTGATGTATAGACAAGTGCCTTTCATTTTTTATAGGCATGCATAAAGTGTAGCTATTTAACTAGCACTTAGCAAAAAAATATGTATCATGATATGTAATCTTATAAACACATTTTAAGTAATTTGTTCAGATTAATAATTATGTCAGTTTCTATTGATGGTATAAGAAGTTTCTTTCAATAATAATCAATCAATGCGATGAAATTAATCCGTCCAAATTATAAATTCCAATTTGCCTTATTCCGATTTTGCATTAATTTGCAAAATAATAATCCGCTTAAATATGTACATACATTCCTAATAACATAAATATTTATTATTAAAAACCTCATTCAATCACAAATAATATTATTAATATCATATATTATCGTATATTCGTTAAGCCAGAGCGCATAACAATAAAATCCCGGCATAATCCTCATAATTAATGTTGATAATTTACAACCTCCCCTTAATACGACGGCACGTCAATTTTGATTAGCAATTTTACGCGCTCGGTAAATTGTCGATGGTTTTTTTAAATCGCCTTTGTAATAACGATTCATAGGCAGGCGTGCTGTGGACGTAGTGATGGGTATAATTTGGTAGAATCGAAAATGATTATTATTAAAAATAAGTAAGTGCTGAAGAATTTCTAACACTTTCACGGAGAAAATGTTAGAACTTTGTGATCGACTGTTGATTTGATACCGCGGATACACTTATTATCAACTAGATGAACCCCGCAGCTTCGCCTGCGTTAAGAAAAATCGATGTATCGATTGCCCCGTGGGAGTAAGATATTTTCGGACATTAAAAAGTAGCCTATATGTTAATCCAGAGTGTCAGCTAACTACCCACCAAATTTTGTGAAAATCGCTCCAGCCGCTTAGACGTAAAAAAGTAACAAACATACACTCACAAATTTTCGCCTTTATAATATTAATGTAAAGTATGATTAAAAATAAATAAGTGCTGAAGGATTTCTTACACTTTCACGGAGAAAATGGTAGAACTTTGTGATGTACTGCTGATTCGATACCGCGTATACCCTTATCAATAAGTGCACCTGTTGTTACTATATCACAATATAGTTATGTCTGTATAAGAGAGAATCACTTGAAAGAGAATATTCACGAGCTTTGCAATATTGACAGTAATAATTATGTAACTTTGTCCACATAATTAGCCTTATAACTGTATCTATTGCCATTTGTGGAGACTAGGTAACACAAAGACTAATGTTTTCTATTCAGTACCCACTTGATATCTGAATTGTAAGATGATTGCTATTTTAACACAAAAAATGAAATTATGTGGCGTTTGTACCTAAAGATACTGAGAAACAACAAAGAAATATATATCTCAGTAGCATTATTTTTAATACATTCAGTTGAAATTGAGTAAAACTTATCGAGATTGAACGAATGAATTGAATGAATAGTGAGTGAGTTGGTTCTTTTGCCTACATTTCCTACAAGGACGATAAGGACGGGCGCATCACTAGACTTTTTTCGCTTCGCCTGCTACATTGAACAAAGTCGATTCCAGACTGGAATATAAAAATTGGGTAGCCATTTTATATTTGTAGTGATTATCTAACCCATGATTCTTTGTAAGTCTAGACTTCTAAATCAATTGTTATTTTAATGTAATTGTGGCTACCGACGATTAGTATATTCACGGATTTATGAAAGGACGGTGGACATCCATGGATAACTTGCTATATTTGTACTAAAACTAGTTTTACGATACTTAGAATGTTTGTAGTATTACTGTAGTTACTTTTATGTATTAATATGTCGTTTTATTGTCCAAAAATGAAGTGAGAAAGTTATGCTAAGTTAGAGATAGTAACACACCTTTGAATTAACCGACTCACCTACCTAACATCAGATCGTAAATATACCATGAGCTAATGCTGCTTTTAAAGACAATCTCGTTGCACAATATATCGCATATGTGAACAATTAAACTATGGCATAGCTTTTAGGTAGGTGTGAGCGCGGCGACCGAATTAAGAAATTCCGTAACGAAAAAATCCTAACACTCCCCACTCTGCCTACCGTGTAGCGCGGCCGAGCGTTCGCTTAACGTGTATGTATATGGTACGACAGTACGAAGCTCGGACGGATCGAGACGAGCTGCTCGGAAATCGGACGAATATGTAAGCAGCTGTTTGCGAGAAAGTATATAGTATCAAAGAAAAAAAACTTGAATTAATATGAAAGAAAAAAAAATACTGCATAAATAAATAAAAAACATTTTTTATAAATTATTATTCTATTAATTGTTAATGAAATAAAAATATTAAATTGTACGAATTCCGCGATAATAAAGTCTAAAATATATTCCTGTTTTAGATACAATCTTCCGCGGTCTCTCATAATTCATGTTATCAGAAATGGCGATGTCAACGTGTTATGTTTAATAGCATTAACACGTTTCCATTTTCGTTGATGTAATTTTGTACTAAACATGATGAATAGGTTCATCCATTGCGTAACTGTAATGGAGGCTTTATAAATGATAGTCCAACTCAGCTTTGCTCGGCTAACCCTGTCCAAACAACTCTTTTAAATTAATCTAACAAATATTTTTAATCCCTGAAACAAGGAGAGGTTATAATCAATTTTATGCGTACAATTCATAGAAAATGAAAACAAATTTAGTTTCTCTTAAACATTACTTAACATAGAGTGATCATATTACGAACAAGTATCACTATATATTATAAAACTAAGTCGCTTCCCGCTGTCTGTCCCTATGTATGCTTAGATGTTTAAAACTACGCTATGGATTTTAATGCAGTGTTTTTTAATAGATAGGGTTAATCAAAAGAAAAGTGGAAGGACACTGATAATTTTATATTTTTGACTTTTAGGTGGATCGAAGTTTGCCGGGTCAACAAGTGATTAAATAAAAAATATTCAGCTATTTTCTTTTTGTCTACATTTTTAACAAATATATATATACTTACTATCTGTACCCGCGGTTACGCCCGCGTGCAAATCAATGTATCGCAAAGTTTTTCACGCGCAAATCTCCACTCAGTGGGAATTCTACGATAAAAGTAGTCTACATGTTGTTCCATAACATTTTCTATACTAAAAACCCGTAAAAATCGGTTTAGCCGGTCAAGGATTACCCGGACAAACACAGAGTGAAAAAACGAATTTTAAGTGTGTATTTGTGGGTAGGTGCATATTGTTATGTAAAATGTTATGAACATAAGACGAATCAGAATATCGTAAACCCCTTTTTTGAACGAATTTACAGTCTTAGTGGTCACATTAACAATATCGGAATACATCTTTTCAAACAACGCCTCCACATTTAAACCAAAGCGCATCGATTATAAAGATGTTACAACATCTTATGTTATATCAACGGCTACTATAGGATATCGCTATCTAGGATAGGTTAGGTTACGGGAAAGAGTAACAAAAACACATACATCTTCACATTTACAGTATTAATAAGTTTTTTTGGTTTATTTTACATGGTAAACTTTCTTAGACAGTATAATTGTTTCTTTTTATGAGCGAATGATGATTACAATTAAAATATGGATAAAGAAAAGTTGCAGTATTATGTCAGTTTCATTTTAATACGTTATAATATAATAATTGAAACAGTTTTGCGCCAATAAAGCCTTTAAATAGTCGGATATTTTCTGATTTCATCGACAATTATTTTAATGACCCCGCCAGTTTGTACAAAAACCTTATAATTTACATTTTAACCTCATGAATCAGTGATAAATGTTGAAGGCTGAATAAAGATTTTTAATAAATTGCCCAGTGGAACTTGTATATTTTGTAAAGAGACGCTTTATCAAAATTTGTATTTAACTTTATTCACAAGTAAATTGATTTCATTTGATTAGTGTTATGGGGGTAATGTTATGAAGCATAAGTATGTGCATTTATTGAAGTGAAACTTCTTTATCGGGGTTGGAAAAAAAAATTGTGTAACATTTTTTCGTTACGCGCCATCTTTTTTTTTCCGTTACGCGCCATCTTTTTTCTTATCCCTACCTATAGATTATTATAGATTAGATTATTAGTTAAAGTTTAATAAAATCCTTTTATTAAACTTTATCTAATTTAACTTTATTTAACCAATTTCTGTGAAGTTGCATATAGTAAATTATTTTTTGAAAAATAACGTCATAAAGAAGTTTCACTTCTTATGAGTGTACGCTAGTACACGCACACATTTTTTACTATTAATCGTCTCGGTTGTCAGTGACAATATAATCCTTAAGTATGCGCCTGGGAAGGTAAAAGAGGGGGATGCGACGTTTTTTTCAATATCATGACAATATAGGTATCAAATGAAAGCTACAAACTGGTAACAAATATTTAAATATATAACGATATTTTTCTGTAACTATTTTGATACAAACTTTTAATAATCGTACAATTAAATAAATGATAAAAAAACATGATAGAAAAATCTACCATAAGTAAGATTGTTTGTTACCGCTTACGATATGTTATAATTTCTATTTTAATATAATTCGTCCTGTAGTACACATATTTCTTTCTTTAGTTTAAGCAGACATGATTTTTATTTTGTAACTTTATATAAATTCTTCCTCGAAGCTTTTCAATCAGCCATATTAACATTCTGGCAACAAATGAATCAAACAATAATACATCGTCATAAGCACATCAACCCTATCTATGGTGTCAACACTTCACAATTGTAAACGAGCCCTAACGGGTTTGCGACATCGATCGATTTTGGGGTGGCCAGGGGGTAAATATTGGGGTAAATACGGGGAGGAGTTACCTACTTGTCTGATAGCTAGCGAGAAAAGTATCTACGTTATAATTTAATGTTTTTAAATAATAAAAACAATCATTTAATATATGACCTAGCTCATATTGTTTTTAAAAAAACTAATTATTTAATTTAACAAAATATAAAAGAAAAACTATTTATATATATATACAAATAAATATATTTACAATAAACATATATACAAATAAGACAACAAAAAAGTATAAACAAAAACACTACCATAAAAAATTATCACCGTCGAAGTCCCTGGGCATAGTTCCCAAGATGCTGTTAGCATTTCCTCTTTGAATGGCAATATTTGTAGACCAATCAATTTTAATTAACATAAACTAGACTTAGTGAAAACTAAACTTATAAATGACGAACAGCAAGGAACTTATTAATATTAATAAAACAAGCCATCTAAAATTGCCGTGTGAGGCATGGTTCCCAAAACACTGGCGGCATTACCTTGCTGTACGGACTTAATCTTTGTGCAAAGTAGCCGCCGGCCTTTTAGTCTCTGGAAGCTCGAACAAGTCTGGTAGACATATCTGACATGAAGTTTTTCATGAAAAATAAATAAATTTCTTTTTGTGTAGGTCATTTTTATTTGAAGGGTAAGTTGTGGTAAGGGCAGGGTTGCCAGACGTCCCGATTTTTCTACCAAAATTGAATGTCCCGCGCGGGATAGGCTCACTCCTGCTTTTTGGGAAGGACCGGAATTTGGCAAAAAAAAAGGTCGCCAATTGCAAATATTAGAGGGACTTAAGTTTGTCGACCAAAAAAAAGGTAGCCAAACTTATACAAATTTAAGTCGATCAGCAGTTTGTCGAACAAAAAAAAAAGATTAAATCCTCTGGCCCTCCTACAACAAGGAGAAGCGCAGGGCCCTTTGTAGCGCGTTTTTTTCACCCAAAAAGTTCCCGAATCCCGAGTAATCCTTAGTAAAAAAAAATCTAGCAACGCTGAGTAAGGGAGTTATACCTACATAGCCGCAACGTTAGATATATATATTTTTTTTAGAATAGAAATAATTTATTTCTCATAAAATGGTTACATCTTAGAAACTACAGTTGATTAATTCTACATTCTACATCTTAGAAACTACAGTTACAATTAATTCTTAGGAACTAGTAATGCATCTTTTGATTGCTTACAAATGTTTATGAGCGGCTTGATGACTTTCCATCCGATGGACTAAATGCTCGTATGCTTTCTAAAAATCTTAACAAATTTTAAAAGACTTCAAATTATCTAAGAATTTTATTATCCTCGTTATTCGCTCATCACGCTCAGTGAGACCATTTTCCTATATCCGACGCTTACAGGCGTAAGCGTTCGCCAGCGAAGTGATAACGTCTACTTTGAGTTTGCATCGTCCTTGTTGCAGTCTGAAAGGAAATGAGTTTTTACTTAATACTCGCAAGTTTCGAGAATTTTCCTTCGGACTCCACTTTGTATTTTATTCACAAAAATGGTGCAGAAGACCGCTTTTGAGATACCGAGGAAAACGAAAAACACGTTTGAGAATTTTGATTACAAAGCTAGACAACGCATTTTACATACTACTATTCCTTCTATAATTTTTTTGATATATCATTTTACTGTCAATTTTTTGAAACGATTCTCTTTGTTTTGGAGATTGCTTCTTCTAAAATAGCAAATTCCCAAAAAATTAGGTCACCAATTTTTCCGATATACTTAAAATGTCAAAGCCAATTTATATTGTTTTACCTAAATTAAATTTATTAGTTTGACGACTAAAATATGTTCCACTCTATTAGCTAATTAAATCTCGAGGGGAAACCTTCAAAAGGTACTTGACGCCGTGGGAGCGACTTATGTGGGATTATTACCGCACTAAAACTCCCGGTGGCCATCCTCAGCGCTGCGTGGAGGACTCCGGGATATCCAGTGGAACACAACAGAAGTCCTCCGAGCGCGATGCCCCATTCGGACTCTTCCCAGTGAACAGAAGAGTACAAATATACTCACTGCACCTCCTGGTGTTTATGACGGCGTGTGGCCACACATGCCGTCGTCGTCGTCTGCCCGGGGTCGCTTAGCTAGACGGTTCGAGCTCCCACTCTTACCGCTTTACCCGGAAGCCACTTTTAGTCGCCTCTTATGACAGGCAGGGGATACCGTAGCCCTATTCTGATCCCCGAACTACAGGGACGAAGTTGGAATTCCTAGGATAAGTACGAGTACTTGTCTTTATAGTATCAGTGGTTAGTATAATTAGACAGAACTAGGCGTGACGATTGTGTTACCGAGTCACCTTTAAAGGAATGTGAGTGTTAATATCTACCCGCAGAAGAAAAGAAATTATTAGAAAATAAATAAAGCATTCACATTGTATCGTACAATATCGTATCTATAGCTTGTAACGTAACGCTCCAGGATAACCGTTTCCGTTACAAATAATATTTCCCTCTCACAGCACGTCTAATAAACCTTGCTTCAAAAAGCTCAACTGCGCACTGTTTTAATTTAAAACGTCGATTGCCTCCTAAAGTTATTTGCGCGAATGTTTTTACGCCAAATTAAATGGCAGCTTACAAATTTCATAATATTGCCATGAAACAAATAGCTTTCGGTATTGAAACACGCAACCGTACAAGATTAATCTATGTAGGCCAGCTATACTCAACCTGCGGCCCGCGACCCGCCTGTGGCCGGCAGGGCCCTTTTAACTGGCCCAGCTGAATTTAATAAGGATAGCATGTAGCAACAAGCCAGACCTTGATAAAGTTTTAAGAAAGTGAAAAGTATTAGAAGGGCAGCATGTTTAGATTTTGCGATATTTTTTTGACCGACAATTTGGAATAACTAGGGTTTGAGACGTTTTTTTTGTTCCGGCTCGGGAGGTATGCATCCCCGCGCTACGCCATTGCTTGCGGCCCGGGATAACTCCGCAGAAACATGTTTGGGGCCCCTATAATAAAAAGGTTGAGTACCGCTGATGTAGGCCGATATCCCTTGTTTCGGGTATCGTGTAGCTTCTGTTTTGTACCGGAAAATTACATTGTTCCGGCGAACAATAAATATAAAATAAATATAAATGGATGTATTGATTTCAGCCGAATTTCGTAAAGTGATTACACGGGATCCATTGTATTCAATGGTATTACATTTGTTTATAGGATATTCGTATACTATGTTTTGTAGCGTATTTTGATTTACAAAAGTTGGTATTTGTTAACTCTTAAGTAATGCATTACACTTAAGAAATATAAAGCCTATATTTTTTACGTTTAGGCAAAAGGAGTACAGGTCGCCCCCTTACCAGGTGGACCATCAGGTCATCTGAAGATGACAGCGGGAAACCGTTGGATTCAGAGGGCACAGGACCGGTTGGAGCGGCGCCATTTAGGGGAGGCCTATGTTTAGCAATGGGCATCAAAAGACTGATGGATGAATGGATAGATATTTTTATAGAAATCAAGTAGCCAACGAGAAAGCAAGTACGCTGATGGTAAGAGGTCACTGGTGCCAACCCATTATTGTCCCATAGCTGGGCACGGGTCTTCTCTCAGAATGAGAGAGTTTTAGGCCATAGTCCACCGCGCTGGCCAAGTACGAATTGGTGAACAGAGGTCACTGGCGCCCTTAGAAATCTTTAATCAACTTTATATCAGACAAGGGTTCTATCTGAATTTAATTACAGATGCGTTGCTATGTATGAGTACTAAGATGGTCGCATCACAAAAGTAAGCCACAAAAACTAATTCATGCTAGAAATAGATGCGGTGGTACCTCCCCGGTCGTATATACGTTCTACCTTACAAAATACATACAGAATGTTCAGTTACTTATAGTAAACAAACAGTACGTTTGCACATGGAACTTCGCAACCCGCTACAGATCGCAAACACCTAATGGTAAATACAAAGTTACGGAACATATTTGCTATACCCCTATTCTTGGATAGAGGATCGTATCTCGTAAATGCGTTCAAGTGTATTAAGATGTATTTCATATATAAAGTTAAGATTACGGATTGTTACGGAATTGAACAGAAAAGTTTCTCAGTTTTGTTTGAGATATTTTTACAGCGCTGGCTGAAATTAGAAATGTTTATTGTCGTATGCAGCGTAAAAAGAAAAATATGTCTATGGTCGTATTTACACAGAATCAAATAATAGAATTGTATTTTTCACACAGTCAAATAAAATTTGAACTTGATCGTCCTACATTGGGAGTAAAACTTCCGGGAATTGATACGTTCGAATATGAATATAAAAATTTACGATGAATATAATTGAATTTCGAACAGCGTGTTCGAAATTCAATTAATAATTTGGTTCTGTTTTATGATTAATCAAGTTTTGTTTTTATACTTCATTTCACGGTCTTGGCATCTTACCTTTCTGCTTACTTTTTTACGTTAAAAAATTATAAACACATTGTACACGTATTTATATAATACGTGTACAATGTGTATTATTTTATGGTAGATTTTCAAGAACACATTATACTTATAATTTGTTTACCCTGAGTTATTAACGACATGTTGGCTGTACAGGACATTAATAATTAGGCAATTAGTGCAATATGTTAAAGTACATTCGGAAGCTTGTCGAACCTTATAGATTAAGATCCGGCTGCAAAAATGTGTAGTTATCGTGTGCGTGCTGAAATCCACATTTTTACTCATATTTATGATTAGGAGAATAAAAATCTATCAGGTTGCCAATCAAAATGTGGCCGATAATATTTTTAATTAAATTATTATTATTTGATTTCGCGGGAAAAATTTCACTTATCAAATTTTGAAATAAAATATCGTTCACTTCACAGAAATAGGTATAAAGACTTTGAAAAATCGTAGTTGCCGTTGCGCACTTGGCCGCACCTCTTCGCAGCCAGGTCTAAACAGGTATGATTTCGATATATTTATTCGTCCATAACGAATGTTTATGTTTTAGACATCAAAATAAAGATAATTTTTTTCTCATTATTATGATATACGGCAACCTAATTAAATCTGGCCGCAAGTTAGGGTTACTGGCTGTTAAAGATGGTAAATATTGAAGGTAAGTGAGAGGAAGCTAGCGCGTAACATCACCAGTCTAACAAGGATAGAGATTGCCAGCTGTACGACGTTTTAAAGCTATTGCGCAATACGGAATCACAAGATATTTTTTTTATTTTCCATACGCTTGAATGTTTAATTTACATTTAATAAATGATTGATTGAGTACTTGAATAAAATAGAAAACTATTTCATACGGTACTTGCCCAATATAATTTTCTTTACATAAGTAACCTTGGCTTTATTTTGATCAATGTTAAGTTTTTGTTGTACCTAACTATAAAATTTGTAGTTTTGAAAAGATGACAATTCTTTTGGAGTATTTATTTCTTAGTCGTTCTTGCTATTGTTAGAACTGGTGATTGAGAACACTAGCATCTGACGTATGCTTTAAAATGTCATACAGCTGGCAATCGCTATCTTTGTTCGACTGGTGATGTTACGCGCTAGCTTCCTCTCACTCACCCTTCAATATTTACCATCTTTAACAGCCAGTAACCCTAACTTGCGTCCAGATTTAATTAGGTTGCCGTATATCATAATAATGAGAAAAAAATTGCTTTATTTTGATGTATAAAACATAAACATTCGTTATGGACGAATAAATATATCGAAATCATACCTGTTTAAACCTGGCTGCGAAGAGGTGCGGCCAAGTGCGCAACGGCAACTACTATTTTTCAAAGTCTTTATACCTATTTCCGTGAAGTGAACGATATTTTATTTAAAAATTTGATAAGTGAAATTTTTCTCGCGAAATCAAATAATAATAATTTAATTAAAAATATTATCGGCCACATTTTGATTGGCAACCTGGTAGATTTTTATTCTCCTAATCATAAATATGAGTAAAAATGTGGATTTCAGCACGCACACGATAACTACACATTTTTGCAAACGGATCTTAATCTATTAGATAAATTGTCACAAATTCAAACATATCGATTGAGCGTTTGATTTGGTTTGTTTAAGTTCGCAAGCACATGTGTCTAATCCGATCATTGTAGATTATTTTGGCACAAATCAAAAGGAATTAGCTGCAAGCGTTCGCGATGCGCCTACGCGTTTCGGCGAACTTAGTCTGCAACTGTAATGGCGTGGCACAGACATAGGTTTTTTTTATGTGTGAAAATAATTAACTGGGCAAGTCTAGACGTTATAAACTTCTTGGAAGGAGTAAGGAGAACCATGCATTTGGAAGTCACACTATTGCTACATAACGATGATGATGTGGTAATTTAGAAAAAATATTAAAACACATATTAACTTGCGCAAAGGGTTCCGTACTATTATCTATAAAAACAGCAAAGAAATCGCTTTCATTGTATGGGAGCACCCTTAAATATTTATTTTGTTCTGTTTTTAGTATTTGTTGTTTAAGCGGCAATAAAAATATATCATGTGTGAAAATTTCAACTATATAGCTATCTCGGTTCATGAGATATACCTGGTGACGGACAGAACGACAGAAGGACACTTAAGTCTTAGTAATAGGGTTCCATTTTTGCCCTTTGGGTACGGAACACAATTAACGCTGACCTGAACGTGTGAAAGGCGATGCTTTGTTCCTAAAATCAAGGCAAACATTTGTAATAGTTCGGAGTTTGCCTCAAATGCAAAGCGTGTAGAGGCGGCATTGGGAATACAGCAGAGTTCTGAAGAGTAATACTCTAAGGAAGACTTGATAGACATTTCTTGCTTACTTCTAATTATTAAATTCTTCCCCTGGGAAATGCTGCAGTAGTTGCTTCTAAGAAAAGTTTAATGTTACAATTATTGAAAAATAAATTCCTCTTTCCGACACAGAAAGAGGAATATTTTTAGTGTTTGTTAGGAAATTAAACTCCATCATGGCATTTTGTAAATTTTATAAATTTTTTTTTGGAGAACTATAGTTTATTCTTGAAAAATTATCTGTTCTTTGGCGGAGAATTGGAACGCGAATTGGATTTTAAATTTAAAGGGTGATTTTACGTGTCTATGGTGTGGTTACGTGTGTGTGTATGTGGTGTTGGTAGTAAAAATATATAAACAGTTATCACAATGTTATATCAATATGGTAAGAAGGTAAAAATAACGTTGAAATCTCTCTAATTATGTATGTTGTGATGACACTATCTGACTCCCTGGAAATTGTTTGATCTTGGACTTGCATGCAGAAACGCAAAAAATGGTTCACGCTAGAAATAGGTGTAGCGGTGGTACTTCCCCGGGCGAACTACACTGGTTCTACCACCTGTAACATTTGTTCATTCGTACATTGCAAATCACAATGCAAGGTAAGGCAAAATACATGGCAATTTTGGCGGAAATGTAATAATGATTATTTAGAGGAATTGCAATATACCTACTCATACTAACGACACTAATGTGCACAAAATACACATCTGAGTGAGCAGATAATGGTGGTCAAATGAGCCGCGCTCGTGATGGCGGATGTGCGCCTCACTGACAGCCTAAATGAGTTTATGCGAGTTAGAGAATTTATTTACTAAATACGTGGAGTATTGTGTCGCTACATAGTATAAAACAAAGTCGCTGCTCGCTGTCTGTCCCTATGTATGCGTAAATCTTTAAAACTATACTACGGATTTTGATGCAGTTTTTTTAATAGAGTGATTCAAGAAGAAGGTTTTTATGTATACGTGTATAACATAGTAAAGAAACAGTGATAATTTTAGATTTTTGTACTTTTAGGCGGAACGAAGTTCGCCGGGTCAACTAGTTATATGATAAAAATAAACTTTGGATAATATCAGGTTTAGTTTTTGATTTCAATTACGGTCGAACTTCAATCTCGGTAGGTGACTAGTAAAAATAAATAGGTAAATTATTGTAGACGTTTTTAGGTAAATTATTGTAGATGTTTTAGGTAAATCATTGTAGATGTTTTTAGGTAAATTATTGTAGATGTTTTTAGGTAAATTATTGTAGATATTACCTTTGAAAAGAAATCCTGAAGGAACGTGGCTTAAGTTGCTTGTTATTGCACGCGATCTGCGAGCGGAGTAGCCCTTTGTTACGGGAAACTGAAGGGGATACATTTTCCAAAAGGAAATTCCTGGGAAAATGGCTTGTGTACCGTAAATTTCGATATCCATACGACCATGGGGTGATGTTTTGTATAAATTAGGTGCTATTATGTTGTGCTCTTATAGAATAGTGATGGCTTGTGCTTAACAGCAGACAAAATACAATAAACCCTAAATTATAGGTGTTTGCAGTTAAGTGGTTAGTGTCACCTCTGTTTATATTTAACCCAAAATATGACCCATGTAGCAGTACTAATAGTACTATAGGTTAGTATAGAAAAATAGGTATAGGTATAGGTAATGTTGAAGGCACCTTTGCCTCCACATACCTATAAGGAATTATATCGTCTCTAAAATATATTTGTCTTGTTTAAAGTACCCAAAACTTAGGAAAACTTAAAGTGAATTTTAACGCTTTTTACTTTCACAGCACAGCACTTCACATATATCTACGTCGTTTTCCTATTTAGTGGGTGCATTCAGATTTGAAACAGTACTACTTTGTTCAAATATCCGTCTGTTCAGTGTCGAACTAGGAACTTCCCCACAATAGTGACCGCTCCGCCAAGGATTACGAGCATCAATTATATTGTTTAGGTTCTAGGTTATTACCGTTCCGGGGTTGCGGGCAGTAAGAGTGGGAGCTCGGACCATCCAGTCAAGTGAAGGACGATCAGGACGATGGCTTGTGTGGCCGGTGAGCATTAATGGTCACCGGGAAAGGGCCCGAAAGGGGCATTGTGCTCGGAGGACTCCGGTTGTGTTCTACTGGAGTTCCGGGAGTCTTCCACGCAGCGCTGAGGATGGTCACTGGGGGCTTTTAGTGAGGTAAAAATCCCACATAACCTGTGTGTGAGACCAAATTGCAGTGAAATCCAGTCGGTAATTTGTGCATGTGAGAGTAACAAACACACATACGACCTCACAAACTTTAGCATTCATAATGTTAACTAGTCTATTACCGTGGCTTCACCCGATTCGGTCGAGTCTACCAGGGTATCCTATATCTTAATCTACGTTATAAACTATGTGTTTGGCAAATTTTAGCAAAATCCCACCGGTATCCTTGCGTGGAAGAGTATTAAACACATGTACCTACATCCTCACAAAACGTCGATATAATATTAATAAGATATAGCCAGTAGGTACATCTATAAGCGCCCACCAACAGCCAGCGGAAAATTCGTTAATGGAGTCAATTTGGCTTGTTTCGGCCTGTTTTATAAACGCCCACCGATTTGTCAAGTTAATGCTCTGATTGTAAGCACATTATTCATATTGCTGGCGAGTTTTCGTGCACGGATTTTCTTTTGAGCACTTCGGTGAAAAGTTGAATGATAATTGGAAATCATAATTATTTTTAGTTATAACTGGCATATTTGCGTATTTAAAACACGGTTTGAAAATTTTCTTGAATTTAGATGTTTTCCGCGTTAGGGCCGGCACTCATATGACGGAGCGCAGCGCAGCGCATTTTTTGCTGTCAAACTATTATCGTCATTGTCCCTTTAGAAATAATATCCAAAATTAAATAACAGCAATTTATTTCTGAGGAGCATGGAAGCGACCACATGCGAAAGGTAGCGCGGGAGCGCGACCGCGCGCGCATCCGCGCGCATTCTCCCAGTAATTAGCGCGAATTTCGGCTAGTGTGTGATTCGTTAAGAAAATTTCGCGGGCATGCGCTGCGCTGCGCTGCGCTGCGCTCCGCTGCGCTCCGTCATATGTGCGCCGGCCCTTAAGGATTTTCGTAAAGAAATGGGGTCTGCGTTTGTCTATATTAGGTTATTCCGCGGTTTCTCCCATTTCGGTCATGACTACCACGATAATATATATGTTATATATCTATCTAAGTTTGTCAGGTGGTAGAACTCTTGTAGTTCTTCTGGGTTCAGATGGACTTCTTGCATTCAGATGGAAGAGTGTCGTTACCGGCATCCATTTATATGAGGCGACCATCGCTCGGGAGTAGCAACGCATCTGTGATTGACTTCAGATGGAACCCGTGTTTTGTATGTAGTTGATTACAGATATACATGAGCGGCAGTGACCACTTACCATCAGGTGGACTGCATGCTCGTTTGCTACTTCAGTCAGACAACAAAAACATTATACGTAGTATCAATAAGATATATAATAACAATCGTTAAATTTAGTGACTTAGTAAACATGGTTTGTTTAATGTTTACGTCATCAACATCTACGGATATTTGAGCCAGTCTGATCTAGAGTTTGACGACCCGCGTGGCTGAGCGGTTACCGTACCGGGCTGACGTGCAGTGGGTCCCGGGTTTGATTCCCGGCTAGTCAGGTATCTGAATGATGAGTTTAGATTCTTTTCTGGGTCTGGGTGTTTGTGTATTCGTCTTTGTGTGTGTCCATGGCACCCACGACACAGGAGAAAATCCTACTGTGGGGCTATGAAATGCCATGTGTAGAAAGCGTTTTTCTTTTTTTTAATAAGAGTCGAGTGTCGCACAACTTGTCTCTCACAAGTCGCTAATGCAAGCAATTTGGCGTGTTTTGCCAACTTGCTTTGTTTTGCCGACGCCCGCGGCTCGCCTTTAATTTGTTTTTATTTACAATAAATACGACAGGATAGGCTTTTGAAGTTGCTTTTTATATACAATAAGCCTCAGGGTTTTGGCCACGTGTACCCTCCTATCCTATTATATTCTAAAGAGCCATTCATTCGCCACCTTGAAAAGTACGAAAAATGGTGTAATAATTTTAACGGTCGAATACTCAATTGAAAAATTCTTTTTTTGTACAGCTTTATGGAAACGCTGTCATTTTGAAACTTTATTAACTTTGATTAAACAGGATGATGGTAAACTATTAATTTTATAATTTTATATTATAAAAGCCAAATCAACTGATAACCATTACTCATAGATAATATGAGGGGAGTTAGAAAATCTACTTATATATTAATATGTGAAGCAAAAACTTGTGACACATTTTTAAGTAATATGCCGCGGACGGATTAATATGAAATTTTGCACGGTTATAGTGGACGTAGAGAAGGAGTGCAGAATGTTAATATTTTTTCCCAATATATATAATTATAATCCCAAACACATAAACAATAATCGAAAAAAACATTCATCATATGAAAACACAGAACGTCAAAAATGTCAGATGTATTTGACAATCCCGTTATTGATTTTAAATGCAGCTTTGTCACATAAACGTCTTTTTACCTTTCGGGTGTATTATAATAACTTGAAAATTAATAAAAATTGAATTTAGGAAATACTTTGGACTGTATCAAGTTTACTTTTTGAGCTGAATTACGGTCGAATTTCGACCGTTACAACGGGTGACTAGTATAAATGAAAGTACATGATTACTATTTTATTATTCTTTTTAACGAATGTATTTTTGTTTGTATTCTGAAATGCAATTGTGCAGCTATCGTATCTGATATCTGGTAAATGTGAAACAGTTGCAACGAAAAGTTTTCCGAATTTGTCGAAAAATTTATGACTAGTGTGTAATCGAAGAGCTCTGAAATATCGTCCGGGTCGACATCGGAACCAGGCGAGTGCACGAAAGACCGTCGTGTTGAAATTGCTAGATTTATTACCTTTTGACTTCTTGCATATGTTTTTTCGAACTTTAATAAAATAATAATAATAATAAATATTTATTCACGGAATACACAGCAGCACACACATGAAAAAAAGATTTGAAACGAGAACATAAACATAAAAATAAAAACAAATTCTTATAAAACTAGGAAACATATAAATACATAAATGGAGGGTACCGCGCTGCGAAATATTAAACCGTGACTACCCTCAGCAAATGCCATGGAAGTGCAACCATGGCGCTGAAATTCAGGGCAACCCGAAATCAAGGGGCGAACACGATGAGATGAGACCTTATCAAAGTTCAAATATAACTTCATCATCATCATTATCATCATCAATCATATGTACATCCGAAACATTCTGTGTCCTCAGAGGCAAGAACGCATCTGTAGCCAACCTTATGGATCATATTAAAGAAGGTAGAAAATAAAAATAAATAATACAATTATCATAAAAATAGTTTTATGATTTTAACTAATATATATTTTTTAATTTCTGAAATGCAATTGTCATATCAAGTTCGTATATGATATACATGAAACTGTTGTAACGAAAAGTTTCCCGAATTTGTCGAAAAATTTATGAATAGTAGGTATGTAATCGAAGAGCTCTGAAATATCGTCCGGGTCGACGTCGGAACCAGGCGATTGCACGGAAGACCGGCTTCGCGTTAAAACTGTTAGATTTATTACATTTTGACCTTTTGCATAGGTTTTTTCTACCTTACGATTAAACCTTATCAAAGCTTATCGTTCAAATAAAACGTGTGTAAAAAATTTCAGCAGCAACTGGCATAATATTCAAATACAAAGTTTTTATCTCAAAATGACAACATGTTAAATGTATCTTTAAAATTTCCAACACCACAGACTCCGCGTGTGCCGCTGTCAGTTCCAGCACGCGATGCTTCCTTTTCCTCGGTTTCCGGAGCTTGTCAAGAGCATTTGACCACTAGGGAGCCTGATCGCTACTTCCTAAACAAAATAAAAGCAAAATTTTGGATAGTCAAATGTATGTTAGGCGTTTATATTTCTTAGTGATCAAAACAATTGGTCCGCCATCTTGGGGCGTCCACCATTTTGTATTTGCACTTGTCACTTATTTGTCATCTAGAAATTATGTGCAAAATTTCAGCACGATCCGTTCAACTGGTATAAAATTCAATTGCAAAGTTTTTATCTCCAAACATGATAAAATATGTTATAAATTCCCAACATTATAGACTCCGTGAGCGCTGCTGTCAGTTTCATCACTCATTACTGAACGAACCTCGCGATGCTTCCATTCAGCATTAATTCCAGCATTTGACCACTGGAGAACTAGATTGCTAGTCCCTATAAAAAATTACAAGCAAAATTTTGTATAGTGCCAACTATGTTAGGCGCTTATATTCCACAATAATCAAAATTATTGGCGCGGCATCTCGGGGCGTCCACCATTTTGTTTTTATAATGACGTCACTTATCATGCGTTGTCATCCAAACAAAACGTGGGTGCAAAATTATAGCATGATCCGTTGATGTTAACTGATTTGAAATTCAATTACAAAGTTTTTATCTCAAAACATACAAAGTAACATGTTGAAAATATGTTATAAATTCCCAACATCACGGACTCCGTGAGTGCCGCTGTCAGTTCCAACACTCATTACTGTACGAACCTCGCGATGCCTCCATTTCCTCGGTTTCCGGAGCCTGTCATAAGCATCCGCCCACCGCGGAGCTTGTTCGCTACTTTCTGAAGGAAATTAAAAGCATCTTGGGTAGTACGAATCAGTTTCAGGCACTGATGTTTCTTTGACATAAAGTTGTATGATAAATATATTTTTACGTAACTGTTTATGTTAAACAAATTGCAGATAATTTATTCGAGATCTATATATTAATACGTGAAGCAAAAACTTGTGAAGCATTTTTAAGTAATATGCCACGCTCGGATTAGTATGAAATTTTGCACGATTATAGTGGATGTAGAGAAGGAGTGCAGAATGTTTTTTTCAAATAATGCATATGTTATACATAAAATCAACTAAAAACAACATTACACACATTACCGTGCATTTGTCATAACACATGAATAATAAACGAAATAGAAAATTCAATGTCTTACTATGAAAACACATAACGTCAGAAATGTCAGTGTCTTTGTCAAAATACCCGTTTAGTAACATGCAGAATGATAGAACATATGTGGTTCGACCAGGGGGGTACCACCACACCTATTTTAAGTTCTTGTGTTTTGGTGAAAGGGTATCTTTGCCGATTCAATTTCATATGGGGTGACCATCTTAGTTCTCGAGAGTGACAAAGCATTTGTGATTGACATCAAATAGAACCTTTATTTTGTATGGAATTGCTTACGGATGTTCATGGGCGGCAGCGACCACTTACCACCAGATGGGCTGCACGCTCATTTACCACTTCAATCTTATAAAATAGAAGCATCGTTTTTGGTAATATGAATGAATGGCGTAGGAGAAAAAACTGTTAAAATATTTCCTTACACATAACTATTTTAAAACTTTGAAGATAGAACGAGTGTAGTTCGACTGGCCTATTTCTAACGTGATATATTCCTTGCGTTTCTATAGAAGGGTGAGGTTGCCGGCAAACTTTTATATGAAAAAATTAATACGGTCGGACTGAGAGACAACGCGTAGCTTAAACCAGTGAGTCTAGAATAATTAAATCTCTCAGGAGTTACTTAAAAACCCAGACGAGTGTTAAAATATTTTAAAAATGAAATCGTTAAGGGACTAAGGGAGAGAGGTTTTTATTAAAAATGACATCCTTAGAATAACCTTTCTAGAATAATATTCCAATGCTCCACTGTAAGCTGTAAAATACAGAAAGTAGATACGTCTAATATAATAATAACATAGCACAATATATTTCTGAAATGAATACTTCGTTAATTTTTGGTGTCATGTGTCGTATAATAATATATTAAAGAAAAAATAGCATAATAAAAGAAGTGTTATGAAAACGATAAACCCGAACGCTAAAACTAAATTGCAATGACATGTTTGTTATTTGTTTATGGTTCAATTCCTCAAGCCGTTTGGGTTGACGCCGTGCAACAGGAACATACAAACATAATACGTTCGAAAAACAGTATCCGTCTTCTCACGTAGTGTGTTAAAAATAACAGACTTTACAATTCGGGAGACACAATAAGATTTTATGGCTATGTAATTGTTTTTATTTTGAACAGAACGCTTTATTTGTTGGAACGAAGTTTCTTAAAGACGAAAAAAAATCTGACGAAAAGTTGTCACGACACTTTTTGCTATAGTGTAGTAAGCCGCGCGATGTGCACATGTTTCTCTGTCTCTCTCTCTCTCATAGAAAGCAAGCCAATTATTTTCGTTTCGTCTTTCTATTTAGCTTTGATCAGTGTAGTGTCGCGACGATTATTTTTGTTTTGTTAAGTTTATACAGGTTTTTTTGTACATAATAAATAATAAAATAATAGAAAGTAATAATTATTATTGTTATTATTTTCTATTATTTTTCGAAATTATTTTCGTATTTTTTTATTATTTTCCATTATTTTATCGAAAGGAACTTCATTCCATCTGGGTGTCTTCTGACACCTTTCAACTTTTTCTTTTAATCAATTCATCTTTTGTGGCCATCCCCATGTCGGACGCGTGTCAACCGCAGTGGCTTTTTACATGCGGCGCTTTTCTCTCTATTGTAAAGGTAATGTAAAGGGTCTTCAAAGGTTGTACCCACTACCTTTACAGTATAAAGTGCAAAGTTTACACGTTTACATGCCCTTTAGCTTAACCGAAAGTGTCTAGATCAGAGATATATGTTGTTTTGTATACAACCCTTAAATAGGATTTTTCTTTGATTGATTTTATATTATAGCAATCTGTATCATTTAACAGCTATAATAAATTCATGATTTCAGTTTATCAATTTGATACTTTTTTGTCTTTGTCGCATTTTTGTTTGAATCTAAATAAACACACAGCGTATATCTTATTAATACTATAAAAATAAAGTATGTGAGGATTTATGTGTGTTTGTTACTGTTTGACGCAAAAACAACTGATCGGATTACGCTAAAATTTAGAACACACGTAGTTTATGCCGATAGATTGACAAATCATGGTAGACGTAACCGACGTAAGCCAAGCCATGAAAATAACCTAGTCTATTTGTATCTGAACCGAACAATAAGGCACATGGGCCACCTGATACATGATAGTTACTGTTCCTTATGGACATATTCAACACTAGAAGAGTAATAAATGATTAGGTCTTAACCAATCAATTCCCAGTGTCACCAATTAACCAATGTTTTTCGCACCTTTTCTGAAGTACCTTAAGTAGTCTCAATTGCGAAATAAATTACCATCCATTTCAAAAGTATATCTAATTTCATACATTAACACTCAAATCCGAGTAATGTTGTACTGAATGTCACTTCTCAGAATTTAAATTCTGACAAGTGTGAGCTTTATTTCGTTAAATATTCACGCATATCTGTAGCATGTCACGCGTGCTATTCTTAGCTCTCTGTAGCAGTAGATTTAATTACAGTGCTCTGGGATTGTGTTGATTAATTATGGAGCTCCTTCGCTTACAATTTTCCATGATAATGCGTCTGCGTGGCAGAGATAAGGATATTACTCCTATACTAGTATACGATTATAGGTAAATATTTAAGAAAATATACTTCATTATACAGGATGATTTTTAAACATGGATAAAAAATCTATAGTATAGAATCCAGCGAATGCTGAAAGGAGTTACGAGGCTGAATTTTAAGATAACGGAATGTGAATAACATTTTTTTTATTTTTTCCTCTAGTCGAGTGTCGAACGCGTTCATTTGAAATAAAAACAATTTTGCTATCGGATAGTTTCTTTTATAGGGATCAAATTCTATATAAGTATAGGTAGATCTTTTTCTAATTTTTCATCTTTAGCATTCTAACCTTCTTCAAAATAATTTCGATTCATATAAGAAGAGCTTTTAAGTTTAAAAACAAGAACGGGTTTTTTAAAAGTGCCAAAATTTAGAAATATAGCATCCTTTTTGGTGACCAATTTCAGTTATGACCTTTTTTCATTTACCGTGTTGGGGGTGGCAAATTCAATTTGTGCCTCTGGCGGCGCAATCATGGTGTGCCACTGATTTGACCATTAATAACTTGCGAGGAAGGTATCACCAGAACCATACTCATTGTGAGATTTCCTAAATATTATATATTATATTAGATAAGATTACTGAACAATGTGTTTTTCTCATTCAGTTTCTCTCATTTTTACGATTGAAGCAACAAACGAGTATACAGTCAGTAAGCAATTTCTTATAATATCTGATGTCAATTGCGGACGCATTGCTATTCCCTAAGATTAATAAGGTCGCTTTGTATGAAAGTGAGCCGGCAACTACTCTCTTCAACCGGGATTCAAGAACTGCATCACCTCCTGTAGTTCTCTCTCGTCAACTCATTATTGTCCCACTGCTGGGCACAGGTCTTCTCTCAGAATTAGAGAGTTTAGGCCATAGTCTACCGCGCTAGCAAAATGCGAATTGGTGGACCGTGGTGTGTAGGTTTCCTCACGATGGTACCCTTCACTGAAAAACAGTGATAATTAATTTGTATTACGCACATATATCAGCGGAGCGTGCCTGGGTTTGAACCTCGGACCTTCCGATCGAGAGGGCGATTTCAACCATTAGGCTATCACTGCCCGTAGTCCTAGATCAAACTATACTCTTTATACCACCGTGAGGCAAGCTATGACACTCATACACTAAGATACTCTAGACTCTTTTAGAGAATCGTAGTGTAGAGCAAAACTAAGTAATTATTGTAAGCTTTAGAATAGGCACACATATGTAGGTTACCCGGACGGAGTCGAGAGTTGAATATTAGTTTAAGTTAGCAAAGATAAATAACGGGTACTAGAAGTTCGTGTTTGCATGAGTAAACCGCAAGGTTGCAAAACGCTGAAATGCTAGTAAACGAGACGATGAGAGGTTAATAAAATCTTTATTAAATACACGTTTTCGTTCTTAGATAATTCATTTAAGTATTGATTTGAATTTTATTGGCCAGAGCACGGTGCGCTGCATGTTAATAACTGTTTGTTTAATTAAAACGAAATTAATTTCTGTAGGAGCCATCTCCCGCCAGGTTAGAAGATTATGCTCATTTATAATTTCATGAAACATGAAAGTCCTACGCAGATTCAAACCTAAGACCTTCAAAACAGTCGATTATTTGGATTATAATATTTAATATATATTTGCCAGGTGGTAGAACCAGTGTAGTTCGACCGGGGAAGTACCACCACCACACCTATTATATTTCTAGCCAGAAATAGTTCTTTCGTTTCGATGGAAGAGTGTGGTTGCCGGTTCACTTCTATATGAAGCGTGAGGGTGTCTCAGTCTTAGGTTAGATTTTAGATAGAATATCTGTTATTGTATGAAGTTGTCTATAGGCGGCAGTGACCATTTACCATCAGATGGGCTGCATTCTTGTTTGATGCTTGTATGTGACAAAAATAAAAATAATGTAGAAATATATTTTTGGATCTTACAAGTTAAGAATATGGTCCAGTTATAGGACTTACTGACATTGCGGGACTATATAACTTGATTTGATGTGACATTTGTTGTGGGTGACCCAGGACCCTTGTTAAATGAATGTCACGTTGTTTTTCAACCAAGTTTTCCTTATAAACGTTTCTCATTTCCGTTGAGAGTATACAAATAAGAATAAATTGAAAAAAGTCACATCTCTGATAGCAAGATTGAAAAAAGATAGTTCCTTTCTGTTGATGAAAAGTTTGCGTAACAAAAGTTTAGACATTCGTGATTCATTCGTCCTTCTTTGAGAAATATAGTTGTTAAATATTTTTGAACTAAGTATTACTTACTATTAGTTATTTTATTTTAATTTGAGCCATCGTAGATAAGAAAAATGTTGTCCACGCGTAAGCACGTAGAGTTATATATAAAAAAATAACCATCTCCTCATGCGACGATATTATTTTAATACTTGTTTCTTTCATATAATATGTAACAAGTGTGCAAAAAGGCTGTATAAATAAACTGTACTTCAAACGACCATTGATAAATGGGATATATTTTTTTAATACTTTAATTCAACACTAAACAAAAATGAGAGTACCAACGTTTATTATTGAAATGCGTTTAAAGCAATAACATATTCTACACAACCGAGTAATTTAATACCATTTTACAAGCACATAATTTGCATAATATATGTGTAAACATCAAAAAGGTGTCAACATTAAAATTCAATTCCGTTCCCATCCTCCAACCAATAGCGAATCGACGTGTAAGCTGATTACCTTATCTGCTTGCGTACATGTGTGTGCGCGGGAACCCATTTACGTAGGTGAACAACCTTTATGTCATCGACAGATCAGCGTTAGGTTATGCCTATATTTTCCTGTATTCCTATATGAAATAGGATATAACCCTGTGTATCGACTTCTAAGTCAAAACGTTTTTATTTAGATTAGATTAGAAATTTGTAGTGACTTTTTATTAAAATCTCTTATTATATTGAGGTAGTAAATCGGCATGCAGTCCATACAGAGTACAGAATAAAGGTTTTATCTAGCGTCAATCACAGATGCGTTGCTACTCCCAGGGTTTACGAAGTCGGATCAATTTACGTAGGTCAATAACCTTTATGTCACCTCCGCCAGAAATTTAGTGTTTACTTTTACTCCTAATGATTTTTTTTATTAAATTCCCAATGATTTTAACGTTAAAGTGGCGAATGAGGATGCAGTCCACCTAACGGTAAGTGATTACTGCCACTTATTGTCAACTGTAAGCATCTTCAGGAAATAAAGGACAGAGGTTTTATCTGAACTAAATCACAGAAATGTTACTATTTCTGACGTTTACGATGGTCGCATCATATCAAAGTAAGCAGAAATTAGGAGTTTTTATTTAAAACTTGTTGACCCGGCGAACTGTATACTGCCAAAAATTCAAAAATCTTAAAATATCAGTGTTCCTCCACTATATTATGGATGTATTATAGATAAATTTATTATTTTGAATCACTCTATCTATTAAAAAATCTGCGTTAAAATCCGTAAGGCAGTTTTAAATATCTAAACATACATAGGGACAGACAGCGGGAAGCAACTTTGTTTTTATGTTATGTAGTGATTGAAGTAGCAACTGAGTATCTAATACTAAGTGGACACTTCTACCTGTGGACATCTTTATCGAAAGTAATCACAGTTTAATGTAACGTTACCATTTCTAATTTTTTTATAATAAACAATAAAATAATAGAAAATAACAACAATATTATTTTCTATTATTTTATTATTTATTATGTACAAAAACCTGTAACAACTTAACAAAACAAAAATAATCGTGACGACACTACACTGTTCAAAGTAAAATAGAAAGATGAAACGAAAATAATTGGCTTGCTTTCTATGAGAGAGAGAGAGAGAGAGAGAAATATGCGCACGCCGCGTGGCTTACTACACTATAGCAAAAACTGTCGTGACAACTTTTCGTCTGAATTTTTCCGTCTAGCCTCCTCCGCAACGCACGTTATAGAACTTCGTTCCAATAAACAAACCACTTATTTAATCATTTTAGAATTTCCCGTTTATGTTTATTATTATTTAGTAACATAAAGGCATTTAAAAGCTGAACAGTAAGTCTTAATTGTACTCGTGTTTATAATTAGAAAATCCGGGCATTGTAATGGAACAATCGTGCTGTAGAGCTTTTTAGGGTCTTTCATTGTCCTGAAATAACAATCATTTGTATTCGTAATAAACAAGTGTACCGTTTCATACAGCGAAATATAGAATAAAATGTTAATTTTGCAAATTGTCTGACAGTGATTTACGCAACATATCTCTTTTTTGTAACATGTAGAAAATTTATAACATGGTTTCCTGCTAGGCTAGTATGCTTTTGTAAGGTGGTAGAACCAGTGTAGCCTGAAGTGTTCCACATCTATTCTAGCGTGAACCACCACACTGAAGGATGTGGTTGCCAGCACACTGTTATATAAAGTCACCATCTTAGTCCTCGCAAGTAGTAACATATCTGTGATTGATTTCAGATAGAACTTATGTTCTATTCAATGTTGGTTACAGATGTCCATGAGCAGTAACCACTTACCATCTGGTGCACTGCTCGCTCGTTTGCTTCTTCAATTACATAAAAAAATACTTAGTACGAGATTATGTTCCCTGGAAACAAGCATTTTTCTTGGTTTTGTTCATTCAAAGTACATTGAAAGTTACAGCCGAAAACTAAAAGGTTAATGTGCAACGTGCATTGTAATGAATGATTGACAATAAGAACTATGTTTGTTTCTATATTAATAAACTTGTTCTAAGGGTATAGGTGGTCAATAGTCTTGCTTGAGGGTCGGCCATGTTCTGACTACCTCGATCGGAGCTCTGTCACCTAAATTGAAGGTGCTCCACTATGCTACGAAGAGTAGCAAGTTGGTACAACGAGTATGGTCTAACCGGAGAACTTCTAGAGTGATTAGGGACTACTAGATTTCTATCGTAAAGAAAGAAAGAAAGAAAGAAAGAAAATACTTTATTCGGTACAGTACATAAGGTTATACAAAAACAGATACATTCAATAGCAAACATGTGTTATTATTACTAACTAATACTTATTGATGTAAGTTACATTACATTGACCGAAAGGGTCTCCACTCAGCTTATTGCTGCAGATAGGCAAGGTCACCTGCAGCGCTGGTATTCTGTGGAGCCAATTTTCTTCGCTTGCGCGCAAGCGGTACAGGTATATCTAATTATGTATGCATGTGTGTATTTCAAGGTATGTATGTGTTGCGTGCTAGTGCGTATCAACGTGTAAGTGCAGTTTTATAGACCTCAATCTATATATTTTCAGTAGAACCAGTGTAGTTCGACCTGGGAAGTACCACCGCCACACCTATTTCTAGCGTGAAGCATTTCTTGCGTTTCGACAGAAGGGTGTAGTTGCCGGCTCAGTTTCATATGAGGCGACCATCATAGTCCTCGGGAGTAGCAACGCATCTGTGATTGACTTCAGATGGAACCCATGTTATGTATATAGTTGGTTACAGATGTCCATGGGCAGTGACCACTTACCATCAGGTGGACTGCATGCTCGTTTGCTACTTCAGTCAGATAAAAAAAAACGTCCTGTTCTATATGAAGTTATATCGTGACGAATTAAGTTATTTAGATGTCCGTAGGCAACAGTAATTACTTACCATCAGACGCGCTGCACGCACGTTTTTTATCTGAATCTTATAAAAATGTGTTTAAGTTTGACGACCCGCGTGGCAAAGCGGTTACCATACCGGTCTGACGCGCTATGGGTCCCGGGTTCGTTTCCCGGCAAGACAGGTACCTGAATGATGATTTTAGATTCATGTTCTGGGTCTGGGTGTTTGTGTATTCGTCTTGTGTGTCCATGGTAATCACGACACAGGAGACAATCCCAGTGTGGGGCTATGAGTGCAGAAAGCGTTTTTAAGCTTAAATCTGCGTAAAGAACAGTTTGCAAACAGTGTATGAATATTAATAAGTGCAAATCTCAGGCAATACGTATACGACAATGTTCATGCGGGATTGTCCCATGCTCATAATGGGGATTTACTGTAAGCCGCAGTTTTAACAATGCGACTATACGATATTGCTAGTTGCAGCGATTTGGGAAAGAGTCGTTGTTTTCATAAAACTATAATATTTCCCGGATAAGATCATAAGTATATATGTATATATGGTCGTTTGTACGTGATATGTAGGAGGTTCCGGGTGGTTTGATTGATATATTCCAAATAAACACATGAAAATAACGTATGTAAATAAACATTTAAATCTATCTATCTAATTTATCTTTTCTGGTTGCCAGCTCACTTTCATTTGAGGCGACCATTTTTATCATCGGGAGTACCAACCTATCTATGATTGCCTTTAAATAGAATACTTGTTCTGCAAGAAGTTCCGTATGGATTTAGGGCATCATAAGCAGCAACCACTTACCATCAGGTACTTGTTACTTCCTGAATCCTACTAACACTTTCGCGCACTTGAGTCTGTGTTCTAGTATGACACAGTAAATCCCCATACATAAGGTGTAAATACGTAGAGTCCAATGTAGTATGTAGTACATATGTGTGTAACAGTTGCGTATGTAAGTATACGGGTAAGCGCCTTAATGTAAGTTATTATGCTAAGACAGTAACAATAAAGAAATGGAACCATTAACACGCCTCTTCACTTAAACCCGAACTGTGCAAGGTATCACATGGCGACCCTGCTAGGATGATGATGCCACCGACACCAATGATATCACAAATTTTAAAGACGTCATGACAGAATCGTGACAGTAAAGTTTCTAGTATTTTACATGGTGTGACACAAGGTACATCCAATAAGATTTAACTTGAAAGTTCATCAGGAATAAACGTTCTGACGTGAATTATATTTTATATTTGAACGTCATCGTACGTTGTGCCATATCAAAATCTCAAATTATGACGGACAATCACGTTCTGTCCGTGAAAGTGTTAAAAAGGAAAAAAAACGATAGTCATATGTGAGAACGTGGAGCACTTAAACAGTCGTATTAAGACGTTCATTCTTTATTGAAGAAAGTTATACAATAAGCACGCATATACTATAGTATGGGCTTATCGGCCCACGCAGCCGCTTTCATATTACATGAATTTGCCCCAGATTGCTCCGGTTTGCTCCGAAACTGTTTGTTTGGGGCACCGCCTATTTTTAATCTGGGGTCGGTTTGACAAATATTGAACAAAAATAGACGTTACACTGATTTTTCCGGCCCTTTTTTCCTTTGTTTTCGTACGAAAGTTGTGGGTCTAAATGGAAATTAATTTTTAATGGAGTCCGAGTGTAATATACAAAGATACATGTCTACAGTTGCAAAGTAATAGGGATATTAAAAAAATGTTTTACATTTGTAAACCTTGACAAAACCTACTACATAAGTGATAGATCTTTATTAACGGCGCCATCTATCGTTTAAGATTTTCCTACATTTGGAGCTTGAATCAAGTATCTAACTACTTAACTAATCATCACAAATCAGTCAACAACAAATCCCAATTGTAATAGATAAGGCCTACAGTCTACGGCCAGATTCTCCAGTCTACGAACACATTGACAAAAAATCAAGTACGTGTATTAAAAATTAAAAACTGATTTTAATTTACTTGCATTTTAATTGATACTTAGACATTATTTTGTAGATGAATACAAACACTAAACTAAATCCAAAACAAATTAATGTTTTTTTGATCTGGAATCGAACCCGGAATATTTGTGTTGTTGACGCCCATCTCAACTGGTAACTTTAGTTATATTATTTATTTATTTATATCAGGTTACTAGGTCCCATAGAAGCTGAAAAGAACAGATACTATACTGTACTTCATCCCTGTAGTTCCGGGATCAGAATAGGGCTACGGCATCCCCTGGCTGTCGTAAGAGGCGACTAAAAGGGGCTTCCGGGGTTGCAGACGACTAGAGTGGGAGCTCGAACCGTTCGGTCAGGCAATCCCGGGAAGGACGGCGGTATGTGTGGTCGCATACCGTCGTAAAGACTAGACGGAGCGGTGGGTCCAACCGCCCATCTGGGAGGAGCCCGAGTTTTAGTGCGGTAAAAAATCCCACTTAACCCTGCGTCGCTCCCACGGCGTCGGCTACCTTTTGAAGGTTTTCCCCTCAAAAACAAAAAAATAAAAGGCCCCATAGAAACGAATACACAAATACAAGTAAATAATATGTATAACAAATTAATGCATAATAATTAATTAAGCAATACTATACTTATATACCGATTATACCTTAAAAGGTCTGCCCGTGTAATTTGTAGAATCACTACGAGGATTTTACTGTTTCTCGCCTTAAAATATTTAATGACGATCCCATTTCATTTTTACTACGGGTCGCCATAAAACCTTAACATCCCATTAAAGTTCGTTGCGATAAAATTGAAACCTTAATACAACGATGTAAAGTCCTTCGTTTAAACGGTGGCATATACCACTCTGTTATTGTTATACATTTGAGACAGTTATTCTCAAAGGGCGATAACGCACCCATGTCGCTTGAGGGTTATCGTGGGGGTAGAGGATTATCGTGTTGAATTTAACGTTTTAGAGAGATATTTGTTTGCCAATATATTTGATGGTCGAAGTACCTCCGGTGTGCTATGTAACGGGGTTCTTTGATAATGGTCCAAAAAGTGTTCTCCTTTAAATCGCCACTGCGTTTAAAGCTTCCGATGCATTGGCAACTGTTTTAACTTTGCAAATGTCCACTGGTGACGATGATTACTTTTCATCACCTCGTCTACGGCTACCTTATCTTTAGGTATACCTAATTATAAAAAATATAAAGACACAGAAACAAGGCCTTCTTGATTGAATACCACTTTTACATTAACACTTTTTCTGGACGTTGGAATGATGTTGTTTACACACATCCTGGAGCAGCAATGTCTTTACCTTCAGATATGTGCTCGTTTGTTCCATGTTATACAAAAAGTGTGTTTTTACTTTTTTATAAGATTGAACAAACGAGCACATATCTGAAGGTAAATATATTGCTGCTCCAGGACATGTATAATCAACATCATATAGAACAGCGGTTAAATAAATTATATAAATTACAGACACGTTATCAGAGGAGTTCCAACTAAAATAAATCACAGACACACGAATAGTCAGTGCTAGTTACGAAGACTAATAGTTCTCTCAAAGAAGAAAGTATATTAAGATAGTAACGTCACATAAACGTTAGCTTCGCTGGTATAGTTGTATGAGTGTTTCAACTTAACTTGAAGGCAAGTAGAGCCTTTGTGATCGAACTCAAGTAGAAGTCGAATCGTATCGAGGGTTGAAAATAGATGTCTTCGAGCGGCGGTTTTCTCCTAATATCAAGTCATGCTCATTTACTATTTTTATAGTATAAGAGTAATAGGTTAGTGTAGTAGGTTAGTATTAGTTCAGTCGTAGTTTTTGGTTTATTGCAATAGTTTTAATATATTTAAAAAGTAGACGTATCTTAGTAGTTAAGTTAGTTTAGTGCAGGCTGGGGGTGTTTTAGGTCACTACATGACAACTAATGCAGTCTGGGTTACGATAATTAGTGGGGTTTTTGCTTAATATTATTACTGTTAAAGTAATTTAAGAAATATCCACTAGTCTATCTAAAATTATCTTAACATTTTGTGGAACACAAAATAATCGATTCCCAAAGTGGTAGAAGAATCTTTGAGAACCTCTGGTTCATGGGAGTGAGAGGGAAGTATAAGTTTCCACCCCTCTGAATAAGATGAAGGGAAACATTTTGTGGAACACAAAATAATCGATTCCCAAAGTGGAAGAAGCAAAATCTTTGAGAACCTCTGGTTCATGGGAGTGAGAGGGAAGTATAAGTTTCCACCCCTCTGAATAAGATGAAGGGAATGACTCCCGATGTGGAAGCGTCTTTGAACAACCCCAAATGTAATTTGGAGTAACAGTTACATCTAATAAACGGATTGCCGCCATTTTTCAGGATTTCCGCATGATACAAAGACAATTACAATATTTCTAGGAGATTATTTTGATTTAAATCTAATTTATTGCTAAAAATGCTATTGTCATTTTAAAATAATAAATATGTGCACTATCTGAGCTTGTATCTATATATTAATACATGAAGCAAAAACTTGTGATTCGTTTTTAAGATACTTGCCGCAGGCGGAGGAGCGTGAAATCACGCACGGTTATAGTTGATGTAGAGAAGGATTGCGCAATGCTAATATTTTTTCAAATAATGCATAAAACATGCATAAAATCAACTAAAAATACATTACACTCACTACTTTGCATTTGACACAAACATATACATATTAAACGAAATAGAACGTTCAATGTCTTACTATGAAAACACATAACGTCAAAAACGTCAGATGTCTTTGTCAAAATACCCCATAAAATGCTACTGCTTTTAAATACAGTTTAGTTAATAAACCTCTTTTTACACTTAACGGGTGAGTTTAAAATAACTTGAAAATATAATAATATAATTTATTTAAACAACGGAAATATTGGTGCTACTTTGGACAATATGAAGTTTAGTTTTTTATTAATTTAAATTACTGACGAATTTCGACCGTTGTACGGGTGACTAGTTATAATAAATTGAGAATGATTTCTCCTTTAGACGTTATTTAGAAATGAATCAAACAATTGAAGCTAAGCTTTCATGTTTTGGCTCTGATGGCACGATTATCACACCTATATCCTCATTATAACTAGTGTTATGCGCTTTATGTTCTTGTTCAGTCCAGAACTTAACAGCGCAAAACACGGTCGGGACACAATAATGAGACGTTTTAACTTAGTCTTGTTGGTAATAAAGTATCAGTGGCCATCTTAGATGGGGATTTAATCCTATGTGGAGCGACAGTTGCCACTCACATTCATATGAGGACATTTAGATGTTTGCAAGTATCAAAGCATCACACCCACGCTTTCTACACTCATAGCCCCACACGAGACGAATACACAAACACCCAGACCCAGAATATGAATCTAAACTCATCATTCAGATACCTGTCTGGCCGGGAATCGAACCCGGAACAGAGCCCCTTTTCTATATAAAGTGGCTTACACTTGGCCATGGGGGGCAGCGACTGACCAGCAGGTGAACTGCATGTAGGTGACTGACCAGCATGTTGGTTTCCTACTTTTACTTTTTTTTATAATAATGAAGTAGCAAACGAGCATGCAGTCCACCTGATGGTAAGTGGTCGTCGCCGCCCATGGACATCTGTAAGCAACTTCATGTAGAACATAGGTTCTATCTGAAGTCAATCACAATGCTACGCCCGAGGACTAGGATGGTCGCCTAATATAAAAGTGTGCCGGCAACCACACCCTTCCATCGAAACGCAATGTATGCTTCACGTTGTAAATAGGTGTGGCGGTGGTACCTCCCCGGTAGAAGTGCACTGGTTCTACCACCTTCAAAATATGTTTAAAATATTTTACTGCAGTAACTTGGAGGTAATATGCACGCTACATAATCGGTTAACCGAACCAATCTCCTATGTTGAACGAAAATAATAAAGCAATCAATTTTATTGGTTTTAATATAACATCGTTGATGTGTTGAAAATTATGCGGGTTTGCCAGTTAATTGAATTGCGTTAGTATTTTAAAACTATTTGCATAATTATGAAGTTGAAATTAATACATACAAGTACGGAGATTGATTATGTTTATATAGCTTGCGATAAATCTGGCTTTTATTAAAATCCCAAGTAGGTATGTGAAGCGTCGGTTTAAATTTTGTATTAACAGTTTAAGTGTGTTATTTTTAAAAAAAGTTATAATTATTAAAGTAAAAACTCACTCATGCGTCATCTTACAAGCTGTTTACTTACTATACTCATAGCTATAGGTATATAACGTTACTTATAACTGACTAATATTAACCAATGTAGTTCGACCGGGGAAGTACCACCGCCACACCTAGCGTGAAGCATTTCTTGCGTTTTGATGGAAGGGTGTGGTTGCCGGCAAATTTTTATATGAGGCGACCATCATAGTCGCCGAGAGTAACGACGCATCTGTGATTGATTTCAGATGGAACCCATGTTCTGTATGAAGTTGATTACATGAGCGGCAGTGACCACTTACCATCAGGTGGACTGCATGCTCGTTTGCTACTTCAGTCAGATAAAAAAAAATGTGTTTAATGCACCTACGAGGCAGGAGAAAATTTGAATGTTGGCTACCACACTAGGATTTTCTTTTGATTTTGTAGAAAGTGTAAAAAACGTTATTTTGTAATTCGATACATATGTAGATAGGTACATAAATTATGCTATATCTTAATGTATTGATATGAAGCAATTTGAATAACTAAAGCTTATCTGAGTAACTAAAGAAATGTAGATAGACCACAAACTTACAAATCTAGGTTCCTAACCCCAGAATAGAATGATAGTCACTTCCGGCCCCTTTATGAAAGGCTCTTTGAACGAGGGGACGCGGCTTAACGTGTCTATTTGTACATCGACACTCATCTCGTTTTAGTTACACTACCCTTAATATGTTCCGTGTAGTGTCGGTAAATAGTGCCACAGTCTCCTCTCCTTGGATGCCATAAGAAGCAACTGCGAGACAACCAGAAGGTGGGTAGCAAAGTTTTTCTTGTGTAACTGCGGTCACCGATTTTGTTTTTTTTTTATCTGACGGGAGTAGCAAACGCGGATGCAATCCACCTGATAAGTGGTCACTGTCGCCCATGGACATCTGTGAGCAACTTCATACAGAACATGGGGTTCTATCTGAAGTCAATCACAGATGTGATGCCACTCCCGAGGACTATGATAGTCGCCTCATGTGAAAGTGTGCCGGCAACCACACCCTTCTATCGAAACGCCAGAAATGCTTCACGCTAGACATAGGTGTGGTGGTGGTACTTCCCCGTTCGAACTACACTGGTTCTACCACCTTCAACTATTGTTAGCCTTCCATTGTTTTGCAAGATATGCAATGTGAATAATTACTTATACTGTTCATAGAAATAGATAAAATATTAAGCTATACATAAGAACAAAAACCGAAACGAATAACAAAACATCCTAAAAGACACGTACAAATTACAAATGTACGTAGGGACAGGAGTTTTATTTGACTTAGAGTCAGTTTTCCCTAAAAGAATAATATCTCTAGACTCGTAACGAAGTTCCGACCAACTCGCTGTTTAATGTCGTAGTTCAGAAACTTTTTCGGATATCTAATTTATTTATACGTTCGGGTCAGACCGAGATTCGGAAATGTATTTAACCTCGATCTGCTTGTTCGAGTGATAAATTAGTCATCAAGGTTAGGTATCGAGTTTTGTTTTCTACGATTTTGTGCTATCTAATAATGTTGTAGCGAATAATATTATTTAAAATTCGCTAGTGCGATTGAGAATATTCAGTTTTTTTTAATTTGATGCCAAAATTGGCGCCGCTATAGGAGTAGGGCGGTTAATGTAGACTAGTCACCGGTCGCAACGGTCGAAATTCAACCGTAATTTAAATTAAAAAACTATTTCTATTGTCGAAAGTAGCACCAATATTCTCTAATTTATATAAATTGTAATAATTTTCAAGTTATTTTGAATGCACCCGTCAAAGTTAAAAAGAGGTTTAATATGTTGCATTTAAAAGCAATAGCGGGTATTTTGACAAAGACATCTGTCATTTTTGACATGATGTGTTTTCATAGTAACACATTGAATGATCTATTTCGTTAATTATGTATGTGTTTGTGTCAAATGTAAGGTAGTGAATGTAATGTGTTTTAGTTGATTTTATGTATGTTTTATGCATTATTTGAAAAAATATTAGCATTGCGCAATCCTTCTATACATCAACTATAACCGTGCGTAATTTCAAAATCACAAATTTTTACTTCACGCTTTAATATATGGATTTGACTACCTTTTTTGCTCATCAAACTGCACTTTTATATTCGCAAAATAATCACACAATTCTTACGAATGCGAATAATCGTTATATCACTGCGATCAAAGTCGAATAAGTCTACAGTGTAATATTTTATAACAGTTCAGTAAAAGAATTTAAAATACTTACTGAACTAAAATAAACTGAATTTAGTAATCAGAAAATGTTAAATCATGATAATATAAGCTAAGTCTGCAAAGATTTTACGTAAGTAAGCAATTCCCGTAATGAATCCATAAAAATAATAAAAAAAACTCTACAAGAGATCCTTAAGAAAGCTTATAATTTTTATCAAGATTACTTAAGAGGTATAATTCCTTTGATAAATATATTGAATAAAAAACATCTATATATATAAAAGCGAAAGGTCACTCACTCACTCACTCATCTTGAAATCTCAGAAACTACAAGGGAATCTTCAGAATCTCACAACTTTCATTTCATTTCATTTCATACATTGATTTGAACGCGGGCGGAGCCGCGGGTACAGCTAGTATTTAATAATTCGAAAAGTCAGGAGTCGTACTGCCCGCATTTTACTAATGGATCTAGATACACTTAAGCGTAATTTAGCTTTGCCTAATCCCCTCAAATGCGTAGGCATGTCTGCATTTGATGTAGGTCTAATTGCCATTCTCATTCCATTTATTGGAATGTCTGTCTGAAGTTGTTCTTCAGAAATTCACGTTATGTAGGTTGAAATGTATTTTAATTTAGTACTAAGCGAGTAGTTACGTCACTTTAATACAATATATCGCTTCTTGGATTTAATAAAACTAAAATACAAATACACGAATTTCACATAAAGCCAAGTAAAAATTAAAGAATATCTTTTGTTTTTATCGTACGTCGTATGTGTTTATCGCAAGTCAGTGGTCGGTCATATCCCTGCACAATGTACTCTATTGTGCAGGGATATCACCGACCACTGACTTTTACTATACTATTTACTATTTTAGTGTTCGTTTGTACATCTTATGAAAAAAGGAAAAAATTGTATAAATAGACTATAACTATGAAAATTTTGGTAATAATTTGAAGACCCACGTGGCAGAGACGTTAGTTACCACATCGGTCTGACGCGCAATGGGTCCCGGGTTCAATTCCCGGCCAGACAGGTAACTAAATGATGAGTTTGAACTCATGTTCTGGGTCTGGGTGTTGGTGTATTCGTCTTGTGTATGTCCATTGTACCCACGACATAGGAGAAAATCCTAGTGTGGGGCTATGAGTGTAGAAAGCGTGTGTTTTTATAATATTATCTACATACTGTATCTTCATACATGAACCGACGTAATTCTTTAAATAAAATTAAACATATATTATATTGTACAACAAAGAATATTTAATATATTCCCAACGAATATAACCCTTACAATATCTCAGACTCCCGACTCGAATACAAATAGGAGATGAAAGGAATTACCCAGTCGAGACAAACCGTCTCTTATTAAAAGCGCACCTCATTTTGTATGTAATTGTAACCCGTGGGTAGATGCAAAACACTTTGTCTCTGTTAGCTAGAATAGCAGAGGTCGTTATACTTTATGGTATATTGTTGTTTCTATTTATACAATTGAAGTAGCAAACAGGTATGAAGTCCAACTGATAATAAGTGAGCATTATGTCGTGGCAATCTGTCATTAGCCATTGAAAAATTATGCCTATTCCTTATCCTAATCTATGATCTCACTTTTTTTTTTGTTTTCGAGGGGGAAATCTTCAAAAGGTACCCGACGCCGTGGGAGCGACGCAGGGTTATGTGGGATTTTTACCGCACTAAAACTCCCCCGGTGGCCGTCCTCGGCGCTGAAAAGGAGGACTCCGGGATCTCGAAACGACTTCAACCGAAATCCTCCGAGCGCGCTGCCCCATCGGGCTCCTCCCAGATGGGCGGCTAGGCCCACCGCTCCGTCTAGTCTTTACGACGGTATGCGACCACACATACCGCCGTCCTTCCCGGGATTGCCTGACCGAACGGTTCGAGCTCCCACTCTAGCCGTCTGCAACCCCGGAAGCCCCTTTTAGTCGCCTCTTACGACAGGCAGGGGATGCCGTAGCCCTATTCTGACCCCGAGGCTACAGGGACGATCTCACCTATCATTTTAATTTAATATATACTAATATTATAAAGACGATAGTTTGTGAGTGTGTATGTTTGTTATTTCTTCACGTGTCTGCCAGTGTGTTCACGTGTCACGTGTGCCTGGAGCGATTTTCATAACATTTAGTAGGGAGTTAGCTGATACTCTGGATTAACATATAGGCTACTTTTTACTGCAGGAAAATATCTTATTCCTACGGGACAGTCGATTATTATTTACACGGGCGAAGCTGTAAGATTCAACTAGTATTTTATATTTACAATTATAAACGTATTTGCAAGAAATAATAAATAACTCAAAACATTGTATCCATTCCATAACCCTAAAAACAATAATTTTCTATTTACGTGTCAAAATAATAGAATTCTAAATTTGTATAAAATCAAAATAGTTTTCTATGACAGTAAAAAGTATATTTGTATATAAAAATGAAGTCGCTACATCTTGTAGTATAATTTGTAATAATAGTAGAAAACATAAACAATCATCTCATTGTTCTGGGGAAACGAAATAATCTCGTACCAAGAGTATAGTTATTTAATGCTTATCAGCTACGGCTATGTATGTATTTGGATGGCTATCGTAGCACTGCTACGTCGTAGAGCCCATAGCTACGTAATCAGTTGCGATGCATAGCGCTACGAAGTTGCTAAACTTAGTTCCGGTGCCTTAGTACCAATTTATCACATGGCATGATCAATTTAAATACAATTATTATAAATATTCTTATTAATGTTTATAACTTAGTTGACCCGGCAAACTTCGTTACGCCTAAAAGTCAAAAATCCAAAATTATGAGTGTTCCTTCACTATATTATGCATGTATTATACATTAAAACCTTTCTCTTGAACCACTCTATTTATTAAAAAACACTGCATTAAAATCCGTAGCGTAGTTTTAACGGTCTAAGCGTACATAGCGTACAGACAGCGGGAAGCGACTTTGTTTTATACTATGTAGTGATGTGGTCATGAGTTTGACAGTAGTGTCCCCAGGCAACTTCTTGGTTGTAAACACATATTACACGTTTAACTTTTCATTTTCAGGCGTACCTTTTAATTATGTGCGAAAACGTGAAGAAATATCATTTTGAATACACGTAATTAACTCTAAGGCACCGCAATCTTCGTAGAGTATACTTGGAGTGTACTTTTAATTTTACTGTACTGCTGTTTATTGTGGTTTGCAAAGAGCATAACTCTTTCTTGTTTAGTTGCCTTGCTTCAAATGTGAAATAATACTATGTTGTCTTACAACAACTGAAATATTACAATTACATATTTATTATTACGAATTTGTGGCGTTCGTGTCCTACTTCGATGTTATGATAATGTCTAGTATTATGCAATATTGATAATTGTCCATCTTTTAAATTATAATAAATACGGAGCGTTTGTGTCAATCCATGTGTGAATTAAAAATTGACATTTTAAAAGTTACTACTACTTTAATTTCGAAACGCAAAAGCTCAAAAGCTCAAGGCTCAAAAGTGGCAAAATTTTTCATATTCGTACAAAGTCTGGGCTCAGCCGTGGACTAATACTAGCTAAAACACAAGAAAAGTAGAATAATAATTTCAACAACGTTTTACTAAATTATTATAAAATCAACTTGTATTATTTAACATTTGTGTAAATTATTTATTATTTGAATAATATCTGAGTATAGTACAGGCTAGTACAGAACAATCCAGTGTAATGTTCATGTCCGCTATCGACGGTTATAGCCTCCATAAAGGCTTTGTTCAAAGTAGCTACGGCGTAGAACTCTACATGTGACGTACTTAGAAGAGCTATTAAATCGCTAAGTATATTAGTACTCCTTTTGTTTCATAGAGTTCAAACAGTCGTGATTTACAGACTGCATACTGATTTTGTTTGATATATAATACATTTTCAACATAAAATCTTAGGATAAAGACTTGTAAAGTCGATTACGAGTTTTTGTTTTTATTAATTAGATATTTTAGTTATTATATTTTTGTATGCGATCTTCCACTATTTTAATAATACGCTAAAATATAATTGTTATGTACTTCTTTACTTTTCGTTTTTTTTTTTATAAGATTGAAGTAGCAAACGAGCATGCAGTCCAGCTGTAAGTGATCACTGCCGCCTATGGACTCCTGTAAGCAACTTTATATATATGAATTTCTATCTAAAGTCAATTACAGATGCGTTGCTCCTCCTGGGGACTAAGATAGTCGCCTCATATAAAAGTGTGCCGGCAACCACACACTTCCATCGCAAGAACTGATCTGCGCTAGAAATATAATTTAATTAGTAATGCAAATTTACATTAAGGCATAAAAATAAAGGATTATCAATTTCTATTATTTCTATTATGTATGACATGAGCTCATATATCACAACGAGCATATGTATTCTACGCCGTAGACCTTACATTTATAACGTAGACAGCTACGATGCCGTAGAGCTACGATGCTACGGCCACGTAGTAATTAGGAGCTTTGAGGCAGAGCACAGATAGACTTTGTTATTATATATTTATTACTTTACTGTAAGTGAGAGTATTGCTTTATAGGGTTCAAGAAACTTTAGATTTATGTTTTAAGTATGGGTTATATAGAATATTATAGAATTAATGTTTTTTTAAGTAGTACTAGCTGATCCGGAAAACGTTTTTAACAAACGTTTTTGCAAATTAAAAAAAAATTAAGGGTGGACAACCCTGACCACTAAGTGGTATGAAAAATAATGTTGGCCGATTCTCAGATCTACTCAATATGCTCACAAAATTTCATGAAAATCGGTTAAGCCGTTTCGGAAGAGTACGGGAACGAACATTGTGACACATTCACACATTGTGTGAATTTTATATATATGACGTAGACACATAGTTTGTTTTATTATTATAAGGAAATTGGACGACAGGTGTAAAGAACATTCGATGTAAATAATGTTTCAGGATATTCAATTATTGAATTGCTTTTATTATTCTTAGTCCTTATCACTTTTGTCGCATCAGTAATTCGTAGGACAGAATATATTCTGTCCTGCAATTACTTTAACGAGAACAAAAGGGACCGGAGTCAAAATTTCGACAAAAGAGTCAAATACTTGAAAGTCAGTACAGGTCGCCCCCCTACCAGGTGGACCGATGACCTGAAGAAGACAGCGGGAAACCGTTGGATTCAGAAGGCTTAGGACTGGTTGGAGTGGCGCTATTTAGGCGCCTATGTCTAGCAGTGGGCCTCAAAGGGCGGATGGAGGGATGGATGACTTGAAAGTTCCCTTAATGATGTGATCTATCGTTAATTGAATTACTAGTTAATTACGTGCTAGATTAGCACAAACGCTAAAATTACGTCTTTTTAATAATCGAACACTTTAAATAATTCCCCAAAGACCGGACACATTTCTTTATTTTTTTTTACATCAGTGAAACTTTTATAGGCTTCTCTCCGCGCTGGGCAACGGAGAGAGCATGTCGAAGTCCGGTTGCGACAGTATACCGACTAAGCCATTGACGGTGTCCCTTTGTCAGCTTACGCCAGGGCAGGGATACGGTTGCCCATCCTTTTATTACAAATTTCTTACTACTCTTTTAATCCTAATATTGTTTAACGTTCTTTTTATTCTCATCGTTCAATATATAGATTCATTGTTTACATATTTGCCTCATAGGAAATTGATCTTAGAACAAGTCTTGGTTATTTTTTAAATCATTCTCTTGTTATATGATTTTAAACTAATATTATCGCGGAACATTTTATTATGTAACGGGTATTCACGAAACAAAGCAACTGGGTTGAAATATCGGCAGAAGAAATTCAAAAATCGCATATCGTGAGCACCCGTTATATAATAAAATGAAAAAACCTCACCTAGTTACTTACCTGGTGCTGGTTCAAGAAGGCCCTGAGGGTCGGTGGCTTCGTCAGCGATGGCGACCGCTATGGCGAAAGCCAGGAAGAACCACAGTCGCGCCATTGTTCTGTAAAACAGGAAAATTATATTTATATTTCACCGGCGTGGTTATTTGAAAATAATAAAATATTAATTAAGTAAATAATTTTACAATTATATTAATATGTTAATTAGGTTTACTAAACACAGTTGAAAGCAAACATTGTAGCTATTTAAAATTAAATAATATAATTTAATTTTAAATATCTTTTTTTAAAATTAATTTTAATTTTAATTACTTTCTGTGTTATATCTATATAAATAAAAGTGTTAACATAAAACAATGGAAAAAATATTTAATTTAAAATCGCTAAAAAGGTAAAATTGATCGTAAAAAGATTACGAAACTTTTCATATAAATAGTGATTTTATTCAAAAAACCTAACATTTCGGAACTTCCCCGGTTAACTACACTGGTTCTACTACCTTCAACAATGTTTTAAATAGTATTTCCAATAACAACAAAATACATCATATTTAGCTACTTTAAATGCAAACATTTGTCTGAACCACCATTTATTTTACGCCCGAAATTCCTGTAAATCAAATTGTGAACAGTGTGTGTACTGTGTACTGTGTATAGAATGAATATGACAAGTTGAAATGGAATTAATTAATCCATTTTAGTGCACTGTTTTGAATTGGAAATTCGTTAGTTTAGTTAATTTTAATACTGTTAGCAATTAACACACTGCCAATAACACATTAGGTGATCATGTTTTAGTTAATTAAATGTGGGGCGGCGGGTAAATAAGGGGTGATTAAAGCTCCACATAATTCTTGAATATGGTTTTTTTTATCTCACTAAAGTAGCAAACGAGCATGCATTCCACCGGACGGTAAGTGGTCACTGCCTTCCATGGACATCTGTAATCAACTACAGAAAATGGGTTTCATCTGAAGTCAATCACAGGTGCGTTGCTACTCCAAAGGACTATGATGGTCGCCTCTGTAAAAGTGTGCCGGCAACCACATCCCTCCATCGAAACGCAAGAAATGCTATTTGAGAAATATTCGTGCTACTTTGCACAATATGAAGTTTAGTTTTAGAGTTACATTACGGTCAAATTTCGACCATTGCAACGGGTGACTAGTATATTTTAAGTGATGATCGGGAGTGGCAACACATCTGTGTTCAACTTAAGATCTACACATGTTCTGTGTGAAGTTGCTTACAGATGTCCTTGGGCGGCAGTGACCACTTACCATCAGGTGGACTGCAAGCTCATTTGCTAATTCAATGTTATATAAAAAATCTCATCAGTTGCACCTCTTACTCATAAAGAGTATGTAACTCATATAGTTACTCATATTGTAATACAAAAACGACGATTATTGTGTCATTACGATACATGAAAGGAGGATACTCTAATAAATATAACACGGCGACCCACTGCATATTAATACGTAAATAATGTTATATACAGATAAATACTTGCTGTATCCATTCCAGGAAAAAATACATGATAGCTAAGTGGTGTGTAATGGTGTTCGGTTCTTAAAGCAATAAACGGGATAATAAAACGGCTAAGTGCCTTTGTGATGGCTTTTCCTGCACTAGATGTTTATATAATACATGTGCATGTACATGTGCATAAATTGTAAAGGTAGATACATTTTTAAGGTAGTACTAAAAATCGTATTTTTTATATAGAAAAATAATAATGAATTGCTATGTTATAGCGGGGATTGAAACATAGTTTTTTTTTATAATAGTTTTCTCAGTAAGATTTTTTTTACCTGTTCATTTGTTTTTAAATAATATTTATTTTTCTAACTATAATATTTACCAATGAAAATTAAAATGTATCAGCACTAAAATTCTGTGCCTAAAAGCGTAATAGCAGTCTTGCATAAAAAATACTATGTTCTATTCCGATAGAGTCTGCCATCATAGAGAGCAGTGATAGGCTAATAGTTGAAACTTGCCCTCTCAATAGGGAGGTCCGAGGTTCAAACGTTATGTGCATATTATAAATTAATTATCACTGCTTTATGGTGAAGGAAAATACTGTGAGGAAACCTACACACCCGAGAGTTCTTTAAAAAAAAGGTCTCAGATGTGTGTGAAGCCCACCAATTCGCACATGGCCAGCGCGGTGGACTGTGATCTAAAATCTCTAAATCTGAGAGAAGACCCGTGCCCAGCAGTGGGACAATAATGGGTTGTACCCCTGCCATCATAAACTGAGGTAACTAACTAAATGAAATTATAAATAATAAAAATCAAACAACACAAATATTAACGAAAATCAATAGCATTGTTAATTCTAAATTAATTCTTGGCCTCGGTAAATTTACATACGTTGGCCAGCAACTTTAAAACCACCCATTTTGTTGCCCTCAGATTCATTAAATAACTTCACGGACATAAGACCAGGGTTACCAACTCTCAGAAATGTGGGATACCTAAAACCTTCATAAAAAAAACCCCTAAAATCCCCACAATGAATTATGAATTGGAATTCTTCCTGGCAACCTCCCGTATTTCTGAATTAGGTCGTAGGTTTTTCCCTGACAAAAAAAAGGTCTTCGGGTGTAGTGCATGACCTTTTTTTATTCGTCGTCAGGGATGATCATGTAGCCGGGCGGGAGATTTCCCTTTAAAAACACCTATATGTGTAAGTTTTAAAAACCTCTAAAAGTATCCCTAAAAATATAACACCCCTAAATAAACCCATCCTACTTTTTTCCCCTAAATTTAGGGGAAAAACCCCTAACTTGGCAACCCTGTTGTGGACGTGCGCTGCGAAAACAAACTAAAGTTAAGCAATTTATACACGGAGATAGTAAAAACAAACTTGCGGTTTGAAATAGAGAACGGCGCTCAGATATTTGTGTGCACGAGGTTTATTTGCGAAAGTTGAACAAAATGGCTTTGAAGAGCATGGCCGCTCTTTATTAATGTTTGTAAATGAAAAAGGTGAGTTGGTTTTATGTACAATAGAAGTAGAAGGAGATTCCTCCACTATTGTATATATTTAACTTAGATGAAATGAATGAAATGTCTTTATTTTGTACTAGCTTTTGCCCGCGACTTCATCCGCGTTTCCGTTGTTTTTCGTAAAAAAAAGTAGCCTATGTCCTTCCTCACGGTTCAGTGGTTTTGATGTAACAAACAGATTAACTTTCGTATTTTAGTAGGGAAATATAATATGTCATATCTACAATACTGTTGAAAAATATCGCAATACGGAACCGCACAATATTATTGTTAATAGCTTTGCCCGCGACTCCGCCAGCGAGTAACTCCTTGTGTGTTATTGAGTTAATGTATTGGTAATATTGTTTAGATCACGTTCACATGAGGCTTAAGAACCTTTTTTATTTTTGTTTTCGAGGGGGAAACCTTCAAAAGGTACCCGACGCCGTGGGAGCGACGCAGAGTTATGTGGAATTTTTACCGCACTAAAACCCCCCCGGTGGCCGTCTTCGGTGCTATAAAGAGGACTCGGGCTCCTCCCAGATGGGCGGATGGGCCCACCATCCAATCTAGTCTTTACGGCGGTATGCGACCACACATATTGCCACCTTCCCGGTATCGCCTGGCTGGACGGTTCAAGCTCCCACTCTAGCCGCCCGCAACCCCGGAAGCCCCTTTTAGTCGCCTCTTACGACAGGCAGGGATACCGTAGCCCTATTCCGATCCTGCCGAAGGCTTAAGTACTTATATAACGAAAATACTTCAAAGCAAAGCTTCCGGGTAAACTATGTTGAATGTTGATCCATCCGGCACGTGAACGTAAAGATTTTTGGAACTACTGACCCGGGAAAGAGCGACGTACAACTGACCATGCGAGAAACAACTGACACCGAGATCTACTCCAGCAACACGAAAAGTCTGCCCTTGAGCCTTATTAATTGTCATTGCATAACACACCGATACTGGGAATTGCGTTCTTTTAAATTGGAATGGAAAATTATTAGGTACTAAGGGAATTCTGGGAATAAAGACGGTTTCTCCTGCACCGCAACCTGTTAAAATTTGAGCCTCGATAATATTTTGTTGCAACCGGGTTACTTTTAGCCGAGTTCCATTGCAAAGTTGTGGTGGTCTTAAATTTCGGAGCAGAATAATCGGAATGCCAATTTTTAAACAAATTTCATGAGAAGGAAGTCCGGGCACATTTAAAGAATTTAAAAATTCTATCGGGTAGTTAGTGGCGTCTTGTTCATCGACCATTCTATTTATTGAACTATAAACTTTGCTTTCCCCTTGTATATTCGACAGTATTTTATTATTAATCTCAAATGCCTGGTCATTGCGAGGAGTTAAGATGGATCTTTCGCATAGCCAAGAATTGTCCCTATTTAATATATTTGTTACGTCACCGTGACACTGTTCACTGTTCACTGTTCACTGTTTACTGTTCATTTTTCATTTTTCATTTTTCATTTTGCATTTTTCATTTTTCATTTTTCATTTTCTTTTTCATTTTTCATTTTTCATTTTTCATTTTTCATTTTTCATTTTTCAATTTTCAATTTTCAATTTTCAATTTTCAATTTTCAATTTTCAATTTTCAATTTTCAATTTTCATTTTTCATTTTTTCATTTTTCATTTTTCATTTTTCATTTTTCATTTTTCATTTTTCATTTTTCATTTTTCATTTTTCATTTTTCATTTTTCATTTTTCATTTTTCATTTTTCATTTTTCATTTTTCATTTTTCATTTTTCATTTTTCATTTTTCATTTTTCATTTATCTTTTTTCATTTTTCATTTTTCATTTTCATTTTTCATTTTCCATTTTTCATTTTTCATTTTTCATTTTCATGTTCATTTTCGTACAGATAGATGACTGAGTTATAAACGTAAGAGTAGACAAATATAATCAGAAAGCTTTAAACTGCTAAGCTATCGGGAGTTACACGTGTTATTGTGAGTCAACCATAAAAGATGGACATATGCTGTCGTAGGATATTTTTTAGATAATTTTAAGGAAAATATTTCCCTCATACATGATTTCTGTGTAGCTTTAACCATTAAGGTTGCACACGCGACAGAAGCTTAAAAAGTAACTTCTCCCGTTTTCCCAACATTTCCCTTTACTGCTCTGCTCCTATTGATTGTAGCGGGATGAAAAGTATACTATAACCAGCCCAGGAGTATAAAGAATAATCGTACCAAGTTTCGTTAAAATCCACTGAGTAGTTTTTGTTTCTATAACGGTTATACAGACAGACAGACAGACAGACAGACAAAAAGTTTACTGATTGCATTTTTGGCATCAGTATCGATCCCTAATCACGCCCTGATAGTTATTTTGGAAAAATATTTCATGTACAGAATTGACCTCTCTACAACTTTATTATAAGTATAGATAGGCCTGCGGGGGCACTTACAAATTGTCAGTTACATTTTTTTTCTTACACTACCACCGGATCGGAATACGACCTCAACTGAGAAGATCCGGCAAAAAACTCAGCGGGTTTGTCTTTTTTTCTTATTTATATTCATTTTTTTAATATTATTACAATCATGTTTTTTTTTACATGGTAATGAAAGTTAGCTCCAGTATCTTGCCTTACAGTTCAGTAAAATCGAGCCCTGTTTGGCAAGATACGCTACACTTTGACATTTATTAAATATACTATAGTAATACATATTATTGCTCAGTCCCAAGCTGTTTTGTCTTCTACGTAATCAGAAATTTTATAATACGCTTTACGGCAAAGTTTAATCTTAATCAATGCTTTGAACTTATTCATACATATCTAATCTAATCTTTGACGACCCACGTGCTGGAGCGGTTACCATACCGGTCTGATGCGCAATGGGTCGCGGATTCGATTCCCGGCCAGACAGGTATCGGAATGATGAGTTTGATTGTGTATTCGTCTTATGTGTGTTCATGGTACCCACGACATAGGAGAAAATCCTAGTGTGTGGCGTATGAGCGTAGAAAGCGTGTGCATGTGTATCTAATACCTTCAAAATTTATTTTCGTATAGAAAATACATAACTTATGCTAGATACTTCAGTTAATTTTCGTAGTTTTTTCATAGGGCCAGATAGCGAGAAGCGATTTTGTTTTATACTATGTATTGAAAAAACGATTTTTTGTATCCTTATCTACGAAGTCAAATAAATGATACAAGCCCGCATAGAGTTACAAACGCGAAAACTGCCATAATTCTTATCGCAAACGTATCAGATGGAAGCATGACACAAAGACTTTTGAAGAAGGCTTGCTCACAATAGCCCGACGTCTCTTTCAAATATATACTTATACGTTTCACTCGTACGTGCGTGTAATTGTTAGATGCCAGCTCACACTTCTAAAGTATGTCAGTTACAATAATATGACTTATATGGTAGCAGAATTCTACGTAGTTCGACTTTAAAAGCAAGAATTTCGTAACATGTATTTCTACTGCGCACTTGAAACACTTTACGTGAGGTTTTGATACTTAGTCCTTGAGTACAGTAATTAGTAGGCCAATAATATCCTTTTAATTTTTAGACTTAAGTACAGAAATAGTGTTAGCTTCTTCATAAATCTCTATTTCTACTTAATCTTAGCAGCCTAGGTTTAATTACGTAAAATAATTATATATTCTGAGAATCCAGCATCTCATGTCTGTAGAATATTGGTATTTTTTGTATCTGATTGAAGTAGCATAAAAGCATGTATTCCACCTGATGGCAAGTATTCTCCCTCCTTGAAGTTTGGTAGCAAGTCGCTGTGGCCGTATTTTTCTCAAATAAGGTTTCGTATTTAAATACTAGCTGTACCCGCGGCTTTGCCCGCGTACAAATCAACGTGTCACAAAGTTTTTCCCCCGCAAATCTCGACACCGTGGGAATTCTATGTTAAAAAGTAGTAACATTAAAATCGGTTTGGCCGCTCAAGGATTACCTGGTCAAACACAGAGTGAAAAAACGAATTTAAAGTGTGTATTTGTGGGTAGGAACATATTGTTATGTATTTTTTTTTAATTAGACGAATTCTAATATTGTAAACCGCTTTTTTTAACCAATTTACATTCTTAGTGGTCTAATTTACAATATCGGGATACTTTTTTTCAATCAACTCCTCCACATTTGAACCAAAACGTATCGATTATAAAAATTGATTTGAACTTTTCCGAATTGGAAAATACTATTTGGAGTAATTTTGGCGGATTCAAATTTCTAAGTAAGATTATAGGTAAACCTACTTTTAATATTAATTTGTGTTCAGGAGTTCCGGAAGGCATTAAGGAATTCAAAAATTCTGTTGAATAATGTACAGCTTCCTCCATCTCAATGACTGTGTCTACCGAATAGTAGATCTGTGACGCTGCTTTAAATTTTGAAAAAAATAAATCATTTATTTTATCGACACGTTCATTGGTGGGTGGGTATATAGCCGTCTTTTGGAACCAATTTATAGTATTATTGGTTGTATTAACAATATCGGGATATACTTTTTCAACCAACTCCTCCACATTTAAAAGAAGACGTATCGATATAAAGATTGATTTTAACTTTTCCGAATAACAAAGCACTATTATCTACTTGAAGTAAATCATTAGAAAATTGGAATATCACTGTACAGCGACATATATTCTAAGTTCATATTTTGTTTCATGTGGCCAAAGATAAGATCTTTTAAGAGGTGCATCGGGCTATTTGTGTGCGTAAATCCCGCATTGTTCTTTGTAAAGCAGAAGACATAATCAAAACACTTTTACAATTCATACGAACAGGGCGCACCCGCTCGCAGGGCGCTGCCGCACCCTGCTTGCTTATTTTTTATGTTTTCTTTTATGTTCCTACCTAACCTAACCCATCCTGTTTAAAAAGCTACAGCTAAATCCAACTCTTAACAATAACATGACAATACTCCTGCATTTTCAGGATTTAGGTATTCAAAGTGACACTTTTCATCATAATGTTCTCTCAGGAACGGGTTGTAATGTATTGTAATCAATAAGTATCAAACTCATACGGCTTAAGTAAGTAAGTAAGTAAGGTTGTGTACTTAGATTATCAGGGTTGATGAATTGAAGTTTAATTTATTAATCACATTTCAGTTTAATGAGCTGTCATTAAACTTTTAATATATACTAAAAACAACCGTAAGCATTATGTTATTTACTACCTTTTATAATTTAGGCTTGCACTATCCCGCATCATCAGGGAGTAGTTGAAGGTAAAAAAAAAAATATCCCGTGACTTTGCTTAGTATTCTTATTACTTATACGTAAGCACTTGCGAATCAACTTCTATAGCTTGACCTTGCAGTACGTCAAAAGGGCTGAGGAGCTTAAGGTCGAAATTGTCATCTTGTGTCTTTGCTTAGTAATTATATTACATACCCAAAAGCACTAAATAGCTGACTTCTATGGCTTAGGCTTGAAGCACCCCTGCATCATCAGGGTTGAGGAGATGATGGTCAAAATTTTCATCTTGTGTCTTTGCTTAGTAATTATATTAAATACCTGAAAGCACCAAATGCCCATCTCATATAGTTTAGGCTAGCAGTATCCTGCATCATCAGGGATGAGGAGTTGAAGGTCGAAATTTTCATTTTGTGTCTTTGCTTAGTAATCATATTACATATCTGAAAGCACCAAATGACCATCTCCTATGGCTTAGGCTTGAAGTAACCCTGCATCATCAGGGTTGTGGAGTTGAAGGTCGAAATTTTTACCGTGTATCTTTGCTTGGTATTTTTATTACATAACCGTAAGTATCAAATAGCCAACTCTTACGGTTCAGGCTAGCAGTACCCCTGCATGATCAGGATTGAAGAGTTGAAGGTCAATTTTTTTAGAAAATATCTGCTTAGTAATCTCATTCTACATTCAACCCAATATGACTCCTACAGCTTAGGTTTGGCCGAGTATCGCTAATTTCGTTAATTTGCTTCAAAGAAATGGATCCTATGATCAGAACCGTATCAAACTCATCAGAGTACCAGAATTCAAATAAAAGAAAAATCATCAAAATCGGTTGGCAGGAAATTGAGTTTTTCTTATAAATATGCGCTTTTCTTATGGATGCCACTGTCAAAAGTGAACTAAAAATAAATGGGACCACATGACACGCACTACCTTTCAAATGAAAAAAAAATCATCCAAATTCGTTCACCCAGTGCGGAGAAATCGAGTAACAAATATAAAATAAAATAAAAATACAGACGAATTGATAACCTCCTCCTTTTTGGAAGTCGGTTTAAAACATAAAAATCAAAGCGAAATACTAAATTTTATTGAGGTGGCCTCAAAATTGACTGACTTTCATACAAACTTACATCTCCTATTTGGGTTAAATTGGGGGGGATCACAAAATGCATTCTTAACTGACGTCTACGTCATAAAAGGAACCCCTAGTAAAAATCATATTCGTATCTTTAGCAGTTTAGGCTCTACGATGTTTATTCAATAGATGAGTGAGAGATCCTCCCCTCGTTTTTATATAAGTATACATAGATATAGAGATATAGATTTGTATAGTATCAAATAACATAGGTACACACATAACCAATAAAAAATACATAACAAAGGAATACATTTTACAGACCATAACATGTTTAGTTTAAACCAATTCAACTATACAGTTACTTATCTTATTAACACTTATCGAACACAAAATAAATACTGCATAGTTTTAAATTGACATAACTTTATTATTTATAACCCGATTTACATAAAATAACTATACACTAAATGTTAAGTGAGGTTTCCCACAACACATCGGTGAAAATTATATTCAAATTGGATTAGCCGTTTCTGAGATTAGCGTTTTCAAACACACAGACAAACAGACAAACAGACAAACAGACAAACAGATAAACAGACAAACAGACAAACAGACAAACAGAAAAGATTTCTAAAAACCATTATTTTGGGTTCTATATCGTATTAAAGACCTCTAGAAATGATTTTTACCTAAAATTATTCCATGTACAGACAGCGACCTCTTACAGATTTATTATAGTATAGATAGAAAAGCAAACACCTTACATAATGAAAAAAAAAAAAAGAAATAATAAGTTTATTCGTGATAAGTAGGTACAATACATAATCGGTATTACTAAACTATAAACAAATACTATCGAAAGACATACAACAGAACAATAGGTTTTTTGAATATACATATAATACATACAGACAGTTTTACGATAAAATGTAATGCATCGTAACGTTTGATAACCCCCCCTCCCAAATTGCGTTAGTTTGACTTGAATTTTGTTATCTGCTGGTTGCAAACGGGAAAACGCTGCATCTGCCATTAATAACGTTCTGTCTGATAATTAGCCACTCCACCGACTTTTTCACATGAAAAAGATAAAACGTGTAGCACAGAGACCCGCTATATTGAATAACACGGTCGGCTAGAAGCAAAGGGCGTGAAATTAATTTTCAGCCTGAAGCTAATAGAAGAGAAAATAGTTTCTAGCCTGGGCATATGAGATATGGGAATTGGTTTGATCCAAGCGTTGTGTATTAATTTTTCATAAAAAAAAATGTGTGCGTGTACTAGCGTACACTCGTAAGAAGTGAAACTTCTTTATGACGTTATTTTTCAAAAAATAATTTACTATATGCAACTTTACAGAAATTGGTTAAAGTTAAATTAGATAAAGTTTAATAAAAGGCTTTTATTAAACTTTATCTAATAATCTAATCTATAATAATCTATCTAATATCACGCGTGGTAGAATTAAGAAAAAGATGGCGCATAACGAAAAAATGTTACACTAAATTTTTTTCCAACCCCGATAAAGAAGTTTCACTTAAATAATACATAGTTTGCTAGAGGTTAGAAATTGATTGTCACAAGTCATAACAATAAAGATTAAAATGGTGTGGATACTTTCATGACAAAAGTGTCAAAAGTTTGTGGGTGTATTTGACCGCTTAGAAACAACCTGGTAAAATTGAAGTAAATCAATTATTTTTAAACAGTCGGATTTTTTATTCAAATTAATTTAAATTTAGCAATGTTATTTGTTTTATTTATTTTACAAAAGGTCTGCAGCACGTCTCAGACGTAAAGAAGATAAAAGCCAAAGATCAGATCATCTGGCCGGGAATCGAACCCGGCACCCACTGCACGTCACACCGGTATGTTAACCGTCTCGCCACGCAGGTCGTCATTACGAACATCGTGACCAAACATATCCACCTTTTTTTATTACAAGGGGGAAAACTTCAAAAGGTATCCGCCGACGCCGTGACAGCGTCGCGGGTTATGTGGGATTCTTACCGCACTAAAAACCCCCCGGTGGCCGTACTAAGCGCTGCGTGGGATCCACCTCGGACTTCTTGTAAATAGTATATGATTTTAGACTAATATTATCGCGGAATTGACACACTTTAATACTTAACGGGTACTCATGATACTCCTTATAAATAAAATCTCAATGGTGTGTAATTCTATCAATTTACTCTTGGCCAGCACTATTACTACACAAATTAAATTTAATTTATCAATGTTATTTCTTTATATTACAAAAGGTCTGCAGCACGTCTCAGACGTAAAGAAGATTAACAGCCAAGACGTATACGAGTCCAGGTGTATAAAAGTGAAAGACTGTGTAATTAGTAGCACAAGGTCCGTTTCTACAAGGGGTTCATTCCAGTCCCTTGAGTGCACCTGCGGCCGTAAGGGGGTCACGGGTGGAAATGGGTGGAGTGGACCTCGTGTAGCCCCATTTACTCTAAAGCTAGGGTTGCTACCGTGTTGTAATATTATTGAACTATATGCATTTTGAGTTTACTTTTTATACGTTGTAATTAATGTAATAATATTTATAAAGACAAATACCTGGCTGCTTAAAATCACAATGAAAACAAAATCAAAGTAATGAAATAATATATTAGTATTGAAACTATATATTATAACACACCACACTCCTACATACATAATACTTTTATACAAATATTATTATTATTTTGTAGTCATTGGTTTACTAGCTGTTATGTGATACCCATATGGCTATGATATAAAAAAACATACCCGTTCCCTCCTTTTTTTAAAATATATTACATATATCGCTCTGCTAACTGGGACGATTCCAATGACAAGTTATATCTTACAATCTGTAAAACCGTTGCTGTAGTTACCGGGCTGTAGCGCTTGCCAAATAAATGAATATACATTCATACAAACACGTTCGAAAAACATCACCGTCCTTCTGATGCAGTCGCGTAATGCGATGTTCAGGGATTAGCTGCTGTCATATTTCATTTTATTCTAAACTAGTTGACCCAGCTAACTTCGTTCCGCTTAATAGTCAAAAATCTAAAATTATCAGTGTTTCCCCATTATATTATACATAAAAACTTTCCCCCTGAATCACTCTATCTATTAAAAAAAACTGCATCAAAAACGGTTAAGTAATTTTAAATATCTAAGCATACATAGGGACAGATAAAAGCGACTTTGTTTTATACTATGTTGTGAAAATGTTGACAACCCTACCTAAAGGTGTCACTGTAAATTTTGGATGTTTTTTTACTCCTTATGCGAGCTTTTGTTGAAAACTTAAATGTATTTGTGTCATAAAATCATAAATAAAGTACACCGGAAGCACCGCCACACCTGCTTCTGCTTAATTACAACAGTGGCAAGCGTTTCTATGTTCTGGTTTCGGTAAAGGGGATATACGAGGCGTTCTAACTTCTAAGACCCTGTTCTTATCTGGTTAATAACAGATGAGACAGAACAGTGGCCATTTTCTTTTAGGTGGACTGCGTGCTCGTTTGCTACTTTCATATCTTCTTCTTCTTTATAAAAATGAATGTCTGTATGTCCTCTATAGAATCGTAAACTATTCATTTGATCATGTGATGATCTTTAGCAAAGTTGTTATTCATGAGCTCGCGAAGGTTTCTGGTCTTTTTTTTCTGATGGCGTAGCAACGCGCGCGGGGTACAGTTAGTTTAGAATAAAAATAAATGGGAGTACGCTTACGCTAAGAATTTAGTACTATTTTTTTACCTAAAATAGAGTGCAATGTATATTCACCATTAATGTACTTATTCGGTTCACTTTAGTTTAAGACTTTATTTTATTGTCTTAATCACTCCTAATATGGTATTTTTAAATAGTTGACAAAAAGATCTAAACATTAAATACTGAAATACTCTGTTATTTTAATAACATATTATTTCGACTATGTTACATTTACAATTGTAAGAAACATATTTTAACATGTCTTCAAGAAGTACAAATTATAAATATAAAATTTCATTTAAGCCACCGTCATAACATAAGACATTTGCTAAAATTAAAACATTTCAAGAAAAATTATTACGTTGCTTACAATTTGCAATTTATTTTTCAAGTCGCGTTTCGCGTAATTTATTTTCGTATCCTTTTCAAGTCCCAAATGATGAGCTCTGATGTATGGTTGATAGCGACCCTTTGTAAAAGGAGACCGTATTGCGCGCTTCAAGCGGCTTAACGTAAGCTGGATTTGGAAAAACGTGCTGTTTTCTTTCCATCGAATGTTCTCTAAGCCGCTGCGGTTTCGCTGCCAGCACGGAGCGATCAGTGGTCTGTGTGCCCTTTATTGGTCGTTAGATATCGTTTGTGTGAAAGGGATCTGTCGTATTTATCTCAGTGCCATACAAAAGAACTTATGATTTTATTTATTACATTACATAATACAGGATACAGGTAGATCTGTGAGGCAAACTGGCGTGCTTGATGCCACCTGTATCGCCACATCTGGCTAAGTTGTAAAAGCAGACTTAAAAACAATAAACGTGCCGACTTAGCCCTTGAGGAAAGCGGTTGTGACCACTTAACATAGTTGAGATGTCTGCTCGTTTGCTATTTTTATGTGATACCCTGTGCCCAGCATTAGGACAACGATGCATTGATGATGAATTGATACTTACTTTTAAGGTCTTTCAAAGTGGTAGACCAGTGTAGTTCGACCAGGGAAGTACCACCGCCACACCTATTTCAAGCGTGAAGCATTTCTTGCGTTTCGATGGAAGGGTGTGGTTGCCGGCACACTTTCACACGAGGCGACCATTATAGTCCTCGGGAGTAGCAACGCATCTGTGATTGACTTCAGATGGATCTATCTGAAGATAGAACCCATGTTCTATATAAAGTTGCTTACAGATGTCCATGGGCGGCAGTGACCATTTAACATCAGGTGGGCTGTATGCTGGTTTGCTACTTCAATCAGATATAAAAAAAAAACTACTTCACGTTATAAATAAGTGAGGCGGTGGTACCCGGTTGAACGACACTGGTTCTACCTTTAATCATTATAATCTACACCCAGCCAGTCAAAAATAGGTAGATGATGAGTTGATATTTACTTACTAGGTCTCACTAAGTTTCTCTTTTACGAGTACATATATTAAAAACTTACGTGACCGCAACAGTAAATTGAATCAGAGAATTAAATTAAAGCCTAAGCTTTAAAGTTAGTAGATGTGTTTCTAATCCAACCGAATACTAAAACACTTAACTTATTATTTATTACAGCAACACTAACAAGTAGCTTGTGACAGTTTAAAAGGTTCCATTTGAGCTTTAATTTAGTTTTGAATTACGAACACAAAATTAGATTACATTTCGTTTTAAAAATAAAAAGTTTTACAATGGCTCAAACAATTTGCGTTACAAGTCCTAATTTGTTCTTTCATAAAAAGGGATTTACGTAAATTCACCAGTATGATGATAATCGCTTGGTGGTAGTTTTTGTCTCACTATCGTGACAAAATGAGGACAGGGTAACCAGACTGTATAATATAAATGCAGGACTTAATATATTTGGGTCTCGTTTTTACCTGACAGCAGCAGAAGGAGAAGTAAATGATAGCTTTATGGATAACTAGTTGACCCAGCGAACTTCGTTCCACCTAATGCTCTTAGGCATAATATATAGCATTAAATGCATAATATAGTAGAGGAACACTAAAAACCTAATTTTTTTAACTAAAACTAACTGAAAACACTGCATTAAAATCCGTAGTGTAGTTTTTCCAAGCATACATAGGGACGGACAGCGGGAAGCAACTTTGTTTTATACTATGTAGTGATACTTCTCTGGATCGAGGGTCCGAGGTTCAAGTCCTAGGCACGCAGCACTGATTTCTATAAAATTACGTACGTATTATAATTTAATTATTACTGCTTTACGGTGAAGGATAACATCAAGAGGAAACACTACATGCCAAAGACCTCTTAAAAAAAGTTCACTAAGATGTGTGAACTCTACCAATTTGCACTTGGACAGCACATTGTACTGCCTAAAACTCATTCTGAGAAGACTTGTTCCCAGCAAAAGACAGTAGGTTGGATTATAAATTAATTATTACTGTTTGACGGTGAAGGATAACATCATGAAGAAACCTACATACCAAAGAACTCTTAAAAAATTTCACAAGGATGTGTGAACTCTACCAATTTGCACTTAGCCAGCGCATTGTACTGCCTAAAACTCATTCTGATAAGACTTCTTCCCAGCAATAGGACAGTGGGTTGCAGACGTAACTCAAATGGGACATTCCTTTAATTAATAAGTCTGTGGACGTACGAACGATCACGTTTTACATTTTAATCCTTAAATTAAAATATTTTTACTGTAAAGCGGTTATCAGAAGCTGAAATCTGGGTCGTTGAACTCATGCCTTCGCACGCCTCACCTAATGTTTACGAAAAGGGTTGATAAATTTAATACAAGAGCGGCTTCATTTAGGGGAAATACTTTGGTGACATCGCATCAACAAGTTTTTGCGATTAATTTCGTATTCCAAGAGTGTTGTCTTAAAATTACGGGAATTGTTAATAATATATGAACGTTGCAGTAATTACTATTTTTTCTGCCTGAAATAGTAAACGAGCCTGCAGTCCAGCTGATGGTAAGTGGTCACTGCTGCTCATGGACATCTATAATCAACTACATACAGAACATAGATTTCAATTTCATCTGAAGTCAATCACAGATGTGTTGCTACTCCCGAGGACTATGATGGTCGCCTCGTGTGAAAGTGTGCCGGCCTCTATCGTAACGCAAGAAATGCTTCACGCTGGAAATAGGTGTGGCGGCGGTACTTCTCCGGTCGAACTACACTGGTTCTACCACCTTGAAAAATTCTAATTGAAAGTTTTTTCTAAAGTTGCTCTTTTTGAACGTGAACAATTTACCCTTTCAAACAGTGTTTTGATATGGAAACGAAGCGGAGCAAGAAACTTCGTGGTGTGAATAATGTGCATTTGTTAAAAACTTTAAATATATGTTTACTATAGTTACTTAAAGTAATTAGGTCACAGTTTTTTTGTACGATTATGAGATGAAATAGACCACATGTAGTGAATGTCGTACGTTACCGCTAAAAATATTTTTATTAATTAGTTACTCGTGGTTTTGCATTTTCGTGACATGAGCTTAAAGGTAACTTTTGAATCATTCTAATAACTAGTGATCCGTATACATACCGTAAAATACAGACGAATTGATAACCTCCTCCTTTTTGGAAGTCGGTTAAAAAGAGGTTTAATTAGCTAAGCCGCATTTAAAAGCACTAACGGGTATTTTGACAAACACACTGACATTGACATGTATGTTATATGCATTATTTGAAAATAAATATTAAAATTATGCACTCCTTCACTACGTCCACTGTAACCTTCCAAAATTTCATACTTATATCCGTCCGCAGCATGTTGCTTAAAAATGCACCACAAGATTTTGCTTCATGTATTAATATATAGATATTTTTATGATACTAAGTTTAAATATTTCCCCAACATACATATGTACTCGGATGTAATTGATAAAATAAAAAAATAATTCAATAAAAATTGTTTTCACACAATATTAAACACACAAGCAGTCTGACAAAAATTAAAAAAAAATGTAAATATCTGTTATTATTTATTCTTAGTCTTAGTAAACAGGTACTAAAATTAATAATTGTACCTTAGCCTTAAGACCTTCTTTGTGAGAGAAATAAACTATTTTCATTTTCATTTCATTTCAATTTGAATCTCAAGGTTTCGTATAGTTTTGTCAGGCAGTGACAATTAGGTTTTAATATGCGTATTAGTTTAAAAAATAATAATGAAATGTCGTAATTTTGATACATTATATACATATATAGTTAATACACATCTTGTTTCATTAGAGACGACCACCGAAGTCTTCGGAAGTAGCAAAGCATCTGGGATTGACTTCAGATAGTGATGGAAAATATCATGCTAGTTTAATACTCCAATGTTATAGAAAATCTTTATGTAAATTACATTAATTTAATTTAATGCGAGAAGCTGGTTCAAGCTGGTAGCAAACTATATATAAAGTTGTAAGAAAACATTGCTTAGTAACTGTAAGTCAAAAGATACTGGAGCTAATTTTCACTACAGTGCAAAAAAACATGATGTGAGTTTCTTGCCAGATCTTCTCAGTTGAAGTTGTGGTGGTAGTATAAAAAAATGTGTAACTGACAATTAGTAATTGCCCCCGTATGCCTATACAAAATAAAGACATTTCATTTCATTTCAATTTGAGAAACATTCGTGCTACTTTGGACAATATGAAGTTTAGTTTTTTAATTTAAAATACGGTAGAATTCCGATCGTTGGGTGACTACTTTAATAATAGACCGTTACGACGGGTGACTAGTATAATTAAATGCGAGAAGCTTGTTCAAGCTGGTAGTAAACCATATATAAAGTTGTAAGAAAACATTGTTGTCTCTCGAAATACCGTCAAAACATCGTCTCTCAAATTCAAGATTATAAAAAGCAAAGAATGCAGACATATGTAGAAAATAGAGCTGTAAATGTACAAGGAAGCTCATGCTCCCGGGAAATGAGAGAAAACTCCAGCGCGTCCGATGATCCATTCACGTTACGCTACGTTGTTACGTTGCTAGTTTATTTTCAAAACATTTTTACATTTTTAATGATGTATTGTCGGACACTGCGCTTAATGACGTGCAAGATAAAAGCTTTGTCATTACTTTGCTGTGAAGATGTTACATTGTATAAACTCTTTTTGCACCTATTAGAAATTCTATGTTACTGAGTTATAAAAATAGGTCAGTTAAATAAGAAAAAATAGATTGTTTTAGGGAATGTAGAAATAATTATTTATAAAATTATAATTTTGTCTGTGTCTAAATTGGTTTCTATGTCTGTGTCTGCGTCTGTGACTTTTATTTCATCTGATAGAAGTAGCATACGAGCATGCAGTCCACCTGATGGGAAGTGGTCACTGCCGCCCATGGACACCTGTAAGTAACTTCAAATATAACATGGGTTCTATCTGAAGTCAATCACAGATGCATTGCTACTCCCGAGGACTAGGATGGTCGCCTCATGTGAAAGTGTGCCGGCAACCACACCCTTCTATCGAAAAGAAAGAAATGCTTCACGCTAAAAATAGGAGTGGCGGTGGTACTTTCTTCGCTCGAACTACACTGGTTCTACCACTTTAAAACTACACTGATTCTACCACCTTGAGTTCTACCATATCGAAATATTTGTTATTTTCAAATTAATAAATTGGTTTGTTTTGTGTCTGTGTCTAAATTGCTTTCTATGGCTGTGTCTGCGTCTGTCACTGTTTCTATTTTTGATTTGAAATTATAACGGTGATGACTGAAACTACGTTTTCTTTATTTCTATACTGCTCAACCAAGGCGGGATTTATTTTATTTATTTAAAAAGGGTAGCCAACAAGACAATACATTACAATTACAACTAAGATCTAGATAAGGCTTAAATACGATTGGGATTTGTTTCAGAGACTTGATAATACCATCATGGCGAACTGATTAACTCATTTTGCATATTTATAGCGCTGATTTAAATAAAAATATTTTTTTCAACATTTTTGTGATCATCTGTATTAAGTAATTATGGTGCGTGTTAACGCGACTATAATGCATAATGCCTCTTTGTTATACTTGTTTGTCTGTTTTGAATAGTTTCAGAATAATAATCGAAATATAGTATCGCTTCTGTTCAGTTTCAAACAACATCCGAGGAAGTTATGATAAGATAAAGTTTAGGAAATGGCGGAGAGAATTTCTCGAGAAGTAATTCCACAAGGACATGCAGTAAGCTATTGATCTGCGATGGAAGTTCTAAACATTTGAAGGACTCGCGAGATTCACGGAAGCAATGTCTATCAGATGGATTTTATAATACCAGTAGAATTTATCTTAACTCGTGTTGTAAAAAAAAACATGATTGTAATAATATTAAAAAAATGAATATAAATAAGAAAAAAAGACAAACCCGCTGAGTTTCTTGCCGGATGTTCTCAGTTGAGGTCGTATTCCGATCCGGTGGTAGTGTAAGAAAAAAAATGTAACTGACAATTTGTAAGTGCCCCCGCAGGCCTATACAAAATAAAGACATTTCATTTCATTTCATTTCTGAAACACGAATAACATTTCTTGATTTTACCTTTATCATAATGGTAAGCAAAGAATTCGTAATCCTAAAAAGACATGTGAATTGTTGTTCTAATTGCAATGCCTAATTATAAACACGTCAAAGAAACACGGGAATGGCGAAGGTTATTTCTGGAAGACTATTAGAAACTGTATAAATCTGTGATGCTTTAAAACGCGAACAACATTTTAGTAAATTAACAGAAATAAAAATGGCGGAACTTAAAAGTCTTTCTGAAATCATTCTGTAAGAGTGTACAATGTTCTGTTTCTGCCATGTACAGACAACAACATCTATATATTAATAAGCGAAGCAAAAACTTGTGAAGCATTTTTAAGTAATATGCCGCGGATGGATTAGTATGAAACTTTGCACGGTTATAGTGGGCGTAGAGAAGGAGTGCAGAATGTTAATATTTTTTTCAATTAATGCTTAAAACATACATAAAATCATATAAAAACACATTACACATACTACCGTGCATTTGTCACAAACACATAAATAAACGAAATAGAACATTCAAGGACACATACCGTCAGAAATGTCAGTGTCTTTGTCAAAATACCCGCTATTGCTTTTAAATGCGGTTTAGGTAATTAAACCTCTTTTCATATTTAAAGGGTGCGTTCAAAATTACTTGAAAATTATTACATTTTATTTGAATTTCAGAAATATTCGTACTACTTTGGACAATACGAAGTTTTGTTTTGTTTTTAATTTTAATTACGGTCGAATTTCGACCGATGCGACGGGTGACTAGTTCAAAGAAAACGCTCATAGGAATGGTGGAAGGTATTTTCACCGTAAGAATTCTATAAGAACACTAGAATCGATCCAGCCTGTGAAGTTCTGAAGCGAACAACATTCGAGGAAGTTCACACTCGTTGAAATGGCGGAGGGAATTTCCGTGTTCGTGCTTCGAAGACACTTTGGAAATTGTTGGCACTAGTTTTATTTTAGTACATTTTGATGTAGCGCAATGAATTTTGTACATAATTTAGCCCTAAGTTTATTTAGCTTACATTTTATAAGTCAAATAAATAGCCAGATATGTTTAAAAAGATATTGTAATGGAATTACACACACTCACTTACCTACAATCTAATTTAAAAGTTCTTTTCACGCTAATCATAATATATCTTTTAGTATTTCATAAGAAAATTTAGTCTTAGTGGTTAACAGTATTTATAAAATTTAGCCTGAAATCTTTCCGCGGGAGTGCACTGGTGACCTGTAACTCAGGTTTCCACCTACTTCAGGCACCAGTCTCTCACAACGTAATGCTTCCAGATAATTTTATTTCACTTTTATTACCTATCTGTAGCTTAAGACCAGATTGTGAGAGAAAATAAATGAATGTTGTTGTTGTTGTTGTTAAATTAATTATATGTAAAGCGGTGCTCTGCGGTTTTAATCTCTTTTTTTAATTAGAGTACCTTTTGACGAAGTATATTGATTTTAATGTAACAAATACTAAACATTACATCAATACACTTAGAATATTATATGCATTATTATATCCTTTTAATTCAATTCAGTAATTTTAATTACCACGAATTCGTCCACCAATTCGCAATTGGCCAGCGCGGTGGACTATGGCCTAAAACTCTTTCATTCCGAGAGAAGACCTATGCCAAGCAGTGGGACAATAATGAGATGACAATGAGTAATCTTAATTTGAATACAACGAAGTTTTCAGTGCACGGAACAATTATTTTATTTATTGTTTTATAAATTATACAAAGAGTAGCTAAACGTGGATATTAAAACTAACAAAAACATCCGACAGACAAACAACAGACAGAATTCTGTTCTTCAAAATATGGAACCATTTTTTATAAAGTAAGTACTAAATTAAAATATGAGTAGTTCTAACCGAATGTCATTATGTCAATTTTAGGTAATTAAATTTAGGAACTAAATTTATATTCTGAAATACTGGAATACATTTTTGTAAAAAGATTGAATTAAAAAGGAGAAAAAGGTCATATTTCGCAACGAGGACGCTATTTTCATTCAATATACGTCGCCCGAGGGAACATAATTTGCGGAGGAGTGATACACCCTATTTTTAGTTCTATAGTCGACTAGGAATTTTCTCTAGTCGACTAGTCGCTTCTTGCTGTATGCTCAGACCTTTAAAACTATGCTACGGATAATGCAGTTTTTAATAGATAGAGTGATTCAAGAGGATGGTTTTTTATGTATTGTCATGTAAAAATAGTATAGGAACACTGATAATTTTGGATTTTTGATCTTTAAGCGGAACGAAGTTCGCCAATTTTAGACAAATTCGACGGATAGTTTTGCGTGAAACGGTAACAAATACATACATAGGTATACATCGTCGCAAACTTTCTTAATTATTATATTGATAATTGATTATTATTGATGCGACGTCAATTTTATTATTAGACGAAGAACGTAATATTATAGGAGACGGAAAAGAAGAGGACAGATTTAATAAACTACAATTAATAAACTTACGAGAACATTTATTTTATTTTCCGTATTTTCGACCGGGTCGAGTGATTTACTCAAAAATGTGTCCTTGTTAATACTTGTCTGCTAATGCTTCGTATGATTGTAATCTCTACCTCTGAATTTTATTATCATAAATTGTATTGAACACGGGGGAATCCAAGATGGAGGAAGGGCTTGATAAACCGAAGATTGAAACAATTTGATCATACGATAAAAAAGCAAAAGACTTTCAACAAGGAGGTTTCTGTCTTTTAAATTGGTCAAAAGGTTACTTCTATTAATGAAATTTTGACGCTTCCTTGAAATTGACGAAGATTTTTAGGTACTTGCATTTGAAATTATGTGTTTCTAATGAAACATATTAACAGTAACACTGCTCTATAATACTTCAAGTTTAGCTAGGTACTCGAGTATTCTGAATGAGAAAATACTTCGTAGTTTCTAGCACGCTTCCCAATGGAATTGGATTCTTCTGTGACCGCCTTCAAGTTATATACGTTTGCCGGTAAGATAAAGGTGAGAAATAGCAATGAGATCTATTTAACCCTTCTCTATCCCACAGCTGGGCATGAGCTTTCTCTAAAATAAGGATTTAGGACATATGGCATGACCATGTGTATTGGTTGATACAGCATGAAAACCTTCAATACTACTTACATAATCACGGGTACTAAGATTTAAATCTAGACCCTAAATTTAAGAGCCCAAATAGTCGATACCACTACACTATAACTGTTCTTTTGTCATTCAAAAAAGTTAGCCAGTATGGAAATTTGCAGTGTGGGACAAATCTGAAATTACTATATCAGAAAGTTCAATCTCGTGAGATTTCTACTCTCGTTCGGCTAGACATTTTGGTCCGCTCGACATTATTCAGAATTTTGCATTGCAATAGTTACGAAACAGTTCGAAACTCAGGTAGAACGAAAAGGTATTTCTGAAATGAAATGTCTTTATTTTGTATAGGCCTACGGGTGCACTTACAAATTGGCAGTTACATTTTTTTCTTGACCGGATCGGAACACGACCTCAACTGTCTTCTTTATTAACATTTTTTTTACTTATTTATTGATCCATTAAGTTGATTAGTAAAAGGCAGCTGTATTTTGTAAGAGATATTTTAAAGAAGTCCACCAATTCGCACTTGGCCAGCGCGGTGGACTATGGCCTAAACTCTCTCATTCTGAGAGAAGACCCGTGTCCAGCAGTGGGCCAATAATGGGTTGATGAGAGAGAGAGATTTTAAAGAAGATATTAGGTATGGAGGACTAATTTTCGTATAGAAAATCAGTTCATACAATGCTTTTTATTTAAAAATCCTTAGAAGCGGATATAAAAATCAACCAGTCCATGTTTTATTTCAAATTCTTAGTGGATTTTTTAATACCTCATGATGGCATAAAAGTCTTTAACAGCCTTGTTACGACCGTAATTCTAGTTCCTAATAAAGAGTTTTGTATCATAATTTACGAGCAGCGTTAAGAGAAACACCTTGATAATATCTTACATTTTCTCCACAACATATTTCACAATTACTGGACAGACAATGCCAGTTTATACCGGGCTATATCTGGATATTCCTAGGAATATGCAATTATTTAGCGCAGCTTTTCATAACAATGAAAAACGCAATCATTTTATTACCTTTGTGTCGGGCACCCGTTTCAGGAAAAAATACCATTGTGCACTGCTATTTATTAAACTGACACAACTGAAAAATTGTTTCATATTTCATACATTCCTCGGCTTGAATTTTTTCATTCATTTCGGCTGAAAAAAGGATTTTCAGTTTTTTGTTATTTTAAACCATACACGTTTTTAAAATAATTATTCGTTACTGTATGTTTTAGATATGAATATTGAATATCATGTTATACAGCCGAAAGTTTGTGAATGTGTATGTTTGTAACTTCTTCACGCCTAAACGGCTGGAGCGATTTTCGTAAAATTTGGTAGGGAGTTAGCATACACTCTGGATTAACATATAGGCTACTTTTTACTGTGGGAAAATATCTTATTCCCACGGGACAATTGATACATGGATTTATTTATACACGAGCGAAGCTGCGGGGTTCAGCTAGTTATACATAAAAACCTTCCACTTGAATCAATCTATATATTAAAAAAACTACATTAAAATTCGTAGCCATATCCGTAGACAAAGCGGGAAGCGACTTAGTTTTATACTATGTTTGTTTTATACAACATAGAACTTCTGTTTTGTACTTGCTTACTGATGTCCATGGACGACACTGACCACTAACCATCAGAAGGACTGCTTTTTTGCTACGTCAACTTTCAACACATAAATATTTCATGTTTTACGAGAGAAACCAGAATTTAATTAATAATTTGGTGGACACCTAAATCTTTCACATATACGAGGACATCCACAGAGGAAATCGTTAATGAACCAAAACCTTATACTTTGCGGTACCTGTCACTGTGTTTGCCAAAGGCTATTATGATTTAGTGAGATGGGATGCAAGCCCGTCATTTGGCACGATATCGAGCTCGGAAGTTTAATTAAACTGCCATTAGCTGAGTTTAACGGCTTCATCGGATTACTCACGAACTCTGAGAAGCTGACGTATTTGTTGATAGTTCTACTCCAAACATTTCTCAAAATCTGCTAAAATAATACTGCAAATTAAATGCAATGAAATGAAATATAACGAAATGAAATGAAGTGAAATGAATTGAAATGAAATGTCTTTATTTTGTAAAGGCCTACGGGGCACTTACATATGGTCAGTTACAATATTTTTACTAACACTATCACTGACAACACATAAACTGAGAAGATCCGGCAAAATCAGCAGGTTTGTCCTTATTCTTTATAGAATATATTTTTGTATAACACACGTACTTTTACATATTATGACATAAAGGATCACTAAATAATTATATAATTGATTAAATTGAACAAATAATTAACTAACTTAACATAACGTTACCTAAATATTCACATTTTACGAGGATGTCAACAGAGGAAATGGTTCGATAATGAAGATAAAATTTATACTATTTTGCGGTACCTATCACTGTGTTTGCCAAAGGCTATTATGATGTAGTGAGATGGGACGCAAGCCCGTCATTTGGCACGATATCAAGCTGGAAAGTTTAATTAAACTGCCATTAGCTGAGTTTAACGGCTTCATCGGATTACCCACGAACTCTGAGAAGCTGACGTATTTGTTGATAGTTCTACTCCAAACATTACTCAAAATCTGCTAAAATAATACTGCAAATTAAATGCAATGAAATGAAATATAACGAAATGAAATGAAGTGAAATAAAATGAAATGAAGTGAAATGAAATGTCTTTATTTTTCTTGGCGTATTTGTTGATAGATGTTTTCGCATCACTCAACATCTGCTAGAATATAATAGTACTCGAAATGAATTGCAATGAAATGAAACGAATAAAATGAAATGAAGTGAAATGAGATGAAATAAAATGTATTTTGTGTAGGCCAACGGGTACTTACAAATTTTCAATTACAATGTACCTATTTTTTTACACTACCGGCTATTTTTTTAATCTTCCGGCAAATGCGGGCTTGTCTTTTATCTTTGTATCATATATTTCAATAATACTCACCATACGCGTATGTCATATTACATAACCAAATGTATACTGAAAAACAAGTTTTTATTTGTTTTTATTTGAAATTAATATTTTTGTGATTAAAAACATCAAGAGATATTTTTTTCTAACCACATATAATTAAATACAAAATCAATGAAGTGAAGTATATATTTAAACTAGTTGACCCGGCGAACTTCTTTCTGCCTAAATGTCGAAAATTTGAAATTATCAGTGTTTCTCCACTATATTATACATGTACTATATACAAAAACCTTCCTCTTGAATCACTCTATCTACTAAAAACTGCATTAAAATCCGCACCGTAGTTTTAAAGATCTAAGCATACATAGGGACAGACAGCGAGAAGTGACTTTGTTTTACACTATGTAGTGAAGAACACTTCAAACCGTTTATCTAAACTAAACTATCGCTTTGCGACTGCATTGGCTACGGCAGGATACCAATGGCCTTTTAGTTCCACATTTGCAGAACAAACCCGGTTTTTCATTGCACATTTGCAGTAAAAATGTTCCAGGTTGCATTGTATGCACATTGTTCAGAAATCGATAACCACAAACCGAGGCATGCGGCTAAACCACGTTTTGTGGTTTCTGTAATCTCTAATAGATACATAAATGTTCCATAATGTTCGGTTATTATCCTCAAAAACTGTTGTAGGCAGTTTCCCCCTCGAGAAAAAAAAGAAAAAAGACATAATATACTATGGTAAAACTGTATAGGAATTTTAGTAATACGAGTACAATATTTCAAAGATGTGTGATTTTTAGATATGTTAGTGATGTGAGGTTTTTGAGAGAGAAACTTGATCGCTCATTATGGCTTTCTACATATTATTATTACCCGTAATTGCCACACATACTAAGACAATTACATAAACAGACTCAGACACATATTTTAATACATGTAGAAGTCTACATAACCGCACATCGGACCTTTAAATATCTCGAGTCAGGCCAGTATAACGCATTACTGGGTTACGCGAGTAAGCATCGGTCGACATCATAACATCCTGTCTCTTGACAAAGGTAATGCACTACAAATCGTCGGAATGAATTAATCTGGGACAAAATTCAAAGGTGCGGTCGAGATTAGTACATTGTATGCACAATGTACCGATCAGAAATCGATAACCGCAAACCGAGGCGTGCAGCTAATCCACGATTGCGGTTTCCGTAATCTCTTACACATAGGTGTTCCATAACGTTCGGTAATTATCCCCAAATGCGGCTGTTGTTGGCGTATACTACGGTTATCCGATAAAGAGATTGTGGCCAGATATTTAAAAGGTTTTTGAAACTTTTAGGTACTTTAGTGACGTCTTTGACATGAAAGTTTTTGACATGATCGCTCTTTAATTTTTTAGTCACACCAATATCGCCTGTAATTCTTCCACGTACAATTGCATAAAGAGACTTAGAAATCATATTTAAATACATTGAGAAGTGTAGATAATTGCGAATCGGACCTAAAACTATCTCTGAGTCAGGTCGGTATAATGGTCCCCTGGATTACGCTATAAGGTTCGGCGCGGGTGTACAATGAAACGACCGTTCTCTTCAACGTGTAGTTTATTAGTCCCGTATCAATAACGAATAACATATAGGCACAGTTACACACATTACAAATCAATACATGCCATACGCCCTTACAAAAACAGAAAAAAAAAAGAAATTACATTTGTTTTTTTTTTTTAAATATGATACAATTTTGTTCTATTTTTATGAATTACAATTTCTTTATTATTACATAAAATTTTAACATTTGGTTCCAAATCTTCAATAACTTTATATGGACCAGAATAAATATCGCTAAATTTATTACCAACTTCATTTTTTACCAAAAGCATGTCATCTTTCTTATACATTATAGGTTTTAAATACTCATCAAATTTACATTTTCGTTTTGTTTTAGAATCAATTAAATTTTTTCTTGCTTCAATTTGCGCTTTTTGTAACCTAAACTTTAATTCTAAAGCGTAGTTTTCAACATTATAAATAGGATCAATAATAGTACAATTTTGCAAGTTAGAAGGTATATTACAACGTTTTCCAAAAACAAGTTCAAAGGGTGTATATTTAGTAGCTGAATGCACAGATGTATTATACGAAAAAGACCAATATGGAAGCCAGTAACTCCAATTTCTGGGATTATTATCAGTTTGTATTCTTAAAAATGCCCTTAAAGACTTGTGTGAGTTTTCTAATGAGCCTATTGATTCATGATGATAGGAGGTAGATAAAGTTTGTTTTATATTTAACAATTGACACACCTCAGTCATTGTGCTGGATATGAACTCGGTACCTCGATCACTCGCAATCTCACGGGGAATACCATACCTTAAGATAAAATTATCGACTAAAGCTCGCGCTACACTTACACTATCTTTACTAACTAATGGGTATACTTCTACATATTTACTTAACTCACATTGGAGTGTAAGTATATAAGAATAATTATCATAATCCTTATCTAAGGGCCCAACTATATCTAAAAATATCTTGTCAAAGACAGACTGCGCAGTGGTAGTTATTACCATTGGCTGTTTGGTATGCAACGAATGCTTTTGTTTTTGACATTTATCGCATTTTTTAACCAAATTCGTCACATCTTGTACCATATTTGGCCAAAAATAATATTTTTTAATATTACTTAACATGCGACGTATGCCTGCGTGTCCACTCGTGGTACTCGATTATCGATGGTACGTAAATAAAATCATTATACTTTATATAGTGCACATTTTTATCTACTTTATAATGAGATATAATTAATTCTACACATTCTTTTGGTTTTTCAAGAATTTCAACGACTCTCGGTTGATCAAGCCGAATGTCGCTGTCCTCCTTGTTATATGTCAAATCCATCGCGTTATTATCGCTTAAGTTTCTCGCCATGCGTCGGGTCATAACATTAATTATGTCCCGGCTCATATTCTTTAAATCGTCAGACGAAATTTTAACAATCTACTTGACGGATTTTTTATGCTAAACAAATAAACTAACGGTTTATGATCCGTTTTAATTGTAAATTTTTTGCCAAATAAGTAGGGTCGAAAATATTTTACAGACCACACGATAGCTAAGAGCTCCTTTTCTATTGTTGGATAATTTATTTCGGATTTATTTAACGCTCTACTAGTATATGCAATAGGTAAATCATTTTTGTTGCACAACACAGAACCTATAGCCAAACCAGAAGCATCTGTGTGCAAAATAAATTCATTTTCTTCGTCAAAATTTGGATATTGCAAAATCGGAGGATTGACTAGAGCCTGTTTAAGAGTTGTAAAAGATTTTTGACACTCACTAGTCCACTCAAATTTGGAATATTTTCTACACAATCTATTTAAAGGTATCGTAATCGCCGCAAAATTCGGAATGAACTTACGATAGTAATTTGCAAAAGCAACAAATCTCTTAACTTCATCCGAATTCTTTGGTGTAGGGTAACATTGAATTACTCGGATTTTTTCAGGATCGGGCTTCACGCCTTTTTCAGATACCACGTGACCCAAGTATAGTAATTGTTTTGTTAAAAATTGACATTTATCGGGATTTATTTTTAAGTTCACTTTTCTTAACCTCTCAAAAATATCGACTAAATTTTTATTGTGTAATTCAAGCGATCTCCCAAAGCAAATAAGATCATCGAGGTAAATGAGACATTTTTCATAATTTAAGCCAGACATCGCTACTGTCATTAACCTACTAAAAGCATTAGGACTGGTTTTCAAACCCATTGGTAGCCGTTTCATCTGGTATTGTTTATTAGTAGTAAATGCTGTATATTTCCTACTTTCTGGGGATAATTCTAATTGAAAATAACTTTGACTTAAATCCAAATGTGTAAAGTAAATTGCTCCTGATAAAGAATCGAGTATTTCAGTGATATTAGGTAACGGAAACTTGTCGTCCTGTAGCTTATCATTTACCTTCCTATAGTCAATTACAACTCTCCACTTCTTCTTTCCGTCACTATTACATTTTTTCGGAACAAGCAGGATTGGACTAGACCATTCGCTGCTGCTCTCTTCTATAATATCGTTATTTAACATGTCATTAATTTGCTTGTCTATTTCAGTTTTTTGACTCCTAGGAAGTCTATAAGGTTTAGTATATATCGGAGAAACATTTTCTTTTAATTGAATAGATTGCTGATATAAATTAGTAACACCTAGTTTATCACCCGGTAATAAAAATACATCAGCGTACTTTGCACATATATTTCCGATTGTAGTTTTTTCCTCTATATTTAAATGTTTAAAATTCAAAATAGAAAACAATTTTTTCACGCGTTCCGCATTATTACACTTAATATTTTCAAAGGAACACATAAAATACTCATTCAAATTAACTAATTCTGGAGTAAAATAACTTAATTTAACTTCCTGCTCTCTAGTGTTTAAAATTTTCAATGGTATTTTGCCATCATTAGGGCATGCTAAAATAGACGCTAAGAATACTCCATCGCTTAATTGTTTAGGTAAAACTACACATTCATTTTGTATGCTTGTCTTAACAAAGTACGTAATTTCACACCTAGGTGGTATTATCATATAATTATTGTACCCAAGATGACCCATCTGTAATGGAATGGTAACAGATACATCTTGGTTAATAGTCAGAGAATTTCGCTCAAAATCTAAAATACAGTTAAATTTACTCAAAAAATCTTGTCCCAAAATACCATCTGTCCTACAAGAAAACTCTTTTAAAACGTAAAATTTATGTTCAAATTCATAATTATCATATTTTAATTTTAAACAGACAAAGCCATCGCAAAACACTTGTCCGCCAATTCCGCTTATTTTAATGCGCTCTATATGGAACGGTATGCGCCAGTTATCTAACACCTTCTGTCTAATTACGGACAAAGACGCGCCAGTATCAATTAGCCAACTTCGTGATTCGTCAAAAACCTTTAGGCAAATAGAATTTATATTTTGGCAAAAGAAATGTTCATGCTCGAAAAAACCAATCGCTTTCATAATCTTTTTGTTTTGAACCTTCGGTATTCGAATTTGATGCATTAGTATTATGTTCAATATTATGCTCCGCTGTATTTATTTGATTAGGCCGTGTGTAACTACGAAAACTTGTTCGGCCACGAAAACTTCTAGAACCGCGATAATTATTTTGACCACGAATATTATAATTAGACGTGTTTGGACCGTTATTACGTTGATTATAATATGTACGATTGCATGAAGCATTTTGAGAAAAAAAATTAGGTTTACGCCTATTAGAACTATTTCCTCGCTGATTACAACTTCCTGAAATTTTTCGCGTGGTATACCTACCTATATTATGATGAAAACTCATTACACGTTGTTCACCCCCACTCGATAAACTCTCATCTAGTGCACCTTGAATCGCATCCTTCAAAGTGCTATAATTCCTCGCTGCAATGATAGTACTAAGACGACTGTTTCGCAATCCATCGGAAAATCTTTTTATAGCAATCCTCTCATTGATTGGCTTTAAAATTTCATAGGCGCTAGAATTTCCGTTAGCTTGAGAAACCGTCAAATCAACAACTAAATTTTCCACCTGCTTACCAAATTCCTCTATACTCAAATTATCCTGCCGTATGCGTTGCAGCTGAGATTGTATGGCTGTGTCAGACCTTTTAGGTAGCAAAACACTTCGCATATCCTTAATTAAATCTGTAACAGATGCATAATTTGGACACAAACGCAACTTAGCGCTCTCAGACAATCTAGATTTTAAAACAAACTGTATCAGCTGTTTTTTGCTATCATCATTAATCATAGTTTCGTACATTTCTATATTTGAAATTAATTGTTTAGTAACGTCCTCGTCTCCAGTCATGATAGGTAACAAAGATATAGCGGTTTTTAAATCAAATTTTTCCATGGTGTTTTTCGTACAATAACTATCCTCACTATCCGAACAAAGAGTAATTATCTTAGAATATAATGAATTAATATTATCAAATAAGTCATAAAATGTTTGAATATCCGAATGTTTAATTTCCTCACTTAATATTTGCTTATCAATAATATTTCTCAATAAACAAAACTTATCGTACAAACTTTTAGCTTCCCCCCATTTATTCTCTTTAATAACAGTAGTCCTTCTCTTAGACCCTAATTTTACAAGATAATCCTTAATATATTTTAAACTTTCATATTTTTACTATATCGCTTTCCATAGCATATCATATAAAATAAAATAAATGTTGCCTATCACACATATAAGTGTATATAATAATAATGCGAGTAAATAAACAAAATGATTACACAATCCACTATATAAATTTAAAATTAATTGTTTTTCTTTTTTTTTTCTCACCACATATTTACTTAATTACCTGCAATACTTCAGATTTACTTAATCAACTGGATACGATGGGATTTTATACTGGAACAGCCTGGACAGCCTCGTGTTGTTGCCGGCGCAGCAGACTTACAGTCCTCCGCAAGTCGCTCACCTCCATCCTTAGTTGTAGCCATTTATTTTGATATTTTCGGCAATATCGGCAAACATAGATAGAGCCACCCAAAACAATTAGGACGAGTATAGCAACCAATATGTATGACGTGGTGCCAGCATGTTGTAAAAGTTGATCCGTGGAGGCACTGTTCCCAGCTCCATTTTGGGCAATAATTATCTCCTGCTCCTTGGACTTCGTTCCTCCCATGGTTTACGCTCAGAGAAATATCATTTCGACGAATTCAGGTAACCGAACGCGGCACGCGCTGGCAGGGTCGCCATATAAGGTTCGGCGCGGGTGTACAATGAAACGACCGTTCTCTTCAACGTGTAGTTTATTAGTCCCGTATCAATAACGAATAACATATAGGCACAGTTACACACATTACAAATCAATACATGCCATAACGCGAGTCATAACTTCCTAGCACACTTTCTACACACACTCTAGGATTTTCTCCTATACCGTGGGTATCATGGGCATACAAAGACGAATAAACAAACACCCAGACTAGAACAATAATCGAAATGCATCTCTCAGACACCTACTCGGCCGGGAATTGAACCCGGAACCCACTGCGTGTCAGATCGGTGTGGGGACCACTCCACAACGCGGGTCGTCATTCAGTCATCTTCGGTCGTCATCATTTTATCCCGTGTCTTGTTCAAGTCAAGGTAAAGGCTTATGCACTATAATCCTCGGAATGAATGAAACTGGGACAAAATACGCGGTCGAGATTAGTACATTGTATGCACAATGTACCGATCAGAAATCGATAACCACAAATCGAGGCGTGCAGCTAATCCACGATTGCGGTTTCCGTAATCCCTAACACATAGGTGTTTCACAACGTTCGGTAATTATCCCCAAATGCTGCCGTTGTTAGCATACACTACGATTAAGCGGTAAAAGAATCGTTAAATTAAAAAAAACATAACATATTTAAAATATGTTCGAAAATTTTAGGTACTATAGTGGTGTGCGGTCTTTAAAATGGAAGTTTGATCGTTCAATTACGCTTTCTCGCATAGCCTAATACTAATATTTCCTATAGTAGTCACAAGTAGTCACACATTCAAAGACAGAGGAACCATACTCAGAGTTTTGATATCCCCATACAGAATTTTATACATTCAAAAGTTTGGCTAACCCCGGATCGAACTCATTTGCGATTTTGAAAACAGTATAAAATACAGTCAGGCAATATAAGGTATACCGTATATTTATGTTTTCCCGATAACCTTACGCAAACACTTGCAAACACTTAGTTTAAAACATTTTAGTACGATGAAAAGTTTACGACTAAATATGTGTATAGCGTATATTGAACAATGTAGAAACTAAAACATTATTATACACTATGTATGAAAGTTAATACGGTTAAAACGAACTTCACTTTCAATACCTAACCCGAGTATTATTCCGAGAATTACCGGGGATCGGATTTAACTTAGTTATATGATAAAGCACTACCAACTCCCCGCAAACTATTATAAAGGATTAATTAAACTTTAAATTGTTTAGTTTTAGTGTGAATACGGTTCCAATCTGATCGTATCTGGGCCCCGAATTGGAACTGTATCTCGTTTAAGTTAGAGTTCCGACTGGCTTCACGCCAAACGATTTACCTTTAGTGCCTTCCGTAAATTAATGGTCAGCAATGACCGTTTTATTTCCTTTTCGATATCTTTCTTTACGCTGTCTAACGCTCTAATATTTGCATTATTGTGTCGTAATATATTAAACAAAAAGTGGGAATTTACTTGATAAGAACCAGGAATTGTATTTGATAAAAATCCGAAAAAATATTTATCAAAAAACCTAACGTACGCGAAGTAGTCCGGATAAGCGCAGAGTATTAGGATGTCTGCAATAATTGTGGGTTTTAATCTTAAAATTTATTACTTTTTACTTTTGAAGTGAAACTTCTTTAGGCGCATGAGGGTAAAATTTTTACAGATGAAACGTCACGCCGGTATGCAACGGAAGTGTCGGAAAAGAGAGAGAGAGTAATCGAGACCGATTGAGAGAGAGTAAGACAGGGCGAACGTAGCATGAGCAACTAGCCGTGGAGTGAGAGTAGGGAGCAAGCGAGTGAGAAAGATTGAGAGAAAAAGTGAGACAGAGCGAACGTCGTATCACGCATAGTGCTATGGAGTGTGAGGTGGGAGAGAGCTATAGTGAGAAAGATTGAACAAGAGAGAGAGAGAATACGGGATATCGAGAAAGAATACACGCCCTATTGGTTGTGTATTCGTTTACTAGTTAATTATTAGAACTTTAGATGGCATTTCTGTCGCATAGCGTAATATTTACAATATTATTAGGCACTTCTACAGTGAATAAACAGTAACTGAATTTTATAAAAAAAAATATATATAATTTACATTAATTTTCAACACTTTTTGTTTTATTTTAATGACAATTAAATTCCTAACCTATCTTCCTTTTTCCCTTCCTCTTAATCTTGGAAATTTAAAGTTTTAGATTTGTATAAATATAAACAAGATTTATAAATTAGTTCGCCAAAGAAGTTTCACTTCTGACATGTGTACTTTGTACGCACGCATGTTTTTTTTTAATTTAAATCGATTAGTTTTTATGTCAATACGATTCCAATCTGATCGTATCTGGGTCCCGAATTGGAACTGTATCTCGTTTAAGTTAGGGTTCCGACTGGCTTCACGCCAAACGATTTACCTTTAGTGCCTTCCAATAACCAGTAGACCAATAATGGTCAGCAATGACCGTTTCCTTTATATCCTTTTCGATACCTTTCTTTACGCTGTCTGACGCCCGAATATTTCCATCATCCATATTATTAGACAATAAAACCGTAATTCATTTAATAAAAACAGGAATTGTAGTTGATAAATATTTTAACTTATAACGATTATTATTCGATCGGAGTGCAACCTTCGCCACACCTATTTCAAGCCTTTAGCAGATCAGGCATTTCGGTCGAACATTATAATTAACGGCGACCATCTTAGTCCCAAGGAGTACTAATGCATCTGTGATTGACTTTAAATAGAACCCTTGTTTTTTATGATGTTGTTACAGATATTAATAGATACCAGTGGCCACTTATTATAAAGTAGACTGTATGACCGTTTGCTACTAATTTTATTTAAAAAAGTCCAAAAAATATATATCCAAAAAATTTGGACTATACGGAAAGATTTAATTTTAATGTCAATATGGTTTCAATCTGATCGTATCTGGATCTCGAATTTGAACTGTATTTTGTTAAACTTAGAGTTCCAAAGGCTGGCTTCTCGCCAAGCGATTGTCCTTTAGTGCTTTCCGTAAAATAATGGTCAGCAATGGCCATTTCCCCATTTTATTTTCTTTCTTTTTATGCGCTGTGACTAACCCTCTGCTTTTTCCACTCTTTTGTTTCAACATACTTGATAAATAACCGGGAATATTTTTGAAGAAAAATCAAAAATATGTTCAGTAAAGAATTGGGAAAAAGGAATTTATTTGATAAAAGCTCAGGAATGTTTTTTGATAAATTCTGAAATTGGTATAAAATCTGGCACTTATTTATGGGTTGAATATAGTAAAAGTCTGCACGGGAATAAAATTCCTCTCTACATTGATCCAATGAAAACATAAACAAGTTTTACCTTTACGCATTTATTTTCGTCTAAAAACTCCGAAATATTAGAAGGGTATCAAGCCTTATAGGACCGATGAAATCCCTGCTATCTCGATGAATACACTACGTCATTATTACGCGACTAAGCCTCCATGAAGATAGGGACTGATAGGGGTGGCGAGACCCGATATCCCTTGTCAGAGTTATAATTACCGCCTGGCTTGGATGATTGACCATTGCGTAATATACATGTAACGTAATATAAGACGATAAAGTTTCTGTTGGTCGGCCTATGTGTTCATAATATATTTTTACTTAACCTAACCAGTTATAATGGAATTGTGAATTTCATCATATACTTATTAATATTATAGATGCGAAAGTTTGTGATGCATCCATGTGTGTCTCTTTTTCACGCATATTCTACTGGTTGGATTTTGACTTGATGCACACATAGTTCATTGCCTCAGATTAACACATAGGATATTCAAGAAATTTTTATCTGATTGAAGTAGCAAACGTGCATGCAATCCACCTGATGGTAAGTGGCTACTGCCGTATAGATATCTGTGAGCAACTTCAAACAGAACATGGGTTCTATCTGAAGTCAAACATAGATGCGTTGCTACTCTTGAGGACTGTGATGGTCGCCTCATACAAAATTATGCCGGCAACCACACTCTTTCATCGAAACGCAAGAAATGCTTCACGCTAAAAATACGTGTGGCGGTGGTACTTCCCCGGTTGAACTACACTGGTTCTACCACCTGTAAAATAGTAAGTATAGTTATTATTGTAGTTCATTTTTTGTTTCCAGCTATTTATATTTTATGTTCTATTAGATTGTGTGATGTTCATGCTTGGTAGTGACAACAGAATAATATGTAGAGTATTTTCCCGGCTCATTTCTTGGAAATTAAAGTAAGTACATTTTCAAAAATGCTGGAAGTAACCACTTTATATGAAGTGGACTGCTTGCTTCTTTCCTAAAAATGTATTACGTTATCCTTCCCGTTCGAATCAGGGGCGATTTGTTAGTATAGTCTGGCGAGCATAATCTTCGTTTGCTCTTGCGACAAACTTTGTAATTAGAAATTGAAAGATGATATCGCATCTTTGAGGACAACTTTGCGTATACAAAATTTGTATAGATCAATCGTGGTTGACGTAACAAATATTTTACTTTGTACTTAGTTTTTGGTTATTTGAACATTAAATTACAGGGGCTTTAATTAAAAAGTTTGTATTTAATGGGTATTTATTTCTATTATGGTATTTATTAATGCCACATCGCTCGAAGGACCGATAACCGATGGGGAAGAAAGGTCCTCGAGTGGCGACCACGTTTAGGCAAAAGGTGTACAGGTTGTCCCCCTACCAGGTGGACCGATGACCTGAAGAAGACAGTGGGAAATCTGAATCCAACGTTCAGAGGGCACAGGACCGGTTGGAGTGACGCCATTTAGGGGAGGCCAACGTCCAGCAGTGGACATCAAAGGGCTGATGGATGGATAGATGGGTATAGTATTTAATTGCGCTCGTCAGAATACATAATTAAAATTTATTTACTTTAATTATAACGTCAAAAATTAATATGTGATATTTTTATATCAATCAATTTTTTCTTAACATTATATATACTTTTTCACACGGGATTTGTCTGAGGTTTTGGCTAAGGTTACTTTTAGTTTTAGAAAAGTATTTAGGGTCTGCGCTAAAAAATGAAACCCGCGCGCTACTCGCGCACGTATACTATTGAAGTCACTAATGTCACTTGCGATTGTTGAAGGTATTTATTTACACCTTCAGGTTATATGTGATGTAATATTTTTAATGCAAGTAAAACCGCACGGCACAACGAATTGCATGACGAATTAAAAAATACTCTGCTTTTACTGTTTTTACTCGAACGATTTTAATTCATCTATTAAAAAACTAAAAAAGTCTCTTTATAAGGAGAACGCTATTCATATATGAAATACATAGTTTTAGTTTTCTTTTGAAAATGTGGGACAAAAGCAAGATTGGAGATAACATTCGAAGTTCTTCACTTACATAACTCTATTGAGCTTTCAGGTTCTAAACCTGAAAGTGCTGCAAAAAGCTCTCGAGATCTCTGCTCTATGGACTGAGTAACGTAAATAGATTGGAAACACATTGGCTTTGAAAGCTTTTTGAATGAAAACCATTATACTTGTAATATAAGGTATTAACTGGAATAAATTCAAGAAAATGGAAATCGACTGCTAAGTGATCTATCCCTAAGTGAGCCTCCAGAGTGAACGAGAAATAATAATGGAATAAAATCGGTTTGAAATAAATGTGACAGACTGTCGTTTGACATTCATGTCTAGGTGTAGATTAAAGCTTTAATGTCATTAATTGTTAAATTAGTCTTGAGTCATTTCCTTTATGCAATATTAAGGAAGAACTTTTTTTTATATGACTGAAGTAGCAAACGAGCTTGCAGTCCACCTGATGGTAAGTGGTTACTGCCGCCCATGGACATCTGTTGTCCACTTCATAAAGAACTTGTGTTCTATCTGAAGTCAATCTCAGATGCGTTGCTACTTCCGAGGATGATGGTCGCCTCATGTGAAAATGAGCCAGCAACCACACCTTCCCATCGAAACGCAAAAAATGCTTTACACTAGAAATAGGTGTGGCACAATAACATAACAAAGTAAGAAATTGATAATTTATTAATTGACAAAAGAATGAAAGAATCTAAGATTGAACGAACGATTGAACTTTTCTGAGGGTTTGATTATGTATTATATTGTTTATGTTTCATATAGAACAGAGGATCTATATGAAGTCAAATGAAGTATATAGTACATGTGTTTCAATTTCTGAGGACTAAGATGGTCGCGTCATGTAAAAATGGGCCGGCGATCACACCCTCCCATCGAAACGCAAAAACTTCATCACGCTAGATATTAATATTATGTTTCCAAACTCGTTCTCTAAAAATAACATATACGTATTAAAATACTAATATTGTACGTATTTACAGAGTATTTACATAACTCATCTTAAAGATTTACTATTTAAAATACCATTGAAATTTCGGTAAAACGTAATCACGAAACCTATGCATACCATCCACGCGTACTGATAAAATAGTTCTAATGTTTTAGCTAGATGGCGTTATACTCGATAAAAAACGTAACGAAGACATTCATCAGGTAGATTTTACTCCTCACATTTTTCTCATACCGGGCCCTTATCTATTCTTAAGGAGTAAACTTCAAAAACTAAACTTCATATTGTCCAAAGTAGCATCAATATTTCCCTAATTTAAATAAATTTTAATAATTTTCAAGTTATTTTGAACGTACCCGTTAAAGGATAAAGAGGTTTATTAGCTAAACTGCATTTAAAAACAATAGTGGGTATTTTGACAAAGACATCTGACATTTTTGACGTTAGTGTTTTCATAGTAAGACATTGAATGTTCTATTTCGTTTATTATGTGTGTGTTTGTGTCGAATGCAAAGTGGTGAGTGTAATGTGTTTTTAATTGATTTTATGTATGATAGATGTTTTATTTGAAAAAAATATTAGCATTGCGCAATCCTTCTCTACATCAACTATAACCGTGCGTAATTTCGTACCCCTCCTTCGGCAACCTTCGGCAAGTATCTTAAAAACGAATCACACGTTTTTGCTTCACGTATTAATATATAGCTGATCGCAAATAAATAATAAGCCCGAGCGATTAGCGAGAATTAAATCTAGTGGTTTAATAATATCCCAGATACCCTTTAAGTTATTGAACAATTCCTGTAATAACTCAAAGATAAAGGCTCCAAGGAAACGAGAGACAAAGAACAGCTTCGCCACCGCTTACAACGAACAGAAAAGAGATAAAGAACTTTTTAATATCCCTCAGCTGAAAGTTCAAGTTTAAACACGAATCGATATTCACTCACTGAACCTCTGCCGGGAAAATAAGAATTCTTTCGTGAAGCGACAGGAAATTGCACGAGTCCATTGTCCTCGTAATGTTTGGTTTTAATTAAGTGCCTTGTTAAGCCTTCTGAAACAATATTTGTAAAGACGAAATCTTAGGAATTTTAATTAATGAGCAGTAACGGTATGTTTTTCATTATGGAGCTTTGGAAGCATGGTTGGGATTTTTATTTGTAACCACTGTTAACGCTGAATTGCGTAAAATTTATTGTTAATAGTGGTAGCCTGTTGAAACTTGGCTTATTGATTGAGTTTTCTGACGTTCGAAGCCCAAATACGCCTCTATAATGATAAAATATAAAGAAGCGACCTACAAATGAAGAATCACTACATAGTATAAATCGCTTCTCGCTGTCGGTCCCTATATATGCTTAAATCTTTAAAACTACGCTACGGATTTTAATGCAGTTTTTTTAATAGATAGAATGATTTAAGAGGAATGTTTTTATGTATATATATGTGTAATGTACTGGAGAAACAATAATAATTTTAGATTTTTTGACTTTTAGGCGGAACTAAGTTCTCCGGGCCGACTAGTTCTTTATAAAAAAAATCTCGTTAAAATTTGTGGAGTCTATAAATTTTCACTGTACCAGCAAGTTGATTATGGACTGTGATCATTTTACTTTGAAAGGAAACCCTTGCCCAGTAGTGGGATAGTTAACGATAAAGCTAAAAAGCTTATACTATTTAGCCTCTTAATATATAAAACTCAACACTTACGTGATACAGGCGTTGATTGTATAAAATTTTATACACTTCAATTTAGTAATATAATTATATCACTAAATGTTTCCGTCAGTAACATCGGTAATGTTTCTAGAAGTGACCATTAAAAGTTCGGCACTATAATTACTCCCAGCCATGAACAAGAGAATTTAATTAAAACCAAACATGAGGGTGGTTCAGTCTCCGGCAATCTCTGGCTCACAAAAAACTAGTTTAAACCGGTTTTAAATAAAACGTCAGCTCAAAATTGTTCATAGCTCTGGGATATTTCCAAGAATTTAAGTGTCGTAAATGAGCTCATGTCATGTGAAAAAGGTAGTACAAGTATTAATACGTAAAGCAAAAATTTGTGATTCATTTTTAAGATACTTACCGCAGGCAGAGGATATGAAATTACGCACGGTCATGGTTGATGTAGAAAAAGATTGGGCAATGCTAATTTTTTTAAAAAAATGCATAAAACATACATAAAAGCAACTAAAAACACATTACACTCTCTACCTTGCATTTGACACAAACACATATTACTTGACCACAACAATTAGGCGCATAAAACAAAAGTGGTTCAATACCCCGCATCTCGCTTCTTACCCCGCGCATCCCCTAGTGACGTGCAGTCGTGTATCGTCTAGGTGTTTACGTTAGCCAGGACGTGTTGAATGTTACCTCGTTATAATGTTAGTTTATTGAGTGATTATTGAATTTTTAAAGTAATTATTAATTAGTTGATTATTCGTCAATTAACCACAAAATGGGCAGGAAAAAGACTATTCGTGGAGGAGAAAGGACTTTTACATTAAAAATATGCATTTTTTTTAACAAGATTGGGCTCAGTATTCCTGTCTCCATAGTCGAAAATCGAATATGTGCTGCAACAGGCATCAGTCTCTTACACACATAAAAAAGAAAGAAAATTTTCCATGTCTGCGAATATATTAAACACATGAAAGTGCTTATAAAATACTCGACTATTGAAAATGCACCACTATGGTGTAGGTTTTAATAATGGTATACCTACATACTTTTGGTATTTGGTAATAGAATATATTTCGTATCGGGATGGGAAATCCCTAGTTCTAATGACGTTTCAACTGTCGTACGCCTAATTGTTTTGGTCGAGTAGTACATAATAAACGAGATAGAACATTCAATGTCTTGCTATGAAAACACATAACGTTAAAATGTCAGATGTCTTTGTCAAAAAACCCGCTATTGCTTTTAAATGGGCTTAGTTAATAAACCTCTTTTTTACTTTTAACGGATGCGTTCAAAATAACTTGAATATTATTATAATTTATTTAAATTAGAGAAATATTGATGCTACTTTGGATAATATGAAGTTTAGTTTGTTATAGTATTGTGATAGTTTCTACTTTATAGTTTAAATAAAAAATAATAAAAACCGTTTTGGTTTTATGTGTTTATTACATTTCACGCAAAAACTATTGTACGGACTTATCTGACATCTGACACATACATAGTTTATGACCTAGATTTAACTACTATTGTTTTTTTAATATTGAAGTAGCAAATGAGCATACAGTCCACCTGATGGTAAGTGGTCACCGCCGCCCATAGACACCTGTAAGCAATTTCACATAGAGCATAGGTTTTATCTGAAGTCAATCATAGATGCGTTGCTACTCCCGAGGACTATAATGGTAGCCTTATATAAAAGTGTGCCGGCAACCACATCCTTCCATTGAAACGCAAGGAATGCTTCACGTTAGAAACAGGTGTGGCGATGTTACCTCCCCGATGGAACTACACTGGTTCTACCAACTTTAAACTATTACTACTACTATTAAAAAACCGTGCGGGCGAAGCTGGGGTAATAACCTAGTTTTAGAATAAATGTACCACAAAGGGTCGCCGCGCACGGGCCAGTGGCCACCAGCGCAAAATGCAGCCACGTGCATATTTCCTATAGTTTCTATACATTTTATATAGACTCGCTGCACGGTAAACGCTTCTAGCTTCTTGTGGCAGCGTTTGTGGCCGCCGCGAATGGTCTGTGTGCGGCGGCTCAAAGAGTGTCTTGCGCTATATTTTTTTATTTCATATCTGTGGATTGGCTGTAACCCCGTCAGTCAATTGAATGGGGAGGTAGGGGGAAAATAGCCAATTGGATCTAGAGAGGGGTTAAAGTGTCCGCGCTAGGTATTGTGCTCATCGGTGTGTGAAAAAGCTTTTGGGCCTTCGACGTTCACATAAATACTTTTGCCTCTACATTTTTAACCGGCAGTTAATTTTAACTTTAAAATTCAACAATAAAATAAAGTAAAAGGGATTTCTTTATAATTTTAATCAATTGAAGTAGCAAACGGACATACACCATGCACCTCATGTACTGCATGTCTGATCGATATGCTGATCAATAATGTTATAACTAAAATTGTAATGTAAAGCAAACATAACTTTGAAATAGCAAATAAGCATAAAGTCCACCTAATGGTAAGTGGTCACTGGCGCTTATAGACATCTAAAAGCAACAACATACAGAATAGAGGTTGTATCTGAAGTCAATCACAGATGCATTGACTACTCTCGAGGTCTAAGGTCATACAAAAGTGAGCCGTTCCATAAGCGTTCTACCACCTTGCAATTATTTCCTTATTAACTAACAATTAACCGTCGTAGAGTTAACTTACCCTGGTTATATTTCTTGAATCAGTTTGTGGTGGTTTTATTACATAATCACCTGTGTTAAAAGCTTAGTGAGCTTTTTAAATGTTAGAATATTATATCCTTGGTAGCGGATTAAAATATTGTAAAGTTCCATTAATGCAGATGGATTTCATCAAAGTTGACATATTCGTCATACCAAATTTCATACCATACATGTTGGTAGTTAACGAAGCTATGATACTTATGTGTTTTGTCAGGGTGAATTTCGCAAAGCATTACCGTGCTTTTGGATAAAACAAAGGTTAAAAATAAAAATAAAAAGGGTACGGTAGGACGGTTCGAAAATTTGTAGGTTTTTTTCACCAAGACAAACTCTTCATGAATACCTCTCTGGGTGGGGGAACTGAGAGTATATGCCAATCTTCTATTTTTTTGTTATCGTGGAGGAAACCTCTCTCTGTCTTACCGCCCGCAACCCCGGAAGCCCCTTTTAGTCGCCTCTTACTTCAGGCAGGGGATACCGTAGCCCTATTCTGATCCTGGAACTACAGGGAAACTCCTACCGCCTAAAACCCTATGGTGTTCCTCTGGACGCCCTTCATCGGGACCACAGGTGCTAATAGCACTCGTCTGCGTAGAATGTGATTGCCTAACTTACAAGATGATCATCTTAGTCAGCGCCCTTAGAACGAGTTTATCTCGTTTCCTCAAAACAATCATTGTTTGTGACTTCGCTTCTACATTACAAGGCACATTACATGTTAAAACTTTGTTTTTCGGTTACACCTTGCAAGTTTAATTTACACTCCATCAGTAGAAAGGGGAGAAGGGGGTTACTAGTCCAACCGAACGAAGGGTGCTTAAATGACCGCTAACACACGTATTGCTCATCGGAGTATGAAAAGCCGGCTCATCATCGTTCATTTAGCTTTTCGTTTAGGGTACTGCATTTTGTGTAGGTAAATACCTACTTACTCTTGCGTTACTTTGTTGCGAACAAAATTTTGGCATTTTTTTTATTTATTGGCCTTAAACGTGTGTTTGTGAATAGTAAATAATTATTTCTATTGGCTATCCTCGGAATTTCGCTACGAGACATGATTCGCAACGAAGAAATCCGTAGACGAACGAAGGTTACCGACATAGCTCTCAAAATTAGCAAGCTGAAGTGGCAATGGGCCGGCCACATCGCTCGTAGGACCGATAACCGACGGGGAAGAAAGGTCCTCGAGTGGCGACCACGTTTAGGCAAAAGGAATACTGGTCACCCCCCACCAGGTGGACCGATGACCTGAAGAGACAGCGGGAAACCGTTGGATTCAGAGGGAACAAGACCGGTTGGAGTGGTGACATTTAGGAGAGGCCTATGTTCAGCAGTGGTCATCAAAGGGTTGATGAGTGGATGGATTTCTATTGATTTTCTTATAACACGGTTTCTCTTATAACACGTCCGATGTTAGAAAATACACATTATTTATATATAGTTTATGAGTCATTTCTCTATTTTATTATCTGGTTTAAGTAGCATACGAGAATGTAGTCTACACTTTTATATGAGGCGACAATCATAGTCCATCATAGCAACTAATCTGTGTTTGACTTCAATTAGAACCCATGTTCTATATAACGTTGCTTACAGATGTCCATGGACGACAGTGACCACTTACCTTCAGGTGGACTGCTCTTTTGTTACTTCAAACAGATAAAATAAAAGATCTTGCTTACCCGTAAGTCACTTAATACAGAACAGAGTTTCTATCTGAAGTCGATCTCATATGCTTTGCTACTCCCGAGGATTAATCCTCATATTTATATCAGTTGGCAACCACTTTTTTTGTAACAATAACATCTGCCTAATTATTTATCTAATATAAAAAAATCTCGTGTCACAATGTTTGTTCCCGTACTCTTCCGAAACGGCTTGATCGATTCTCATGAAATTTTGTGAGCATTTTGAGTAGGACTGTGAATCGACCAATATCTATTTTTCATACCCCTTAGCGATAAGAGTTGTCCACCCTTAACATTGTTTTTAAATTTTTATATGCCAAAAGAACGTTTGCTGGGACAGCTAGTAAGGACAAATTTTGATTGATATATAAATCTAACCCTGATATTACTAAAATACCACGCAATTTGCCTAAATTAAAAACAAATCAAAAAGCGGCGCATATTACTTAACAGAAATAGGTGATAAATAGATAGAACATAATTCATCTATAACTCTTTATAGTATAGTAAACATGACTCATATAACAAAATACTGACTAATAACAAAGATAATACTGTTAATTACAGTATACAGTGAAGCGCACCCAATACATCTGTGTAAGCCAATATTACCGTTCGCAGACAAATGGGAGCCCATAATGAACTGTGATGCGAATGCCGAATGATATTATCGTCATAGGATTACGTAATACGTTTCGTAATAGCTTAGGAGATATACTAAAATACATATAGTTTAGGATAGGATTTATGTTTCATTCCTTTAATATAGAATAGTGTAATCGCAGCTAGATTTACACATAGATAGGATAGAAATCAAATTGTGATTTTGTGGACAGAGATGTATATGAAGCGTTCCAATTTAGTTTTCATCGCACCAGGCAATGGGTAGTAATCATCTTAACATAATATCAAGCAATCTACTTTCGACCGCGCTTTGTTGCCTTTTAACCGACTTCCCAAAGGAAAGAGGTTATCTATTCGTCACGTATATATATATATTTTTTTCTATATAAGTACAACACATCGCACAAAAGCCAGCAGCCACACGGAAAATATCCAAACGATATTAATAATAATCTACATTAAGGTACGTTTATTTTCCTTAATACAGTTAACAGATAATTAATCAAGCCGAGCGGCACAATGTATTAGGATGTACGTAATGAACATAGATCGTCTGTAAGAAAGTGAAAGCTAATGTGTTCTTCCTGTGTAATGTCCTGGATTCAATCCTTTAATTTCCATCTCCTTATGGTACGAAATAAGTAGAATAATTCTATACTATCCATCCATCCATCCATCAGCCTTTTGAGGTCCACTGCTGGAGGTAGGCCTCCCGTAAATGACGCCATTCCAACCGGTCCTGTGCTTTCTGGATCCAACGGTTTCCCGCTGTCTCCAACTCCATAATTAGTTTGTATCATAATTATAACATACGTAAATAGGCAAAGATAAAACAGTTAAGAATATTAAGGGTTAAGGTCCCTTTAAATATTTTTATCTTTTAATTGTCAACTTCTTTTGATATTCTTCTTTTTACTTTTTTGGTAGCTTTAATGTCCCATCATTTCTTTGGTAAGTTATGTTTGTGATCGAATTTCAACTACTGGACGAACTTCTTTTACATATTTTAAGGAGAGTCGAATAAAATAACAGTTCCTATACTTATGTTTTTTTTTATCTGACTGAAGTAGCAAACGAGCATGCAGTCCACCTGATGGTAAGTGGTGACTGCCGCTCATGGACATCTGTAATCAACTTCATACAGAACATGGGTTCCATCTGAAGTGAATCACAGATGCGTTGCTACTCCCGAGGACTATGATGGTCGCCTCATATAAAAGTGTGCCGGCAACCACACCCTTCCATCGAAACGCAAGAAATGCTTCACGCTAGAAATAGGTGTGGCGATGGTACTTCCCCGGTCAAACTACACTGGTTCTACCACCATAAAAACTTATAAGTTGATATTTGTTCTGTTTGGAATTTATTATAGAGGTTTATTTTTATCGATTTTAAATGCTTCATAATTTCTTTGATTATTATGATCGTATTCGAACTACTTGACTTAAAGTAGTAGTAATATATATTAAGGTTACGTGTATTATCCTCAATACTCTTGACAGGTAATAAAGACAAGCACAATGTATTACGATGTTACATAATGGATACAGATTATCCGACCGCTTTATCCGATTTTATTGGGTATATTGGATATTGCAATATGAAATGTTCCTATATATTAGCTCGGAATATCATGTCTATTTGTATTATTATACAATTATGTTGGTAGTATAAATAATAGTTCAAGATTCTGTATGTGAAGGAAAGTAGCCTGTTGCTCATTGATTTACTGTCGGAGAAACTAAACATAAAAATATTTTTTGATAATCCGTCCCTATAGGGGCTAATATATTAAAAAAGCGGTGAAAGTTTGTTTAAAGGGAAAAGTTGCTTAATGCTTACTAATTTGCTTACATAAAAACACTTTATGAAAGTTTTCTATAAACATAAATATATATATTAAATTGCAAGATAATAATTTTAATATTTATTAAATTTAATTTTGGTTATAATCATCGTGTTATAATTTAGTCTTAAAGGCTACTTGATTGACTCTTTAAGTAGCTTTAAAAGTATAAAAAAATAATACAAATAACGTTTTTAAGAATTCAAATAATTAATATTATAAATGTGAAAATGTGTTTGTTTGTTCCTCTTTCACGTCGCCACATAGCTATTATATTATATGATTTGCTGGGGATAGTTAGGAGGGCGGAGAGTGATACGTCACTACTTTTTACCGCGTTCGCTCATTCCCATGAGAATATCGATGTTTTGTTAGTTGATACATATTTTGTAGTTCCAGACGTTGTTAATAGATGGCGTTAGTAAAATTAATTTGCAAGTTCTGAATGACGCTATCAAATGCTAGTGTTAATTCCCTTTGACTGTGCGGGCGAAGCCGCGGGTAAGAGGTAATATTAAAAACCATTTGTTGTTGAGTAAATATAAAACTAAGGGGTAGCAAGTTAGTTTATCTGGTAAAATATAATTGATACTATTTGATGAATCGTTCATTCGGGTAAACACGAAACGTTTGTTCAGACAGAGGATAGGACTACAAAAACACGGGTTATTTCCTTCAGTATCGATAAACGAAATTAAAGACATGTGAGAACAAATATTTTGGCATGATATGATACATTTCTACTGATAGAGCTCGTATCGACATATATGGACCTTGATGTCACAAATGATATATCTCCATCATCATCAGCCTTTTTCATTCCACTGCTGGACATAGGCCTCCCACAAGCTGTGCCACAATGCTTGGTCCTCAGCTACTCTCATCCAACCACTGCCTCCAACCCTCTTAAGGTCGTCGGTCCAGCAACCCGCGGGCGTCCTACACTACGTCTGCCGGATCGTGGTCTCCGTTCGAGAACTCGTCTGCCCCATCGGCCATCAGTTCTGCGACATATGTGGCCAGCCCAAAGCCACTTCAGCTTACTAATTCATACAGCTATGTCGGTTACCCTGATTCTTTGCCTCTCCGTATTACGGATTTTATTCCGTAAAGAAACACCAAGATATATCTTGGTTGTGGTGATATAAAGTTTGTGAAGAAGGGTGTTTGTTACTCTTAAGCCATCCATAAATTACGTCACATGTTAAGGGGGGGGGGAGGTCAAAAAGTGTGACATGGTGTGACAAGGGATGGAGAGGAATACAAAGTTTTGTGTAATGTCATATGTAATTTTGGAACTACTGTTTTTAATCTAAACTTTATATGTGAAGGATAACAAAATATGTGACATCACACTAGCAGGGGGTCTCACAAATGTGACCAGTTGTAACCCTTAGGGGTCAAAAAAACATAAAATCCGTGTGACGTAATTTTTTCAAATTTTTTTAACATTTAACACGCAAAAGCTATTCGGGTTTCGCTGAATTTTAGTATACAGATAGATTGTCACCTCAATCAATACATGAGATACTCTTTACCGTAAAAAATGTGACGGTAGTGGTAGGGTCGCTGGAATAAGCTAATAATTGATATTTCAGCAGTTTTTTAACGAGTTTATTTGAAATTATACGCGTTTGCAATCGTCGAATTGATAAACAAACGCGATACACAGTAAAATAATACAAATATTTACACACGTACACGTATACACGAACACTTCTAAGCATGTACACACTGGCATAAAATGTTTATTATTATATTAATACGTGAAGCAAAAACTTGTGACGCATTTTTAAGTAATATGCCGCGGACGGATTAGTGTGAAATTTTGCACAGTTATAGCGAACGTAGAGGAGTAGTGCAGAATGTTAATATTTTTTTTAAATAATGCATATAACATACATAAAATCAACTAAAACATATTACATACACTACCGCGCATTTGTCACAAAGTGCATTTGTCATAAACAATAAACGAAATTATACATTCTTTCTTAACATGTCTTTGTCAAAATACCCGTTATTGATTTTAAATGCAGCTTTGTAACTTAAATCTCTTTTTACCTTTCGGGTGTAGGTATTAAAATAACTTGAAAATTGATAAAAATTTAATTTAGGACATACTTTGGACAATATCAAGTTTAGTTTTTGAGTTGAATTACGGTCTAATTTTGACCGTTGCGACGGGTGACTAGCAGGTATTATACTACTATCGTCAATCGGAACTCCAAGCTTTTTTTTGCATATACCCATATGCAATGTTCATACACGCGTAAATTACATTTTTATTATATGTATGTGCATGTTCGTAATAGCGGTTACATCAGCGGTATGTTTCCTGTTGGATATCGGAACATTAATCAGGGTGTATTGGATTTTGCGGTTCATTGCCTATTGGATGGAACAAATGATGACGTATGAACTTTTGGAAATTAAGTACCTACCTTTGGTATTTTTATAGGATTGAAGTATAAAACTAGTATGAAGTTTATACAGGAGACGGATTTTACCTAAAGCTATTATTTGCAATTCCTAGCACATGGTCCCTTCAAGTGTAATGAAATGAATTATTTTATTTGACTTATATAATTATGGTTTATAACCTTAGATGACATAGGAAATCGTAACCGTACATTTTATTATGAAACGGGTGCTCACAAAATGCGATTTTTGAATTTTTATCGTAACTCGTATCATGAGTACCTATCCGTTACATAATAAAATGTATAAATTCTGCGATATCATTCGTTTAAAATCACCCGGCTAATACTTCGAATACCCGACTTCCGAAAGAAGTATATTCGTCACGAATATTTTTATAAAATATCTTTCATTGCCTATTAGGTACTAGTTAAATTGAATCAGATTGATTATTTCCGTTATAACGTAGCAATGTATTCAATGCAATTAATGGTTGCGCTCCAACTAATGACAATGATTAGGGGGATTTATGTCGCGTTGTTTTCATAATGCGCATCGTTTAGGCTTAAAGTGTGCCAAAATCATAAATTTGGTGCGTAATTACGGTAAATATACGACTGGCTATCTCATTTGTAGTTTTCATCTGTAATTTACATTGATAAATAGTATTAAAAGATATATTGTCCAAAAGATATAGTCCAATTCGCACTTGGCCAGCGCGGTGGATTATGGCCTAAAACTCTCTCATTCTGAGATCTGTACCCAGCAGTGGGACAATAATGGGTTGGCACCATTAAAAGAAAAATATGTTTATCTTATATATCAGGGTAGAAGAAAGAATTTGGGCATATTAAATTTTACGATAAATGGAATCATAAATAATGTCAATGTCAATAATATTAAATATATTTTTAGGTATATATTTGTTATAAATTTAGGATTATTAAACATTAAATCAACAAAATACGATTCGATACGACGATTGCTCACTGGTATCGAATCTTGCCAAATACGTTAGTCGGTTTGATAATACAAAGTATTCGAACATAAGATGTGACTTTATTTAATTACTAGCTTTTACCCGCAGCTTCGCCCGCTTGTTCAGCACAAATTCAAAATTGCCTTGATTTATTTATTGCCTTTGACTTAAGTAAATAACATGTATGCATTTGATAGCGTGATTCAGGACTTGCAAATGAATTTTACTAACGCCATCTATTAACAAACGTCTGGAACTACTAAATATGTAGCAACTTACAAAACATCGATTTTCTCATGGAAATTTGAGAGCGCGGTAAAAAGTAGCCTACGTCACTGTCCATCCTCCTATCTCCAAACGTATAAACCATATCATATAATAACTATGTGGCGACGTGAAAGAGGAACAAACAAACACACTTTCACGTTTATAATATTAGTATGGATTAAAATGTCTACCATTTTAAAATATACTATTATTCACATACAAAACAGACCTTGGCTCTATGTTAGATATTTGGAACAAGACTGAAATACTTTTCGCTCTGCTGTTGTCATCATTTTCAGTTCCGGGTCAAGAGGGCACAAACAAAACATTTGTGCCGGAGTGACAGTTGCTTATCTCAGTTTTTAATATTTAAAAAGACATGGTAATTTATTTCTGAATATAAGTATTAAGTAACTTCTAGTAAATAATTAAAAAGGTAAGAAAAGGCAATAGGCAAATAAAGTGATTTGTAATAAGGACCTTAAAATTTCAAATATAGATCGTCATTATTTATTTATTATTATAGTTTTATTTGTAGTATACCTGCATATTTAGAAAATATAGTTTTAATTTCCAATTTGCTATTTGTTTGAGTGCTATGTAGTCCCTGTAGTGTAAAAGCCTTCTCCGATAAAAATAATATAGATGCCTTAAAGCAAAGATTTAATTACTTTACGAATTTTTAACTACACGAAATAATATATGTTCTACGCCTTTATATTTTATTATACGCCTTATATTTTAAAATAAATAGCATTTTGCAAAGCATAGGATAAGCATATATTTTGTAAGCAAATTGCATACAATAAAAATGTAAAGCAAATAATAACAATTCAGACGGACATTTGCGTACAAAACGAACATAAAGCTTGCAGTTTACGGCACACGTAAATGCAATATGCGGCACCGGCGGAATAAAACTACACGTAGCGCACTATCAATAAATCTGACATTATTTGAAGGAACACACCGTTTGTCTATATGGAACTCGGGGTAGGGATAGCGCAATCTTATATTAAACACTAGTTTATTGCTAGTTTATAAAAAAAGGTAAAGTAAATAGGTAATAGCAATTCAGACGGACATTTGCGTACAAAACGAACATAAAGCTTGCAGTTTACGGCACATGTAAATGCAATATGCGGCACCGGCGGAATAAAACTACACGTAGCGCACTATCAATAAATCTAACAATATTTGAACGAACACAACGTTTGTTCATATAGAACTCGCGGAAGGGGTCGCGCGGAATCGAAATATTAAACACTAGTTTATTGCCCCTACTTCGCGCGCTTCGGCCACGTCTACCACGTTAATGAGGATCATATGTGTTAATAGAAGTCATAAAGTATGTGTGTGCCCAACAAAATCAAACTGGTAGTTTTTTCGTGAAAGAGTATAAACACAGACTCATCTTCTTTCTTTCGCATTTTTAATATTGATAAGATGAGATGAAATCTATGCTAGTTTATTTTTTGTCATTTAACTTCTATTTCCGGGTTTGATAGAAAACAGAGGTACCGCGTAATACTAACTTATTCATGCGGATCCGCTCGCGTAGAACTCAATAGTCAGTAAGATATTAATGGGAAAGCTCTGAAGTTGGTAGCTTTTTTCTAATACCCCTCAGAATATATAGTACACAGTTTCATGATGATACATTGAGTCGTTTTGGCGTGACAGAGAAACAAACAAACCGACATTCACATTTAAAATATTAAGTAGGTAACCACCGATAAGTTAAAATATCTGTGCTAGCTCGATTTTTGCCAACTTGGCTTCTGCCAAAATTATTAAGGAAGGGAGATCTATGGACAGATCTCTGTTTTCCAAACGATTTCTGAAAAAGGATTTATTGAACATCCAATACTCGTGTTAGAAAAATGGTAAAATAAATAATGCGTTCAGACAGACATTTGCGTACAAAACGAACATGAAGCTTGCAGTTTACGGCACACGCAAATGCAATATGCGGCACCGGCGGAATAAAACTACACGCAGCGCACTATCAATAAATCTGACATTATTTGAACGAAAACACCGTTTGTTCATAGAGACGAAATATAAAATACTAACTTATTCCCGTGGCTCCGCTCGCGTTGAACTCAATAGTCAATAAGATATTAATGGAAAAGCTCTGAAGTTGCTAGTTTTTTTCTAATACCTCTAAGAATAGTAGAATTTAACACCATATTATATTTTTAAATACGAAAGTTTGCAATGATGTATGTCTGTTTGTTTGATGCGATTTTAAGCACGGAAAATATAAAAAAAATCTGTTACTTATTCTTAGTATTCCAATCATTCTTTATGCCAACATATGTGAAGTCTATACACACGTACCTTTCCATTGGTAACTATTAAAGAAAACTTGATTTCTTAAACCAAATGTTGGCATATAATTGAAAAAGATTCTGCCAGTTTGCAACAACTCGTAAAATACAATATGGAGCGGGCAACGCAATAAAATGCACACTATCGATAAGTCTGGCAATATCTTTCGTACGAGGTTTTCACTCTCAACTATTTCAATTGAATTCGATAAATCTACGTTACGAAGAATCGAGGATTGAATATGCAATTGTGAGTACTCGCAAAACGAAATCAAATTTCATCTGCTCTTCTCTTACACAAATAACTCTTTAAACCATACTAGCTGTGTCCGCGGTTTCACCCGAGTTAAAAAAAATATTTTTTACCTAATAACATTTTTTCTAAACTTGGAGCAACTGGCATTAGAACATTCTCGTCAACCTATTACTAACCCACTTCTGGGCACGGGTCTTCTCTCAGAATGAAAGAGTTTAGGCCATAGTCCACCGCGCTGGCCAAGTGCGAATTTGGTGGACGTCACACACCTTCGAGAACTTTATTTTTAAAGAACTCTTGGGTATGCAGGTTTCCTCACAATGTTTTCCTTTGCCGAAAGACAGAGACAATTAATTTATAATACGCACATAATTTTAGAAAAATCAGTGGTGCGTGCCTGGGTTCGAACCTCGGACCTCCCGATCGAGAGGGCAAGTTTCAACCATTAGGCTATCACTACTCTATCTGTACTATTAGAACATTCATCATGATTGTAATAATATTAAAAAAATGAATATAAATAAGAAAAAAAGACAAACCCGCTGAGTTTTTTGCCGGATCTTCTCAGTTGAGGTCGTATTCCGATCCGGTGGTAGTGTAAGAAAAAAAATGTAACTGACAATTTGTAAGTGCCCCCGCAGGCCTATACAAAATAAAGACATTTCATTTCATTTCATTCAGTACGAATCAAACAAAATGTACTTTAACTATAAGTTAAAAGCCTGAACTGAATTTTAGTTCTTTATGAGGCACAGATGAGGATGCTCCGGGCCCCGTGTCATTAAAAAATAAGCAAGGCAACAATCCCCATTTTCCTTTCTTAATTATGTAATACTTGAATTACTAACATTACATCCGGTTAACTCTATTTTACTCCCTTTAAATACACAGTTTCTGTAAGATACAAATGTACCACTAGCCACAAAGTCTACATTATTCCCTAAAAATATTATGAATAAAAAAAAATCCCTCGGAAAAAGTTCCTGATAACATGTGTCCCTATTGCAGAGGCCACTTTTCATTACATCGGCAGCGTACTCTTTTGCTACTTCATTATTATAAAAAAGACCAACGTAGATTCTCTTATTCAGAATAAAAATAATCTTTTTTTGCTAAATAAGGTGTTAAACTAATACATGAAATGTCCTCTTACTTCACCTATAAGGCGTGCAAATTATAAATATAATGATTTTAATTTTATTAAATCCAATGCAATGCAAGCTTAGCTTCAATTAGTTGTGAAGAGAGACAGACAATAGTAGAAAAAGGCTTGTAATAAAAATAGGCCGCAGCCAACCAAACCAATAGCTTGAAAAATTCTCGTAAATCCAGCAACGCGCACTCGTAAATGCAATATGGGGTACAATAAAACTGCACAACCCGCACTATCGATAACTCTAACAATATCTATTGTAGCACGATCTCGTCCCCTCAATATTTCGCTTGAATAATAACACAATACCAAAAATATAGCTACTCTTTATATGCATATATTGTATATTCACACACACGACACACTTTTATATGAGGCGATCATAGTCTCGGAAGCAGCAACGCATCTGTGATTGTCTTCAGATAGAACCCATGATGAAGTTGCTTACAAATGTCGCGGGGCGGCAGTGGCCGCTTAGCAGTGGACTGCATGCTCGTTTGCTACTTCAGTCAGATAAAAAAAGTATACACACTACAAAGATAACAGCCATTTTACGCAAATTAATTAGGAGCATCATACATCCATACATACATAAATCAACAATGATTTTTGTTTTCATCTTAGCAATTAAGTTAAAGTAATAAAAATTGATTAAAAAGTGATTTTGTGTAATATAGTTTCAACTATTCGTATCGAATTCAATAAATCTGCGCTCAAAATAAGTTGCAGGTTGAATATAAAAATATGGTTAGAAGTCGTAAATTGAATTTTACGAAGCAATTTTATCGCCACTTTTATGAGAGATTATTAGACTTCATAAATTACTGTTCAATTAAGGATAAATACCTTCTGTAAATTTTACAACAAATGAAAATAAGTAAACTAGTTATCTAAACAGCCAATTTCTCAATCATATTTAAAATAATACGTTTATATTAGATAATAATTATGAAAGAATATATCATATGTAAATATAAAAATCATACAGAGGAAATATACACGTGTAAAAGTTTTTTAACAAGCAGTATACAAATTCGCATTTTACTAACACGGTAGACTACGAACAAGAAACTCGCATGCTCAGAGACCAGTATTCAGTAGAGGGACAATGGGCCGGTAAAAAATACATAGGTAGAATCAATGATAACGTCTATATTATCAATCGCTCACGAAATTCTGTAAGCAATATAAAACGGGGAGAAAGCCGGCAACGGGGTCCACATCCATCCTTACTCCAGTCTTTAGTTTTTTTAGCCCGGCTGAACTTGGGCATGCCAAATCGGAGACGCTGTAAAAGTTAATAGGGCCAACAGCGACTACACAATTAAAAAAAGACATCCTTCCACCGAAACGTAAAAATTGACGCTAGACATAAGTGTGGCGGTAGTATGTACATCTTCAGTAGAATCATATTCATTATTCATTGGAAACTAGTGGAATATTACGCTTACTATCAATTGTTGAATAGATAGCAAAACCATTTCGGAGAACAATTGATTACATGGCAAACAATTCATTTACTTAACAATAGCTTTCTCTAGTAAGACGGAATTAATAATTCTTCATTGCTGAATCGAGTTCATAATCTGAGATTGCAAAATGCGAACGATAAGAGCTTGGGAGCAACGTTGGCAAATCCCGAAACGGTCGGTGAATGGCACTCGATTTCACTCAAATGCGGTGTTGGGGAAATAATGGCACGTGAGTACAGCCAGGACTCGATGGGCCCTTGATGTGGAATAGGCTGGGCGCTGCAAAATGCTTGGAATGAAATTGGAAGGACGGTTTATGCTCACTAAATTTAAGAAGTAAGAAATGATTTTGAACAGTTTTCAGCCACAGAAAAAATCGTTTGACTAAATTGTAATACAGGGATTTTTCTGATGTATACTTAAATCATACTATTTTTGGAACGAAGTTCTTATCGCGCGTTGTGAAAGGGGGCTAGACGGAAAAAAATCTTACGAAAAGTTGTCACGACACTTTTTGGTATAGTAAGCTACTGTAAGCTGTGCGGCCTGCGCATGTTTCTCTGTCTGTCTCTTTCTCTCTCTCTTATAGAAAGCAAGCCAGATATTTTCATTTCTATTTCGCCTACTGATTGAGTTTATATTACATTATATTTGTTAATAATAAAAAAAAATTTTTTTACTTAAAAAAATAAAATTTTATTATAATTCCTTCACTAATTAATCGAAAGGAACTTCGTTCCATCCGGGTGTCCCTTGACACCTCTTAAGTTTTTTTTTTTGTGGATTGATTCATGCTTGTTTTGGAATAAAATGATTAATAATTACATGTTTCATCGAAATCAAGGGCCATCAATATTTACGCAATGCGTGCCACATTGTAGCTAAATGGGGTAATGACGGGTTATTTTCGAAAGTTTTACAGCTTAGAAATGTTTTCCAAAAAATATGGTAAATAAATGCTATGACCGAAAATTTATCAGTGAACTTAATGGTTCTAGGTACACGGACCGCAAGTAGAAGTAATAAGGACCCGTGAGCCGAAAGGAAAGATTGCGGACTACAATATTACAACACAACGCAAGTTTATTATTAGTTTATATTTAAATTTATTGAATTGGCTGTAGAATTATAGGTCCTTTTTCGAAATTACTATGTTACTCGTTCCGTTAAACCAATAAACACGTAATATTGAAATACACTGTGCATGTCACGAGAACCCGCTAAAAACCAATTTCTCATCGAAAAATACGTATCGATTCTGCCAATATTTCTGCGTGGCAATACTGCAAGGGATTCTCAAAATCCTCGTTCCAAAAGCGATACAAATGTACGCTAGTTTTTGATGTTGAATATTGTCACAGTCTTTTGTATAAGAGTATAAAGTGCTGCAGGCAGTGATGAATTTTGAGTCATACGATTCAGTCGGCTTCCAATAGCTGAGCAACAGTGATGGAAGAATTTTAAAAACAACTCGATCGGTATGAACGGCCTTTGATTTCTTCCATACGCTATGCAATGGCGCATGTTTTTCTAAATTAAACAGGGCTTGCTATCAGTTAGTGACGCCGATATTGTCGTAATGCGAAGTTAAGAAATCTTCTCATTAATGAAATAAATTGTAATCGTCGTCAAACTATCAATGTTTTATTAATAAGTCCTTAAAAGAGATTTAGAATTAAATATATGTAACTTAAAATTTGTAATTTAATTTTAATAACTAAGTAAAAAAATAAAGTCGCTATCCGGTGTCTGTCCTTATGTATGCTTAGATCTTTAAAACTACGCTACGGATTTTAATGTAGTTTTTTTAATAGGGTGATTTAAATGGAAGCTTTTTATGTGTAATACACGCATATTATAGTGGAGGAACCTTGATAATTTTAGATTTTTTACCTTTAGGCGGAACGAAGTTCGGGTCAACTAGTAATTAATAATTTTCTTGTCAGTAAAAACATTCTATGGAGACAGAAAATAAAACTAAAACAGATTACTAAATATGTATCAAGGATTCAACAAGGAAAAAGGAAAATGCATCTAAAAGGCCCTCAGCAATACTAGATTTCCCTTGAATACGGTGTTGGTGAAACAATGGGTCATTGAGAGCGCTCGGTGAGGCCCGATGGTCCCCAATGAGGTCCTTGATTACTTCGTAAAAGACCTGTTATAATTCTTTCTTTAGCTTTCACGGAGCATTTACGGGTTTGACGGTAAAATGCTTGTTTATTCGGTTAAGCATATAATGTTATTGTGTAATTTTCTGCGATGTCGCCTGCCCATAAGTATTCCGTAGCTAGTCACGGATCTACTATATTTAGAACAAATAAAATTAACATACAAATTTAACTTAAAATGTATATGGTATTTTTTTTAATTACTAATGAAAAAATCTGGCCATCAATTGAATTACAATTCGACAGAAAAAAAAAGAAACTATATTATAACGCCTTACACAATACGTATCAAGGATTCAACAAGGAAAAAGGAAAATAATAGGCTCTCAGTAATACTAGATTTCCCTTGAATACGGTGTTGGTGAAACAATGTAGGCATGGACCTACTATTTTTCGCATAAGATTTAGAAATCTTACAAAAATAACTACATAGAACGCATTAATCCTTAATATGTATTTACGTATCAAGGATTATTTAACAAGCAATAAGGAAAATACAGCTAATAGGCCCTCAGCAATACTAGATTTTCCTTGAATACGGTGTCGGTGAAATAATGGGTCGTTGAGAGCGCACGGTGAGGCCTGATGGTCTCCAATAAGGTCCTTGATTACATACTAAGAGCTCTTCTAATTCTTTCTTTAGCTTTCACGGAGCATTTACAACTTTGACGGTATGCTTGTTTATTCGGTTAAGCATATAATCTTATTGTGTAATTTTATGCGATGTCGTCAACCCATTAGTGCCCCGTAGCTAGTCATGGACCTATACTATATTCATATGACATTTAGAAACTAAATTAACTTAAAATGTGTATGTTAATTTTATTAATTACTAATGAAAGAATCTTGCCATCAATTGAATTACAATTCGACAGAAAAAAAAGAAACTATATTATAACGCCTTACACAATACGTATCAAGGATTCAACAAGGAAAAAGGAAAATAATAGGCTCTCAGTAATACTAGATTTCCCTTGAATACGGTGTTGGTAAAACAATGGGTCGTTGAGAGCGCACGGTGAGGCCCGATGGTACCCAATGAGGTCCTTGATTACATCGTAAAAGACCTCTTCTAATTCTTTCTTTAGCTTTCACGGAGCATTTACGGGTTTGACGGTAAAATGCTTGTTAATTCGACTTGGCACGTAATGTTATTGTGTAAGTTTACCGATGTCTTCTACCCATTATTCTCGTAGAGTGAGGCACAGACCTAATATTTTTCGTATAAAATTAAGCAAATACTTCTTCTGATTCTTTATTTAGCTGTCTCGGAGCATTTACGGGTTTGAGGTAAAAATGCCTATTAATTCGAATTAGCAAGTAAGTAATGTTTATTTTGGAATTTTAACCAATGTCGTCTACCAATTATTGTCCCCCAGCTAGGCATGGACCTACTATTTTTCGCATAAGATTTGGAAATCTAACAGAAAAAAATAAAACTACATACCTAGAACGCAATAATCCTTGATATATAGTAAATAGACTCTCAACAATACTAGATTTCCCTTGAATACGGTATTGGTGAAACAATGGGTTGTTAAGAGCGTTTTCTTACAGAAAAAAATAAAAGTACATAGAACGCATTAATCCTTGATATGTATTCACGTATCAAGGATTATTTAACAAGGAAAAACGAAAATACAGCTAATAGACTCTCAGCAATACTAGATTTCCCTTGAATACGGTGTTGGTGAAACAATGGGTCGTTGAGAGCGCTCGGTGAGGCCCGATGGTCCCCAATGAGGTCCTTGATTACATCGTAAAAGACCTCTTCTAATTCTTTCTTTAGCTTTCACGGAGCATTTACGGGTTTGACGGTAAAATACTTGCTTATTCGGTTAAGCATATAATGTTATTGCGTAATTTTATGCGATATTGTCTACCCATTAGTATTCCGTAGCTAGTCACGGATCTACTATATTTATGACAAATAAAATTAACATACAAATTTAACTTAAAATGTGTGTGTTAATTTTATTAATTACTAAAAAATGAAAAAATCTTGTCATCAATTTAATTATAATTTGACAGAAAAAAGAAACTACATTATAACGCCTTACATAATACGTATCAAGGATTCAACAAGGAAAAAGAATAATAATGGGCTCTCAGTAATATTAGATTTCCCTTGAATACGTTGTTGGTGAAACAATGGGTCGTTGAGAGCGCTCGGTGAGGCCCGATGGTCCCCAATGAGGTCCTTGATTACATCGTAAAAGACCTCTTCTAATTCTTTCTTTAGCTTTCACGGAGCATTTACGGGTTTGACGGTAAAATGCTTGTTTATTCGGTTAAGCATATAATGTTATTGTGTAATTTTCTGCGATGTCGCCTGCCCATTAGTATTCCGTAGCTAGTCACGGATCTACTATATTTATAACAAATAAAATTAACATACTAATTTAACTTAAAATGTATATGTTATTTTTTTTTAATTACTAATGAAAAAATCTGGTCATCAATTGAATTACAATTCGACAGAAAAAAAAGAAACTATATTATAACGCCTTACACAATACGTATCAAGGATTCAACAAGGAAAAAGGAAAATAATAGGCTCTCAGTAATACTAGATTTTCCTTGAATACGGTGTCGGTGAAACAATGGGTCGTTGAGAGCGCTCGGTGAGGCCCGATGGTCCCCAATGAGGTCCTTGATTACATCGTAAAAGACCTCTTCTAATTCTTTCCTTAGCTTTCACGGAGCATTTACGGGTTTGACTGTAAAATGCTTGTTTATTCGGTTAAGCATATAATGTTATTGTGTAATTTTCTGCGATATTGTCTACCCATTAGTATTCCGTAGCTAGTCACGGATCTACTATATTTATAACAAATAAACTTATCATACAAATTTAACTTAAAATGTGTATGTTAATTTTATTAATTACTAAAAATGAAAATATCTTGTCATTGTCGATTTAATTACAATTTGACAGAAAAAAAGAAACTATGTTATAACGCATTACTCAATACGTGTCAAGGATTCAACAAAGAAAAAGGAAAATAATAGGCTCTCAGTAATACTACATTTTCCTTGAATACGGTGTCGGTGAAATAATGGGTCGTTGAGAGCGCACGGTGAGGCCTGATGGTCTCCAATGTGGTCCTTGATTACATACTAAGAGCTCTTCTAACTCTTTCTTTAGCTTTCACGGAGCATTTAACGGTTTTGACGGTAAAATGTTTGTTAATTCGGTTTGGCACGTAATGTTATTGTGTAACTTTAACTGATGTATATTATTGTAGTAGAGCAAGGCACAGACCTAATATTTTTCGTATAAGATTAAGAAAAGACCTCTTCTGATTCCTTTTTTAGATTCCTCGGAGCATTTACGGGTTTGAGGTGAAAATGCCTGTAAATTTGGTAATAAGTAATGTTAATTTGAAAAGTTAAATATTGTTGTCGTTATAGTCCCTCAGTTGGGGATATGTCAGCTTAAGGAGAGAGAGTGGTATTATGTTATATACCAACGGCTGACTAAGAGCAAATTAGTAGATTTTTACACACCATCAAAAACTTTTTATTTTTGATCTCTCAGGCGTGTAGATTTCTTTACGACGTTTTCATTCACAGTGTAAGCAAGTTATAGTTAATTTTGTACGTACATAACTTTGAATGGGATTCGAACCTCAGACCGGTCGAGGCTATTGCTGTAGCTTAATTTGCAGTTTTGTAACATAACACATCTTTTGAATCTTAGTTTACTACTATAAAATACCTACGCATATAAAAATGTACACTTGTTAAACACATTAAAAGAAGAACTTGTCTATTTAATAATTTTCTTTTGATAGCGAACATCTATTACTGGAGCTAACTTTCATTACTATATAAAAAATCATGATTGTAATTATATAAAAAAAAGGATATAAATAAGAAAAAAGACAAACCCGCTGAGTTTCTTGCCGGATCTTCTCAGTTGAGGTCGTTTTCCGATCCGGTGGTAGTGTAAGAAAAAATGTAACTGACAATTTGTAAGTGCCCCCGTAGGCCTATACAAAATAAAGACATTTCATTTCATTTCATTTCATATTATAGATACAATATTTTCTCATGTACGTGATTGGTGTTTTCATGAGAATAGACAACATCTGAAACATAATATGGCTGATGACCTGAAAAAGACGGCGGGTAACCGCTGGATTCAGATGGCTCAGGATCGGTCGTAGAGGCGCAGATTAGCAGAGGCCTATGTCCAGCAGTGGACTTTCAAACGCTGATGGATAGATGGAAACATAATAACGTCTGAAACCTTATGTCTCTTTGATACAATATTTAATCCTCACACACAGAAATACGGCATTGTTGAAGCTGTTGTCTTATGAAGTTGAAATTTAATTGTCGAATCTACTTTTGAGATTATAAAACAATCTTACAGAATTTGTCAAAATTTCCCAACTCATGATAGGATAACTTTTTGAATAAGTAACAGATAGGAACTTGCCAATTAAAATCAAAAAGCTTTATCTTTGTCAAGACAAAAACAACGCTTGCTATTTTAGCAGTACAACATTCATTCATCGACAGAAAAAAATACTATAACAAGACACACGACAGCGTATGCCAAGTTCTCAAAAAGATTACTTAGCTTAGATTACAGAACTTAACTTAGATTACAGGGACCATTTGGGACCACTGTCCACCACTAAATAATTATATTTCTTCTCGAATAATTATTTGAGGCATAAATATTTCTAGGTACATATTTAGTAGTTCCAGACGTTGTTAATAGATGGCGTTAGTAAAAATCATTTAAGTTATGAACCACGCTACCAAATGCTAATGTTAGTTCCCTTTGACCAGCGAAGCCGCGGGTAGCAGTTAGTAATAAAAATATATTCTACGCCTAGATACTGCATAGGTTGACATTAAAAATATATTTTTATTAAATTTTTAGTCCTTTACAAAATTTTACTAAAACTCAAAGAAAGTTATCTGCCGTAATGTCTCGTTAGGGAGTTTTATAAAACTAAATATATTCAACATTTAATTAACTTGAGATGTCCAAAGTACATCTTCATTTATAAAGTTTCAAGTATTTAAGCTTTTGCAAGATAAATGAAAGTTCATTTCGTTTTCGAATAAGATACTTCGTACTCGAGTGATTATTAATTAATTAGTTTTTAGTGAAATCAGAATGTTTAATGTGATCTAAGAGAAAAGTTAATAGCGCTTTCGTAATGTTTATTTAGTTTTTTTATTTGACATTATTGATTTATATAATATTGCAGTAGCAAAAAAGCATAGTGACAGGGTCATAACTCGGCGTTGCTCCCACGGCGTCGGGTACCTTTCGAATGTTTCCCCCTCGATATCAAAAAACAGGGTCAATGCCACCCATGAAACTCTGTAATCAAACCCAAGTAACTTTAGAAACATACCTAGGGTCGCTCATAATTGCTCTGCAGCACCCTTCCAACAAACCAACAAAAAAATTGTAATAATATACTAGTCTATAAGATGTTGCTAAATAAAAATATAAGAAATAAATTAAATACTTGTTAAATCTTAATACATCTAATTATATTTTTAAGAACGGTTACTGAGCTGTTGAAAAAATGTGAATCCAAAATTTAACTACTGGCATGTACTGTCTTTTATAAATAATTAATTTAAATTACAAGTCATTTTCCCATTTTCGTGGATACTTCTAAACCACTCAAAGGCAGAATAAGCTTTGGAACAAAATTGTTTGATAACCAGCATTACATAATTATGGTACCTCACAAATAAACTGGTTTAATGTGAAAACAGAGCAGTAATAGCCTAATGGTTGAAACTAGCCCTCTCAATCGGCCCGAGGTTCAAACCCAGACATCGTGAGGAAACTTACACAGCCGAGAGTTCTTTAAAAAATGTTCTCAGAGGTGTGTGAAGTCCACCAATTTGCACTTGGCCGGCGCAGTGGACTATGGCCTAAAACTCTCTCATTCTCAGAGAAGACCCGTGCGCAGCAGTGGGACAACAATCGGTTGTACCCAATGTGAAGACAAGTTCTATCAATTCGCTCACTTACCACTCTATGTAATAAAGTTTTCACTTCCACTAAATCTGGATACCTCCATAACATGGCGCTACGTACGACTACGGTTACGTAGCTCCATAACATGGCGCTACGTACGACTACGGTTACGTAGCTCCATAACATGGCGCTACGTACGACTACGGTTACGTAGCTCCTTAACATGGCGCTACGTACGACTACGGTTACGTAGCTCCATAACATGGCGCTTCGTACGACTACGGTTACGTAGCTCCATAACATGGCGCTACGTACGACTACGTTTACGTATTCCATAACATGGCGCTACGTACGACTACGGTTACAGAGCTCCATAACATGGCGCCACGTACGTCTACGGTTACGTAGCTCTATAACATGGCGCTACGTACGACTACGGTTACGTAGCTCCATAACATGGCGCCACGTACATCTACGGTTACGTAGCTCTACAACATGGCGCTACGTACGACTACGGTTACGTAGCTCCATAACATGGCGCTACGTACAACTACGTTTACGTAGGTCCATAACATGGCGCTACGTCCGACTACGGTTACGTAGATCCATAACATGGCGCCACGTACGTCTACGGTTACGTAGCTCCATAACATGGCGCTACGTACGACTACGGTTAAGTAGCTCTAAAACATGGAGCTACGTAACCGTAGACGAAACTTTCGGATATTCAAAATGAAAATCTATCCGTAACCGCAACATTAATTTCCGATAGGGGCTGAACTAATGTATTTGTATTTTACGTTTAAAAATCCTCTCAAAATGCAAATTAACATGACCGAAACTAATTGATAATCCGAAATAATTTTATATCTTAAGGATGTGCAATTATTTCGGATGTAAGTGAAACCGGTGTATATCTTTTTTTTTTAATTTATTTAAAACATCATAAATTTACTAAAACGTAAATCATAAAGCTTTGCATAAACCGTATCAGTTTGTCCGCAAGCTTGTTAGCCTCTGATACAATAAATAATATGTTATATTTTATTTGATGTAACAATACGCATGTTATACAGTCATGTTATTTTATAAAGAGAGACAAAAAGGAAAAAGAGATTTAATAGACTAAACTGTAGTTAAAAGCTATGACGGGTATTTTGACAAAAATATATGACATTTATGACATGATTTGTTTTCATAGTAAGACATAGAAAGTTTTATTTCGTTTAATATGCGTTTGTGTCAAATGCATGGGATTTATGTGTTTGTTTTTTTCATTATTACAAAAATGACATCCTACACTACTTCTTTGTATAAACTGTAACTGTGCCAAATTTTAAACTTCTACGCCCCCATAATTTTCTTAAAGAGGGATACCAAATTTTCACTTCACGTATTAATATATAGATAAACTAAACCGGTGAAATTCTTGATATGAATCTGGGGCATCATCTGTGCAAATCGCTTTAGCCTGAAGTTAATCGCAGGAGCTTTGCCAAATCGAGAACGTGGTTGAAAAGCTTGAAATGTCGACGATTAAGCTCTTTTTGCTCATAATTGGGATTGTAGCTTCTGGCTTAGCCGTTAAACAGTAAGGTTATGGAAAGTTTTGGCGTTAACTAATCGACTTTTGCTCTTTTGATCTCAGTTTGGACGAATGTATTTCAGACAGGGTTTTTTTCGAGCGTTAGCATGTATGTTTGTGGGTACATAAGTATGTATATCCGCTTCTTGGTCACGTACTCCAGCAAAAATGTGACGAATAGTGGCAGATGACATATCATTGGAATCGGCTCAACTGCCAAGATTATTTAGGTTTTAAAAATTTATCCTGTCTACAATTGGATAATTGCGATATGTTTCCTTATAATGGTAAAAAATGCACTGGCTAAATAGGCTTATGACCTGGTCTACGCATCCACCAATTCGCATTTGGCCAACGCGATGGACTATGACCTAAAGCTCTCTCATTCTGAAGGAAAATCATTGCCTAGCAGTGGGACAATAATAAATTGACGACGTCGTCATCATTTTATACTTGATGGTGACATATAATGCTTATAATATTTGTCATCATATTCTTCGCAAACAGACAGTATCTTGCCGTCCCTGTAGCCTCGGGGTCAGAATAGGGCTACGGTATCCCCTGCCTGTCGTAAGAGGCGACTAAAAGGGGCTTCCGGGGTTGCAGACGGCTAGAGTGGGAGCTCGAACCGTTCGGTCAGGCAATCCCGGGAAGGACGGCGGTATGTGTGGTCGCATACCGTCGTAAAGACTAGACGGAGCGGTGGGCCCAGCCGCCCATCTGGGAGGAGCCCGATGGGGCAGCGCGCTCGGAGGATTCCGGTTGAAGTCGTTTCGAGATCCCGGAGTCCTCCTTTTCAGCGCCGAGGACGGCCACCGGGGGGGTTTTAGTGCGGTAAAAATCCCACATAACCCTGCACAAGCAGCCCATATATATAATATTATAAATAATAATTTAGGTATTTAAGGACAACTAGTATACGCCGTTAAAAAGAACACAGCACTTTGGATTCAATCACTAAATTATAATGACATATAAAATTTCTTAAAACGTGTTTTATTATGACATAAGATAAACATAATACAATTATAGTGGTTTATGTGTTACACACATACTCACACTCACTTACAAACACTGTGTGTGTTCTCACAAAAACACACACAAAAATGCACACACACACACACACACATACATTCACTGTCTTTCTTTATGCTATATTTAGTTAATAAATGTTTTAATGTAAGTTACCTCTTAAATGAGTAATTGTAAGGTATGGAAGAGCGGGACATCCTGACACAGGTATTAAATTACTTAAAAGGATGTCCCAAACACAGATAATTGCATCAAACTCATTTATGAAATAAATCATTTTTCATTTTTTCACTTTTTCATTCTTTTCACTTGGTGCAATAATCATTTCTAGTGAGGTAATTGACTCGGGAGGTAACATCTCCAAATCTTATCCTAGCGTCTAACGGTTCTTGCCTTTAATAAAAAAAGTGTGGATGCAAAATTACTAGACAAAGAATTAGCAATGTGCTTCAAATGTAGCCTCTGTTTTATATGAAGCTGGTAACAGATGTCCATAGCCGATATTAACAACTACAATCAGTCGGACTGCTTGTTTACAACTTCAATCTTATAAAAATCTTACATCGTTCTGAGATTTCTTAGATTCTAGACTAATCATAGCCGCTTGGTTTCTTAAAGTCATTGATTTGTTCGCATTGTATTTTTGAATGTTAAACTATTATTTATCCTTTAGAATTCTATACAAAACTATTACAATTCGGTGGGTCAACTACATTCCTCTTAAATTTAAATACTAATGGATCTTTTGTGTATCGCGCTGTGCAAAATGAAAAAAAAAACATTAATTGAATAGTTCAAAACAATAAAAGATGAATGAAAGAACGACTGAATCGTTTTAATTGCTTCTATTGTTCTATTTTCTGCGTTTTGGGGTTTCTTGTCGTACGAAAATTTCAAACGGAAAACGACTTATATTGCACTAGGTTATTCTCTCAGCTTTGCCCACTGCTGTCACGTCTCACACGGTAATGTAAGTAGCCTATGTATACGAGTAGGCTATCGCGGTGAGATAGTGTTACGTAATATTTATATATACAAAAAAGAAACTTGAGAGGTGTCAAGGGACACCCGGATGGAACAAAGTTCCTTTCGATTAATTAGTGAAGGAATTATAATAAAATTTTATTAAGTTATTCATTAATACTATTATTTTTTATTACTTATTATTTACAAAAAAAACTGTATACACTCAACAAAAATAATCGTCGCGAAACCACACTGTTCAATGCGAAATAGAAATGAAAATATCTGGCTTGCTTTCTATAAGAGAGAGAGAAAGAGACAGACAGAGAAACATGCGCAGGCCGCACAGCTTACAGTAGCTTACTATAAAAAAAGTGTCGTGACAACTTTTCGTAAGATTTTTTTCCGTCTAGCCCCCTTTCACAACGCGCGATAAGGAACTTCGTTCCAAAATAGGTACATAGACTTTCGTGGGCTCATGCACAACAACTTTGCTAAAGATACACGCTCAAATGCATAGTTCATGATTATGTAACCAAAATATAGACAAAAATTCATTTTATATAGTTTTCATATGATAACGTGGAAAGAGGCACTTACATAAGCTTGCACAAGGTCAGAGAAGTCATTACCGCGAGGGGATGACGGTGGAGATGCGACTGCCATTCCGAGGCGATTGCGGTGAGATTGTGGCTCTTTGAAACTATCCCTACTTTCTTAGGAATTAATAGTATTAAGTTATTACGTTGTTAGAAGGTTGCAAATTTTAAAACATTTACTCGAAATAAATGGGCTTATATAATTAGTTTTTTTTAATAATGGCGTTGCATTGTGGCTCTTTGAAATTATCCGTACTTTCTTAGAAATTTAAATGATACTGCCTAGAATATATACATAGCATTTCATATCATAACGTGGACAGAGGCACTTACGTAAGCGTGCACAAGGTCAGAGAAGTCATTACCGTGAGGGGGTGACGGTGGAGATGCGACCGCCATTCCGAGGCGATTGCGGTGAGATTGTGGCTCTTTGAAACTATCCCTACTTTCTTAGGAATTAATAGTATGGTGGTATTACGTTATAATTTGTAGAATTTATAACATTTACATAAAATAAATTGGCTTATATAATTAGTTATTTTTAAATAACAGCGTTAGATTGTAGCTCTTTGACCGCCAAGCTATCCCGAAGTGATTGCGATGAGATTTAAAGAAAAAACACGCTTTCTACACTCATAGCCCCACAGTAGGATTGTCTCCTGAGTCGTGGGCATCATGGATACACACAAGACAAACACCCAGACCCAGAACACGAATCGAAACTCATCATTCAGATACCTGTCTGGCCGGGAATCGAACCCGGGGCCCATTGCGCATCAGACGGATATGGTAACCGCACTGCCACGCGGGTCGCCAATTGGTCATTATGGCTCTTTGAAACTATCCCCACTTTCTTAAAAAATAAAGTAGTTTTATGTTATTACGCTATAATTAAGTTTTGAAAGTTTTAATTTTACTCGAAATATTCTCGGCTTACATGCTAGTGTTGAAATTGTGTCATTTTAGAACTATTTCTACTTTCTTAGCAATTAAAATGTTATCATTTAGTTAGGGATTGGTAAGGCGATCCTTTATCTGTAAACTGAATTGGGTTACCTAAGCAGTTGTTAGGTAACCCAATTCACTCTAAATAAAATTGAAAACGAGCAAATATTAACGATAAGATTTTGACTCTTTAGAATTTAATTAGATATTTATTATTATTGTAAATGGTTCATACCACTTTCGTCTTATATTTCAAACATAAATTGGCTGTGATGTTTGCTTACGGGCGCATACCAAGTGAGCAGCATTTTTGACTTCTTTAGAAGATGAAGAAATATTTATAAACTGGTAATTATGGTGTTATCTTATTATTACTCATCTTTGATATTTATTTATGTTAGTTAAGTTTTACTTATATTACAGTTACTGGAATATTCATGTTACAGTTTGATGTAAGGACATTTTAGTTTGAAAGTATCTCAATTTTGAAACATGACTGGCTTCTGAAAAATCTGTCATTCAAATAATAATAATAATCTTTATTTCAGACGTTTGTACATCCATAGATTGTTAGTGTGTTAGCGACAGTAATACTTAATGTTTTATGTTAGTATTGTTAGTATGCTCTACCTAAGTTCTCTATTTTATCTTAAACCTATGCCCACTTCCACCCAATGCCTCTGGATGGAGCAGTCCCGTCTAGCAGCAATCATTTTTAAAATGCTGTTGCTGCTGTTACGTAACCGCTGAAGTAATGAGGCCGCTAAGACACTGTTTCAGAGCATTCACAACAATGATAAACCGCATTCACCATGCATGCACTATCACGAATAATAGTTTTTGATCTGACATTGTACAAACACAGATAAGCTTGGTATATGAGAGAAGCCGCTGTCGCAATGTCGCCAGATGACGAGATGCACCGCTAAGCCTTTCCAAGGTTATTGCGGCTAGATTGTGGCTTGTTGGACACTAGCTCTATATTGTAAGACTTATAATATATCGTCAACCCATTATTGTCCCACTGCTGGGCACGGGTCTTATCACGGAATGAGAGAGTTTTAGGCCATAGTCCACCGCGGGCCAAGTGCGAATTGGTGGACGATAGTCTTATAAACGTAGTACAAAATGTATGTACAAATTTCGAGCAAGCAGTCACAAACTACAATAAATGTTGTTCTTATAACGTACAAACAAAGACAGTTATTGCGGCTACATTGTGGCTTGTTGGACACTAGCTCTACATTGTAAGATTTATAAGAGGTAGTATAAAAGATATTTACAAAGGACGTGAAGCAGTCACAAACTACAATGAATTTTGATCTGATAACGTACAAACAAAGACCATAAGTTTGGTATATCAGGGAAACCATTGCCGCAACGTCGCGAGATGATGACATGCACCGTTAAGCCGTTTCGAGATTATTGCGGCTAGATTGTGGCTTGTTGGACATTAGCTCTATATTGTAAGATTTATAAACGTAGTACAAAATGTATTTACAAACATTGTGCAACCAGTCACAAATTACAATAAACGTTGTTCTTATAACGTACAAACAAAGACAGTAATTGCGGCTAGATTGTGGCTTGTTGGACAGTAGCTCTATATTGTAATATTTATAAACGTCGTACAAAATTTATTTACAAACGTCGTGCAAGCAGTCTAAAACTACAATAAATGTCGATCTTATAACATACAAAGACAGTTATTGCGGCTAGATTGTGGCTTGTTCGACACTAGCGCTATATTGTAAGATTTATAAACGTAGTACAAAATATATTTACAAACGTTGTGCAAGCAGTCATAAATTACAATAAACGTTGATTTGACAACGTACAAACGAAGACAGTTACATAAGCTTGGTATATCAGTCAAGCCACTGTCGCAACGTCGCGAGATGACGAGATGCACCGCTAAGCCGCTCCGTTATTGTGGCTAGATTGTGGCTTGTTGGACACTGGCTCTATATTGTAAGATTTATAAACGTAGTACAAAAACTATTTACAAACGACGTGAAGCAGTCACAAATTACAATAAATGTTGGTCTGATAACGTACAAACCAAGACCATAAGCTTGGTGTATCAGACAAGCCACTGTCGCAACGTCGCGAGATGACGGCGAGATGCACCGCTAAGCCGCTGCGTTATTGCGGCTAGATTATGGATTGTTGGACACTAGCTCTATATTGTAAGATTTAAAAACTTAGTATAAAAGATATATTTCTTTATTCTTTAGGGTAACAACTTGTACTATTTACAAGGGAGTGTAAAAATAACAAATTCTAAAAAAAACTTAATGTCTATCTGGCTTTCTCCACCTGCTAAACCTTGTAAATGTCGAATAGTTGTAAAAGGTGCTCCAAAATTCAAAAAGAAAAATTAAATCAAAATAAATAGTAATAACATATATATTTATAATATGCATGAAAAAATAAACATTAATATAATAAATACATATAAATTTACTCGTGGTAATCTATATATTAATACGTGAAGCAAAGACTTGTAGTGCATTTTGAAGTAATATGCCACGGACGGATTAGTACTCGTATGTGCACGGTTATAGTGACGTAGCGAAGGAGTGCAGAATGTTAATATTTTTTTTCAAATAATGCTTAAAGCATACATAAAATCAACTAAAAGCACACACTACCGTGCACACATTTGTCACAAACACATAAATAATAAAGGAAATAAATCATTTAATGTTTTACTACGAAAACACATAACGTCAGAAATGTCAGTGTTTTTGTCAAAATACCCGCTATTGCTTTTAAATGCGTTTTACCTAATTAAACCCAATATATTTATAGGGATTTTATAAATTACTTGAAATTATTTTTATTGAATTTGAGAAATATTCGCACTACTTTGAACAATATAAAGTTTATTTTTTTAATTTAAATTATGGTCGCATTTCCACCGATGTGACCACCCGTCACATACTTACATTACTAGTAGTAAAAAAGCTTTTAAAAAACAGCTCAGACAGTGAATTCTGATGAATAATTAATGTAAACTTACGTGATTATTAAATGACTTCAAGGCAGGTGCTTTCCTTGTACATATCTTATTCGATGATAGTTTATTTATTACACATAAAGCATAGACCAGTTCATACTTTATGTTTAACATGGGTAAAAATGTAGTCTTAAAATTATTCTGTATTTTATTGTGTACTTTGAGATGATGGGCTCTATAAGATTACGTTAGCGAGATTAGGGCTCATTAAAACTATCCAAATCGCAAACATTTTAATATGACCATGATTTTAAAGTTAATAGAAAAATTGTTTAATTTTCACCTGACTCCTGTAAAATTAGCGTCTTTGTGTGCATGAGTAAATCCCAGCGATATAATAATAACGCTTTCTACTCTTTCTACACTCATAGCCCCACAATCGGATTTTCTTTGTCGTGGGTACCATGGACACACACAAGACGAATACACAAACACGTTAGTATAAAATTAATATTTCAAGAGATTTCCTACATAGTTCATATATAAAGGCACGTACGTGCCAGGTCCAGCCACTAATGTGCTTCTAATGTAGGTTACATAGATGTAGCCTAGTTTATGAGCACGTCGATAGTTCAGGATGCGATTGAACTACATGCAGTAATATTGCGGTGAAGTACTGACCTCCATTTTAAGTACGAAATATGAAGGAAATATTTTTGCTTTGGATTGAAGCTTGGCGCAATACTAACTATACTGATCTATCACGAGTGGTTTTCTAGCTTTTTTTTATACTGGCATGGTCAATTTCGATAAATATAAACCCACGCCCACGCTTTCTACACTCATAGCCCCACACTAGAATTTTCTCCTGTGTCCTGGGTACCATGGACACACACGAGACGAATACACAAACACCCAGACCCAGAACATGCATCTAAACGCATCATTCCGATACCTGTCTGGCCGGGAATCGAATCCGGGACCCATTGCGCGTGAGACCGATCGTCTAATTCTATGTACCGCATTTTGTGGACTACTTCTAGGGTCGAATTTTTTCATTCATTCGTCGACGATAGTGCCTTCTTGGCTTCTTGTAAAATAGTGTATTATAGACGAATTTTAAATAAAACTCTTGTTCTATATGGAGTTGCTTACAGGTGTCAAAGAGAAGCATCAGGTTGACTGTACTGTACATTTTTAACTTAAAATCCTATTAATCAACGCTGATCAACCAGCACAACCAATATTATACAAGCATACTCCCTGCCTCCCCACCACCAGCTTCCCCACCACCCTGCTTAATATCTTTATTAACCTAAATCTGGTAGAGGATAAAAAAGATGGTACTCAAATCATAACCATTTGAAACCATCAATATGTAAAGTAATTTCAAGCAAAAATTTGGTTTAAATGAGAATATTCCTCGCATTCCATTTCTCTTTCACGATTCATACAGTAGAAAAGCAAAATCCAAAAGCCAAAGGCTTGTAGCGGAATAATTCCGTTGACCGCAATGGCCGACTCAAAAGCACAAATAATTCCAGTTGGGAAGTAGAATTAGAACGGTAATTTAATATAGCCACAACGAATTTGTTTTGGTAAAGTTTGTTCATTTATTTTTAGATTAATTTCACATTGAACTGTACTTTAATCCTCTAATGGGAATGAAATTTGAGTGCTTTGGACATCCACAAAGATATGTACACAAATCCCAGACCTATAATAGAAGTAACTTATTTGAAATGCCTAATCAATTAAAAATATTTGTGAAGAAAAACTATGATTAACACCTCTTACCCTAACTACCAATAGTTCTACGTAATTTCGCAATAAATAACTGACTTCTAAAATAAACGAAAAACATCACGAGGAAATCTACGCAGCTTAGTCTAACAGTCCGCACTTGACAATCGCGCTGGATATTCTTTGAACCCATCTTAGGGGAGATGAACAGAGACGGAGACAGTGGAAGGAATGGATTGACCACATCCACAAATACATCTAAGTGACAAAACTTGAAAGTTAAAATGTAGGCCACAAATAAGTCATGTAGACCTACGCCGTTTAAGCGTCAATTTCACAAACACCCAGACCCAGAACATGAATCTAAACTTATCATTCAGATACCTGTTAGACCGGGAATCGAACCCGGAACCCATTGCGCGTCAGACTGGTATTGCAGCCGCTGCGCCACGCGGGTCGTCAGTAATCTAAGTGATAAACCTCCTGGAACTTAACTAAACTACCAAAAGCCTTAAAAACATTTTAGCCCCAATTCCAAACTACATTAAATTAGATTGGCTGGGAACAGGGAACGGCGTTAGCGGGAGCGCCGGCAAATAATTCAGTTATGTAGACCTACGCCGTTTAATAGCCAATTCCTGTTTGTGTCTTTTACCTCAATCGGACATGGTTTGTATGAAATGTTAGTGGTTAAAGTACATTACATTCGATTAGCTGGGAACAGAGAACGGCGTTAACGGGAGCGCCGGCAAACAATCCAGTTATGTAGACCTACGCCGTTTAATAGCCAATTCCTGTTTGTGTCTTTTACTTCAATCGGAAATGGTATGTATGAAATGTTAGTGGTTAAAGAACATTAAATTGTATTAGCTGGGAACAGGGAACGGCGTTAGCGGGAGCACCGGCAAATAATTCAGTTATGTAGACCTACGCCGTTTAATAGCCAATTCATGTTTGTGTCTATTTAGCTGTTACACAGAATTTAACTGCTAAAAAGTGGTACGATGTTTATTTTTTGACCGCAGTTACACCGGCACGATGGTGAAGGGAAACTTCTTTTTTTATTCGAATGATTGCAGTCCACTTGATGGTAAGTGGACACTGCCGCCCATGGACACCTGTAAGTCACTTCACATAGAATATTCTATCTAAAGTCAATCACGGATGCGTTGCCACTCCCGAGGACTAAGATGCTCGCCGCACATAAACTGTGCCGGCAACCATACCCTTCCATCGAAACGCAAATAATGCTTCACGCTAGAAACAAGTGTGGCGATGGCACCTCCCCGGTCGAACTACACAGGTTCTACCACCTGATAATCTTTACTGTTTGAAAACATAAAAGATGGGATGGCCAATTTCTTGTACGTAAAACGTAAAACCTAACAATCTCTTTATTCGCGGCATATGATTGCCCATAGGAACATAGCCCTCGCGAATGGCGGCCTTGCACTGTAGGTAGATATATTCTTTAAAAAATAAATTCATATAATATAAAATCTCATAAGTCGACGGCGAATAAGTCAAGATGGACGAATTAATAATGGACTGTGTCTATTTGCATCCGCCCGTGAATGAGAACCATTTTGAATTGAATACTTGTTTAATCCTACCTCCAGCTTTCCTACTCTTGTTAGCATTTAGAATCGTTCATAAATATTTGCCGATTTACATTGGGTTGCGTTATAAAGGAAGAACGTTTTTAATATAAAGATGTGAAAGCTGACTGAGAAATATGAGAATATGCTGTTCTTTTCGGGACTATTACAAATTGAATAAATTCAATAATGATGGGCTACGGAAACATTGTTAAATAAATATTTTTTCTAATGATAAGAAGTTTTTAAAAGATACATATTGCAACAAACAACAATTTAACATTTGTTAAATTATTGTTTTTTGCAATAATTGAACCGACTTCAATTAGATGTAGTAGGATTTTTAACTTGTTACAGGTTTTTAAATTGTTACACGATAACTGCGTCATTTTTAACGATTTGAATATTTATTTATTTGTTTGTTTGTAAGCTGTATATTCAAATTTAAAGTTGAAGAAAATTTACGACTTTTAAGAGTGGAAAAATAGGATACGAAATTTGCATTTAAACTTGAATTGATATTACCAATAATTCTTGAATTCAGTTATATTTTGCCAAAAATGTCTTCCTTCATAGTCTGACAGGATAGCCATACTCTGCCGTAAGGGAAAATTGAGTAATTGATCCTGAGTGATTGATGATTATTTAACGACTTCATAATTTGTAAATACAATGTTTTATTAGATCTATATCAAGATAAGTATAAATAAACCGTATTTCCTGTATTAACTCCATTGAAAAATACAATAATTTGTTCCATTTAGATTGCAAAATGGCCCAGAAAATACTGTTTAAATTCGCAAGAATTTACAACAATTGTGGCATTTGAAACGTCACCGTGCCCCTTTCAGTCAAGTCTTTTGTGCTGGATTAAAATGCAGAGTTGAGAATATATGGATATTGTGACTTGAATTACGCAATCCAGGTTCTACGGAACAACAATGGTTAGGCACTCGGCATTGTCTGCCAGTCATTGACGGTGGATAATTGGCACTGGGCTAACAAACTAACTATATATGTATATAAAATATTTTCTGTAAAAATGTCGGATATTTTTTATGTCGTTTCATAGTATTTTTCTTTTTTATGCAAGTAAAATTAAACAAGGCAAATAAGTACAAAATGAAATTCATATCATTGTATTATATTTGCAAGACTTTAATTTTTTTCTAAAGTATTTTATCCTCTTTATGTGATCTTGGATCCTTATACGATAGACATGATAATATCATAGTTGTTGTGAATTAACTCACTGGATAAATTGCTCGAACACGAATAGTACAACGATGTAGATACCTACTTTTGTATCTCTTATTGGTGCCAACCCATTACTGTCCCACTGCTGGGAACCGGTTTCCTTATAGAATGAGAGAGTTTTAGGCCATAGTCCACCGCGAATTGGTATCTCTTAATAGATGGAAGTAATAAACGAGCATGCAGTTCATCCGATAGTAAGTTGTCATTGTCGCAAATGTTAGCGAGCTCACATAGAATAAGGTTTCAATATGAAGTCAATCGTACTAAACCCCTGTAGTAAATGACGGTTGCGATATACTTTCAAGAATAAATATAGTTATCTCATATGAAATTGAACCGGCAACCAATTCCTTCAACCGAAACGCAAGAACTGCCCGTTCAAACCATACTTGTTTTACCACCTCGTAAAACATAATCAAGACATAACATACTTATTTTTTTTGAAAAATATCAAGGGTTTCAAGAACAACATAATCTTTTGTGTTTTAGGTAATTCTAGATCACTTAAGGAGCAGTGATAGCCTAATGGTTGAAACTTGCCCTCGATCGGGAGGTCCGAGGTTCAAACCCCGGCACGCACCACTGATTTATGTGCGTATTAGAAATTAATTATCACTGCTTTTCGGTGAAGGAAAACATCGTGAGGAAACCTACACACCCGAGAGTTCTTAAAAAAAAAAAAAATGGGTTGATGAGAGATCACTTAAGTCACAGTCTTTAGAAGGTGGTAGAACCAGTGTAGTTCGACCGGGGAAGTGCCACCGCCACACCTATTTCTAGCGTGAAGCATTTCTTGCGTTTCGATGAAAGGGTGTGGTTGCCGGCACACTTTTATATGAGGCGACCATCATAGTCCTCGGGAGTAGCAACGCATATGTGATTGACTTCAGATAGAACCCATGTTCTGTATGAAGTTGATTACTGATATCCATGGGAGGCAGATACCACTTACCATCAGGTGGACTGCATGCTCGTTTGCTACTTAGTCAGATAAAAAAAAGTTTATTTTGCTTGCGTCGAGTCATTACTTGTTTTCAGTTGATTGTGAACCACGCACAACAATGGGCCATGACAATGAATAACGTTTCAAACAACATCGATAGTCTGAAGCAAAGAATGGACCTAATAATATGTTCACATTAGTGCTATAATAGTTATAGTACGGTAAATGCATCCTTTATAATGTAACCTTAATATAATACCAACAAAAACAAATATGTAAAAAATATTAACACAGGGTAATTTAGAATTTCTAAAATGTAGAACTTGTAAGATATTAGTCCATTGAAATGTTACATAAACTTTGCATTTTTAGGGGACGCAATTTTATTTTTGGGACATGTGTTACAAAATTGGTCTGAAGTATTTTATTTGTAAAATGTATAAAAAAGTTATATTGCAAAAAAATAAAATATAAAAAAATCTTACTTTTTTGCTTGTAAGTTCTTTAATTTTTAACTTAGGTCAAAAAGTTAATCAACATATTTGTAGACAAGACAATATGCTATAAATTATAACTTAACCATTTTTGTAAGATGCATAGTTTCCGAGATATCACAAAAAAAGTGTTTTCCAAGATGGCGGCCGGGGGACAAGGGTGACGACCCCAAAAAATTGAAGTTAGGCTTCTATTGACCTCTACACATGTCTCAAAAATAAAATCACGTCCTCTAAAAATACAATATTCGGTCCTTAAATTGAACCATTTCAATGGACTATATCTAAAAGACAACATTTTGTTAACTTGTCATAAATGACGGTAGGATCCGAACAGTTCTTTTTATTCCACTCGTGTTCCTGAAACACCTTCGACTTCGAAAATTATATCAGCATATTTATAAGGACTTCACGAAGTTTTATGTTGAGCAAATGTTAAGAATTTTCGCAATGTCGTCCTTTCGTACCAAGTTTGTTATAGTTATATGATTCAGTTAGGCGCGAACAACAACTAAGTTGAGTCTCGGAGCAAGTTAGTATACTCGAGACGCGAAACTTGTAGATTGTATTATACAAACTATGTGCCTAATTGAAGTAGTTTACGGCGAAAATTTTGCAAATTCTTTCAACTATGTTGCATACAGATAGGACAAGTTTTGCTACACGCCAAAAATCTCTGCAGGAAAATACTCAGAGGACTAAGTTTGGGACAACTTTGTCAGTATCTTACTTATTTACTAAACTATTTATCCTAAATTTGCAGATTAAGTTGACTTAACGAAGGTAACACTTAAGTAACTTAAACATTAGGTTAAAAAAAACTTGAGAGGTGTCAAGGTACACCCGGATGGAACGAAGTTCCTTTAGATTAATTAGTGAAGGAAGTATAATAAAATTGTTATTTATTATTTATTATTTACAAAAAACCTGTATACACTTAACAAAAATAATCGTCGCGACACCACACTGTTCAATGCGATATAGAAATGAAAATATCTGGCTTGCTTTCTATAAGAGAGAGAGAAAGAGACAGACAGAGAAACATGCGCAGGCCGCACAGCTTACAGTAGCTTACTATACCAAAAAGTGTCGTGACAACTTTTCGTAAGAATTTTTTCCGTCTTTCACAACGCGCGATAAGGAACTTCGTTCCAAAAATGTGCGCCATGAAAAAAAAGTTAATGTTCTTAGTTTATAACATTTTTTTAAAAACAATCATTGATTATGTTTTACCATACTTTGTTTTTTTTTTATAAACTAAACCTAATGATGATTGACCTGATGAAAAGTCTATGGATATTTATAACACCGGAGGAGTCGACAAATTGTGATATTGTTAAAGTATTTAGTATTTTAAGACTCAAAACCCTGCATGTATGCAACTAGGGCGCAATAGCTTGTTAAGACTAACATTGAAATAAATGACATTTAAGCCAGTTAAAATTATTCCGTGTTAATATCTGGAGCTCAAAGGAAATTTAGCTCTCCTCCGTGGCACTGCAATTTCTGTGGAAAAATCTTCTTTATAATCTGACAAATATACCCACTTTTGCAAAGAGCTTATTACAAGAAGCCTGAACAGGTTTGGAATTCCTCTGCAAACCTTTTTATAAAAATTCTGACGCTTAAAGTTTTTCACGTGGAGATTCTAAAGAGTATTGTGGCGGTGGAAACTTCGACAACCCTTTCTAGGCTTTAATCGATCTAACTACTGCCTGTAGTTTAAACAGGGATTTTCCGGTTCTTCGTTTCAACTTCAAGAGAAAATTTGCTTTGAGGTAGTTGACAATCTTGTCGACATTGGCATTAAGAAGTAACAACAACAACAATGAGCTGTACTATATGCTGTACCATATTAAAATAACTTAATAATTTTTCTAGGTGATAGAACCAGTGTAGTTCGACCGGGGAAGTACCACCGCCACACCTATTTCTAGCGTGAAGCATTTCTTGCGTTTCGATAGAAGGGTGTGGTTGCCGGCACACTTTCACATGAGGCGACCAACATAGTCCTCGGGAGTAGCAACGCATCTGTGATTGACTTCAGATGGAATCCATGTTCTGTATGAAGTTGATTACAGATGTCCATGGGCGGCAGTGGCCGCTTACCACCAGGTGGACTGCATGCTCGTTTGCTACTTCAGTCAAAAAAAAAAACATTACCCATAATTTACTTGGTAAAAAGTGATACAGTCATTCCACTCCAGAAGCACTACCCTGTCATCTACTTATATCCCAGGAAGATTAATCTTACTTAGGGTTATAGATGTACATGGACTGCATTGGTTACATACTATCAGGTATTAAGAACACGAATCTATAATATGTAAAGACTAGATTTTTAATTTTATGATCTGAAGCATCTAGGTGCTTACAAAGTTAGACAAATATTTAGGATCCCTTTGCCGATTTATAACTTTTTTCTCCCAAAGACTAACCGCGTTATTATTCTTTTTTGTGGGATCGAAGTCACAAACGAGCATACAGTCCACATAATAGTAAGTGGTCACTTCCACCAATGGACATCTGTAAGCCACTTCATACAGAACATGGGTTCTGACTGAAGTCAATCACAGATGCGTTACAACTTACGAGGATTATGATGGTAGTTATAACTGATGCGTAGACATGTAATTAATAATCTAGTAGGTTCCATTATTAGCGTTACGCCCTGTAGTTCCGGGATCAGAATGGGGCTAAGGCATCCCCTGCCTGTCGTAAGAGGCGACTAAAAGGGGCTTCCGGGGTTGCAGACGGCTAGAGTGGGAGCTCGAACCGTTCGGTCAGGCAATCCCGGGAAGGACGGCGGTATGTGTGGTCGCATACCGTCGTAAAGACTAGACGGAGCGGTGGGTCCAGCCGCCCATCTGGGAGGAGCCTGATGGGGCAACGCGCTTGGAGGATTCCGGTTGAAGTCGTTTCGAGATCCCGGAGTCCTCCTTTTCAGCGCTGAGGACGGCCACCGGGGGGGTTTTAGTGCGGTAAAAATCCCACATAACCCTGAGTCGCTCCCACGGCGTCGGGTACCTTTTGAAGGTTTCCCCCTCGAAAACAAAAAAAAAAGGTTCCATTAGCGTCTCAAGTCCCATTAACTTTACCTTTTTAAAATATTTAAGCTCCCAAGCCTTTGAATAAACAAAAGCAAAATAACCAAAAATATTTTCGTAACTACAGCACGAAACTTTCAGCAAGAACTTCCGGATCTCGAAAATTTGGTTTTATTACTTCACAAACTCATGGGTTAGAACTTCGCAAATATCCTTTGTCGAAATTATTAACTTTGTCGACTTGAAGAGAGACTGCAGCGTATTTTAATGTCAGAAATACTTATGGGACATACATATCTAGTTCAGACTTTTCTTGAGCATTAACTTATGAAAAGGTGTGCTGAAAAAGTTGAATAGTAATCGTTAAACCCTGCCAGAGACCTTATAGGCGGCTTAAATCACAGGACCCTAAGGTTATTATCCCATTTACTATTGGGCTGTTTTTCTGTTTTGGAAAGACTTCCTGCTAAGTTAATAATGTTTTTTAATTCACGCTCAATTTTTTTTACATTTATAATACAATATAATTCCATGTATAATAATAATAACACTTTCACTGAGCAAAAATCTAAATCCATCTTTCTCCTGTGTTTCAAAATTTTATTTTTTATTTGTTTTATTTTGCAAATTCACGTTAGTTGCAGACAACAAAAATAAATTATTAAATGCTGCTCTTTAGAACATATTTTTATTTGTGAATATAATAAGTTAAAGGTCCTTTGATATCAAGACTCGATAGTAGGTCGTCTGGAGACGAAGGGTTTCATTAATTAAAAATGGTAGCCAGAGTGGAGGGAGTTAGGTTTTTCTCGTTACGGAATTTCTTGATTCGGTCGCTGCGCTCAAAGCCCGCGGTAAAAGCTATGCAATAGCTTAATAATATTTAATTAGACTGATACTAATTATCATACATCAGAATTGGAATAGAATAATCGGCACGGCTCCTTTATACCTACTTATATTTTTAATGAAACCCTTTGGCGAGTAGGGAGATTTCTCATTTAAATTTGTCACGTCGAGTATGGCCTCAGGAAGTCCTCAATTTGCCAGTCGACCTAGCAGGTCTGTAGTACTTGCAATGAATTAGTATCATGCGAAGAGACCAACGCTCAGTCAAGTGCGATTAGGCATTGCTTTTTTTGGGTTTTATGTAATTTTCGACTGACAGATTTTTGGCTAAAGCTACTATTACTACGAGTGCCATAAGATACACTAACCTAACTCTCTTAAAAACAGGCATGAAGACCTAAAATTCATTTCGGGAAAGTCATTTTCGCTTAGAAAACATCTTAATTTTTCCGAAATTTCGAACTGGGTGACATGAATGGCATGCAAAGAGCACAGTGCTCAGTGAAGTGTGTTCCGGCCATGCTCTCGAGTGCACACGTCATTTCCGAAAAGGACTGCTCTCAAAATTGTTCGTGCGGCGCTCGACGAGTTATTAACGATTTGAGTATTTGCTGTTGACTTGATATTTGTGAGATAATTGTTTACTGGTAAATTATTTGGACCCCTTTGAATATGTCTCATAATTTTTAACTTTTCACATAGTATTATGGTCACGGTATATGTGTGCCAAGCAACCATATGAAATTATGAAAATGCTTTTCTGCATCGAACCTAATCTAACCCTCTGGACAACTGGCATGAAGGACAAAAATTCATTTCGGGAAAGTCATTTTCGCTTTGAGAAATTCTTAATTTTTCCGCAATTTCGAACTGGCGGACATGAATGGCACGCAAAGAGCACAGTGCTCGGTGAAGTGTGCTCCGGCCATGCTCTCGAGTTCACACGTCATTTCCGAAAAGGACAGCTCTCAAAATTGTTCGTGCGGCGCTCGACGAGTTATTAACGATTTGAGTATTTGCTGTTGACTTGATATTTGTGAGATAATTGTTTACTGGTAAATTATTTGGACCCCTTTGAATATGTCTCATAATTTTTTACTTTTCTCTTAGTGTTATGGTCACAGTACACGTGTGCCAAGCAACCATATGAAATTATGAAAATGCTTTTCTGCATCGAACTTAATCTAACCTAACCCTCTGGACAACAGGCATAAAGGACAAAAATTCTTTTCGGGAAAGTCATTTTCGCTTTGAGAACTTCTTAATTTTTCCGCAATTTCGAACTGGCGGACATGAATGGCACGCAAAGAGCACAGTGCTCGGTGAAGTGTGCTGTGGCCATGCTCTCGAGTGCTCACGTCATTTCCGAACAGGACGGCTCTCAAAATTGTTCGTGCGGCGCTCGACGAATTATTAACGATTCGAGTATTTGCTGTTGAGTTGATATTTGTAAGATAATTGTTTACTGTTAAATTATTTGGACCCCTTTAAACGTTTCATAATATTAACATACGTTTTTTTTTATTTATCCACCCACTATGGTCACAGCACAAATGTGCCAAGCAAGCATATTAAATTATTGTTATTTGCTGAATCTTCTCGCATATTCACTTGTCTATGTTTATTTAAAGTAACCTTTATATAGGGCTACGAATTCACAAAACAGTATTTATATACTTTTAAACATTTAATTGACATTTTTTTTAGATACTTGAATCCAAATGGACTTATATTTTATTGAAAAGATACGTCACTATTTATTTATTCATGATTTACTGATTCAAAACAGTGGTACTTAATGCTGAGCAACACTTTATTAAGTACAGGAACTTAATATTTTTATTATTAACCCTCTTATTTCAATACCTTTTTCACAGTAATGAGTCAACAATATTAACTCTAATAGTGCAAAAGTAGTAGACACAGCAAAATTTTAATATCTCTTGAAACCCGAGCGTCCCTGGTGTAGACGTAGCATCCATCACTAATTCAGTTACCTCGTAATGGGTTGGGTTGCGCTGAACACTCACTATCACCCACGTGTTACCACACCAATATTTGAACAACGTTTTCCAAATAATTGTATATAATCTGACTTTTGCCCAATTTACTACTTAGTATAACTCTGCTATCAGGAATGGGATTGCGCAGCATAAAACCATCTCCTTCACAATATCTTAGGGAGTGTATTGAGTGGCTGAAAAACAGCGCTGTACGGGACCCAGGTCTCTAACCAGCAAAATGCTGAGCCTCTTCCTTTGCCCTCGTATTGATGTTTTTTCTTGTCTCATGTTTTTTGTTTAATTCGTAATTGTCTTTATTTTAATGTATCCTTGTTATTTCTCGTGTTTGTAGTTAAATTGTGTATGTCAATATTGGGGCAATAAACTATTTTATTATTAGTATTATTACTATACTAACATTGTTAGAAAAACGGATATCTTTTGATAGATCTCGTTTTTAATCGATTTCCAAAAAAGAGGAGCTTCTGCATTTGCCTGTATTCGGATTTGATTTGGATTTATCGACACTTCATTATTAGGGCAATTTTGGTACGAATAGTCAATTTTCCAAAAATCCACATACATATATGTCAAAAACGCTCAGTATGGGGACAACGGGTGTATATAACTAAGTCTAACTTTTACACAATTCACTTTCTATCATAACACTATTATAATCTACTAACATTGATAGAGTAACGGAGAACTTTCGATACCTAAAACGGAGATTTATCAATAGATCTCGTCTTTAACCGAATTCCAAAATAGAGGAGGTTCTCAATTCGACCGTATTTTTGTATTTATAATAATAATAATAATAATAAACTCATTTATTGCCTTAAAAAAATAGTAATGACAACAGGTAAAACAAAAAACATAAAGGAATTACAATACAAATACATAATAATAATTTCAAATTTAAATGTATATTAGATATAAGGCAAAAGGAAATGAGTCAGCTTATGCTGCTATAAGATTTCTATCTCATAGAGCGCTGTTTTTCAGTCATTCCCTTCTCCCTGAGTTCTTGTGCGGGAGAAATGAGACTTGTGGGCTCCCCAATCACCAAGCGGAAAACAGCAAAAACTACATATAAACAAGCAAAAGAGAACAAAAAGGATAATCACATAAAACATATTTATGATTACACTTATAATAAATTAGAACAACGAAGATTTATCTAAACTCCGTTATTCTGACACATTTTTTATAAAAAAATCAATTTTGCAAAAGACTTATATCCGTTTTCCCCCGGACAAAAGTATGTAAAAAGCGCTCAGTATGTACCTATGTTTCGTCTTTCTTTGGACGAAATTCTCGTGTCCCCGGTGGAGGCGTCGCGTCTATCACTAATTCAGTTAGCTCCTAATGGGTTCGCTGTTGCGCTGAACACTCACAATCACTCACGTGTTAGCACATAAATATTTGAACAACCTTTACCAAATATCTGTGGTAGAGAAAACGGGAGTATGTAAGTCTGATTTTATCCCAATTTACTTTCTACTACAACTCTATTTTACTCTACTTTAATCTACTTACATTGTTAGTAATACGGAGATCTCCGAGTATCTAACACAGATGTCTATCGATAGATCTCCGTGTTAGATAATCGACTCGTTTAAGACTCGTTTAAGAAACGATATTGAGAACAGCGAAATCGTAGTAATAGGGTTCCGTTTTAATCTTTTGATTTATCAAAACTCCGTTTTTCTAACAATTGTGGTATAAAAATATAATTTACAAAAAAATTGACTTATGGACCATAAGTACTTTCACAAAGGGTATAAATATGTAGAAATCTTTCAGTATGTACCTATATTTTGTCTTTCTTTGGGTGATAATCATTCGTCACCCGTGGAAGCGTCGCATACATGGCTTCAGTTAGCTCCTAATTGGTTCGCTGTTGCGCTGAACACTCACAATAACTCAAGTTACCACAGCAATATTTAAACAACGTTTACTAAACATCTGTGGCTAGATAAAACGAGTGTATATAAATCTAACTTTTGCCGAATTTACTTACTATCATTACTCACTATTCTACACTACTCTATTAGAATCTTATTAGAGTAGTATTATGATAGATGGTTAGAGTTTGTTAACATTGTTAGAGAAACGGAGGTCTTTCAATAGATCTCCGTCGATCTAATAGGGAAATTTGTCGATGGATCTCGTTTCAGAAACAATATTTAGAACAGTGAAGTCTTAGTAATAGGGCTCCGTTTTACCTTTTCGGTACGGAACCCTAAAAACTGTGATTTCTCGAAACTCCGCTATTTAGACAATTTGATATTTAAAGTCAATTTTACTTGCAAATTTACTTACAAATTTACTCCAGGACACAAGTATGTAAAAAGCGCTCAGTATGTACCAATGATTTGTCTTTCTTTAGATGAAAATCTCGTGATAGGGTTGGGGCGTCGCATCCATCACTAATTCAGTTACCTCCTAATGGGTTCGCTGTTGCGCTGAACACAAGTCAATCATAATCACTCGCGTTACCACATCAATGTTTGAACAACGTGTACCAAATATGTGCTAGAGAAAACGAGCATAAGTCCCAGTTTTGTGAAATTTATTTACTACTAAAAGTGTAAGAAAACGGAGACATTTTGATGAATCTCCGTCTTCCTAATTAGGAAGACGGAGATTCATCAAAATGTCTCCGTTTTCACACAGAGATACAACCATAGATTTCGTTTAAAAAAAATAGAACGATCTCTTTTCTTTTAACATGGATATCTATTCATAGAATTAGTTGTAGTAAAAAAACCTTAGAGAAACGAAGATTCTTCGAAATTCAGCTATTATGTGAGTTTTTGTATAAAAATTAAATTTGCAAATATCAGATTTATACCCGTTTTCACCAACGCACAAATATGTGGAAAGCGCTCAGTCTGTATACATATCTTTCTCAGTAAAAAATGCTGTTAAAGTAATATGACGACTTCTCTTTGTCGTATTTGTGTTATTAAATAAAGAAGCAAATGTACGAGTATATGTGTTAAATTTATTACAAAAGGATTTCTATTTCGAATCTGTTTAGTAAGAGGAGGACTAAAACAGTATAAAGCAATTGTAGTTGATTGCAAAGGCATTAACGCAACCCTTTTTTAATATTAATTAAAGAACATCATGACGGAGCGGTCATAATACCGATCTGAAACGCAATGGATTCCGGTTTTGATTCCCAGGTTCGGGTATATCTTTTTCATCTTTATAAAAATGAAAGTTTGTATGTATGTCCTCTATAGAATCGTAAACTATTCATTTATTCATGTGATAATCTTTGGCAAGGGTTTAAATTACGGCCGAATTTCGACGATTGCGAAGGGCGCCTAGTATTAATAAATATAACATTGCATACGATATTTACACCACTTATAAACCATTCCCCATGCTACTGAAGGTTTGTGAACGGCCAACGGATTTCCGTACGCGATTCATCAAAGTCAAGCGAAAACCAGGGATGCATGAAATTTGGACAGAAGATTGCTTTTGTGCGTAAAAGACATACAAAAAAGCCATTTTCGAAGCCTGAGGGTCGAGTGGTTGACATTTATTTTCAACATTATGCTTTTTTACGACGAAAAAGTGTTTTCGCAGTATGTGCATAGAAGTATTATGAGTAGTGACAGCTCGTCGACAACTAATTACTGTCCCACTGTCTCCTCTCAGAGTGAGAATTTTTTCATTTAGTATCAAAATGTTATGGTCGGGCGCATTAATCTTTTCTCATCGCACGAAAGTCTTTGGGGCCCTTTTGGAATGTAAAGAAATTAGGTACATCATACTTTATTTGCATTCCAAAAGGGCCCTAAATTCTTGTGTGCCCAAGGGCCCCAGCATATTCTAAGACGGCCCTGTTTATAGGCCATAGTTGACCGCGCTGGCCCAGTGCGAATTGGTACATTTCACATGCCTTTGAAAACGTTGTTTAAAGAACTCTCAGATGCGTAGGTTTTCTCACGAAGTTGACCTTTACCGTAAAGAATATGTTCATTATATTAATAGACATAGAAACATTAAGTTCAAATAAAATAAAGTAAACTAAATAAATACAACAGATTTTATATGCTCTCGTTCCTTAAATAGAATACCTAAGTATAGTTTTGTTTCATAATAAAGCGATTTATTGTCTTTAAGGTTACTTACTTTATTCGTGTTGTGCAATAAATAGAAAGATGTAATACAAACGTACATCCTTACCAAATTTTATATTTATGATATAAAATTATATCATAAATATGAAATTTGGTGAGGATGTACGTTTGTTCGCTACTCTTTCACGTAAAAAATACTGGTCGGTATTCGCTAAAATTTGGCAGACACATCGTTTATGACTTAGAATATCACAGATACTCACTACTTTGGTAGACATGACCGCAGGAAAACCCGCGGGAATAACTTAGTATTACATAACAGAGATGAAATAACGAAATAACCTATTGAAAGATAATAATAATTTGGCTCAATAATAAATCAAATTAGTATTATAGGGATAGATTTACTTAGGTATTACATTGACTAACGTTATATGTGAAAGAATAGGCTTTGTATTTGTTCAGGTTCATATATTTTATTTGATCTTTCTTTGTGTAGTAATATAATGAACATGTTACAACAATTTAAGGCTCACCGCACATTATCTACAATCGCATTAGCAACAGTTTTTTGAGCTAACTTTTATTCACTGGTAAATAACAGTATGAAAAGAAAAACATAGAAAAAAGTCAAACCCGCTGAGCTTCTTGCTGGATTCTCTCAATGTAGGTTATGTTCTGATTAGGTGGTGTTGCAAAAAAGGAGCCCGATGGGGCAATGCGCTCATAGGCTTCCTGGGACGTTCCTTTTGAGATCCCGAAGTCGTCTTCGAAATGTGCAGTTTGACAAGTTAAGAGTCTCACTTAACCATGAGTCGTTCCCACGGTGTAGGTTTCCCCGTCAAAATCAAAAAAGGGTCTACGCACTTTGATCGAAGTATGCACAAGAAAGATATTACATTGCGACATCCCGCAACTCGTCAAGAGATGGCGCTACTTGTATTCTGAAACACGGTATGGAAGTATTCTCAATACCCCGTATATATACCGATATATAAGTTCCGAACAAAGATTGTCGGTGCACGGCCGCTTCCCAGGCATGATCACCTAGCCTGGCAGGAGATCTCCCTGTGCCAAAACATTTTTATTTCATTTTAGTTAGGTACCGGTATTGTGTCGCTTAAACTAAATAGTAGCTTAATCCACTGACGCTTAGATAGGTCTAGCACATATAGGAGTACAAGTATATAATTTTTGGTTAAACTATCATTCAGTATTAAATAAAGGTACGAGTATAAATATTTTCGTTGAATAACCATTCAATGAAAAGATTTATACATGGGTATTCCCGGCGCGTTATGACATGGCTCTTCAAAAAAGGTGCAAAAAGTGTCTCCTTCGCGGGTGTGGTTGCCGACACACATTTATATAAAGCTACCATCTCAGTCCTCAGGAGCAACACATCTCTGATTAACTTCAGATAGAAACTATGTGTTATCTGAAGTTGCTTACATATGTCCATGGTCGACAGTTTCTTACCATCTTCACTACATAATATAAAACAAAGTCGATTCTCGCAGTCTGTCCCTATGTATGCTTAACCCAACTAAATCTTTAAAAGTTCGCTACGGATTTTAATGCATGTTTTTTATAGATACAGTGATTCAAGAGAAAAGTATAATTCATGCATAATATATTGGAGGACCACAGATAATTTTTGATTTTTTACTTTTAGGCGGAACGAAGTTCGCCGGGTCAACTAATGAACTTTAAATTGCAGAATCTTGGATTATAATAATAATAAGTAATTATACACTTTATTGTACCCAAAATAAAAACAAACACAATTAAAGAAAATACAGTTTCTAAATGTGGATTATTCAATTAATCATGCATGATATGTGTTCAGCCTTATCATAACACAAGTATGTCATTACAATTATATTTGAAAACAGTTTGTCAAAACTGACAACTGAAATAATTTACGCGCGACGTTTGATCAATATTGACAGTGACCACGCCCCGTACGCTTCGAGTATTCTTCATGAATAACTTACAAAGTTCATTAGGAGAAGTTATGGTATCGTTTACTTTATTTGTGTACGATTCAATGCTTTAATGTGTAAAGTAACCACGTAACATTGTTAAATTGAAAAAAGAACGACTATTAAAAAACTAAGAATGTATGTATATGTCTACTTGTTTCTCTTCCACGGAAAAAGTTCCTGTAGAATTTTGCTAAAAAATTGGCATACACTTAATTTGCATGATGACCCGCGTGACGGAGTAGTCACCATACCGGTCTGACGCGCAATGGGTCCCGGCCAGAAAGGTATCTGAATGTTGAGTTTAGATTGATGTTCTGGATCTAGGTGTTTGTTTATTCGTCTTGTGTGTGTCCATGGTACCCACGACACAGGAGAAAATCCTAGTGTGGGGCTATGAGTGTAAAAAGCGTGTGCGTGTGTGTGTATTTTCATTTAACACCCCTATTGTTATGATAATAAAGAATTCATCCTTTCACTCTCTTTATTTTCTAAACACATTAAAAATTATATAGCCTATGTCACTTTCACAACTGAGTCGTTTCAAATGATATGTCACAGGTTATAATCAGTCAAGCTGTCTTGACTGTACTAAGTGCTCAATAAATGGTCATCCATACAAACATCTATGCATTTGAAAAAAACATTACCCTCCTTCTGACGTAATCGGGTCGAAAGCGTTATGTACTTCTACGTACATACTTGACGTTTTTTTTAATTTCTGTTGGATTAAGATCCCTCCCTAAACCGCTACGAAGGAAGCCGATCGTGGGCGTAGACGTTTAGTGCCGAGTTATTAAATGCCTCGAGAGTACGGTGACAGTACGGTGCGGTGAGAGGTAGGGTGTTGCCATGGGGTGTGCTGGCTTAAAGCATGTGATAAAGGAAAAAACGTGAATGATTTAAGACTAATTTTATCAGAATTGATACGTTTACTTGCGTTTTGCGGTTTTTTGGATAATTTTAGAATTTTTTTTGTCAATATTTCGACCCTGTTGCATGGATCCTGCTCACGACGAAACTACAGTGGCCGGGAGAAACCGTTAAGCACTAGTAATAGATTAACCTATCTACGCTACGGCTAGTTCGTTTTTTTAGTTTTAGGTTCCTTATTACGATACATAACACTAACTATTTTTACGCACTAAACTCAGTTGAACTGTAAGTGTAAACCGCATATAAGAGGGAAAACCGCTTACCTCTCCAACGTAGGCCACCAAAGCAATGCGTAGGTATACATGTGCCTTACCTCAGAAAACAATTAAATTGATCTGGAATTGTTGCCTAGATCTATTAGGCCTTCTGCGCCACTTTATTCATTTATGCTTCATTATCAATTTCAATTACCAACTTTTGAAATATGTATTACTTTTCGCTTCAGCTAACACAACTAATTTCATTTTATCGTTTTATATCATCAACTTTATACAAATTTAACAAAATGGATTAAAACGAATAGTTTAACTAATGGCTTTCGTTCATAAAACATGTTAACTGAAGTGCATGCGGAGTTCATATTTAATGGCTCCATATTTCACCGCGCATGTGTGTTTGCTCAGCATGGTTTGTCGGACGCTCGTGATTGATTAACTTTTATAACAACCCGTGTCCATCCATCAATTAGCTGCAGCTGAGTGTAGCTTATTTGAAATTTCAAAATGGCTGCCCAATTTAGCAACGTTTTGTTCATTTGACTTTTGTAGGGACGATTAGCAATTTCAATTTCTGATTTATAAAAAATGTTTCACTTTTCGCCTCGGCTAACACAACTAATTTCATTATATCGTTTTATATCATCAGCTTTATACCAATTTAATAAAATGGATTAAAACGTATAGTTTAGGTAATAGCGTTCGTTCATAAAACATGTTAACTGAAGTGCATGCGGAGTGCATATTTAATGGCTCCATATTTCACCGTGCATTTGTGTTTGCTCAGCATGGTTTGTCGGACGCTCGTGATTGATTAATTTTTAGAACAACCCGTGTCCGTCCATCAATTAGCTGCAGCTGAGTGTAGCGTATTTGAAATTTCAAAATGGCTGCCTAATTTAGCAACGTTTTGTTCATTTGACTTTCGTAGGGACGATTAGCAATTTCAATTTCCACTTTATAAAAAGTGTTTCACTTTTCGCCTCGTCTGGCACAACTGATTTCATCATATCGTCCACTTTATACCAATTTCACAACAAAATGGATTGTAACATATAGTTTAACTAATGGCGTTCGTTCATAAAACATGTTAACTGAAGTGCATGCGGAGTGCATATTTAATGGCTCCATATTTCACCGTGCATTTGTGTTTGCTCAGCATGGTTTGTCGGACGCTCGTGATTGATTAACTTTTATAACAACCCGTGTCCATCCATCAATTAGCTGCAGTTGAGTGTAGCGTATTTGAAATTTGGCTGCTAATTTAGTAAAGCTACGTTCATTTGACTCTTGTAACGCCTTCTAAAAAAACACGCTTTCTACTCATTCTCATAGCCCCACACTAGCATTTTCTCCTGTGTCGTGGGTACCATGGACACACGTGTGGGCACTTCACCCACATTTCACATTTTACGTGTATGTAATTTATTTATTATATTACGCTGTACACATACACTAACACATCATACATATAATGTTATGTAATTATATTTATATACGTACACACAGACATACATACACTGACACATACATATGTTACACAAGCACAGCGACACATATGTACACACTACACAAACACTTCAACAACACACCCCGGACTCAAACCCGGGACACAAGGTGTGTGTTGGAGTGCTGCCGAGCGGCCGGCCGCGGCCGCCATTTTCTGCGCGCGCGCATCGCGCCAGCGGTCGCCCCCCGCCGTCTCATACCTCACCGGCCCGCGGCTTGACCGCTCCGGCCGCGCCCGCTCGGCAGTCGGCTAACCCTCGTCCCGCGCTGTACCTGTGTCGCTTGTTACGCCCGGCTAACCACTACGATCTCCGCGTAGTGTTTACTTTAATGCCTAACTTCGCTATTCTGTGCTTATGAACAATATAGACTCTCGCTTGTGTGCCTAGTGTTTAAAGACTATTTTTAGTGTTTAAGTTTAGTGCCTAGGACGCTTTATCGTTTCTCTTACTCCTTCTTGTTAAATATGGTAGATTTAAGTGTGGACAATTGTTTAGTTTTAATTAGTGTTAGTGCATGCTATGGACCCTAAGGTATTATTGTGACCGCGCAATAAACTCTTATTTTAAGTAGACTTGTGCGTCATTGACTTTCTACCTTTACCTGCACACACCATAAGACTTTCTCACCACACACACACATCTCCATACACGCAAGAAGAATACACAAACACCCAGACCCAGAACATGAATGTCTGGCCGAGAATCGAACTCGGAACCAATTGCGCGTCAGACCGGTATGGTAACCGCTCCGCCACGCGGGTCGTCAACGTCAAACGATCTAAGGACTATTTCAAATATTTTATTTGACATAATTATACCAAACAATCTCGACGACGTGTCGAAATATCATAAGCAGTATTCCTTAAATAGACATAATCTTACGACCCACCATCATTAATTTTCTTTCGAGAATAATATTTATTTTTAGAAATGTTCAGAAATTTCAATTATTAACATCAAAGCCACCTAGAGCATCACGCCCACTTCCCAATCAGAGAGGATTTAAACTGATGCCCAGAAAAAATGATTTTACAAAAATAGAATATACAATCACCTCAAATGTTCCTTGATGTATCTTCAGTAATTTAAATACTATATACTAACTAGCTCTTAAATGCTTCGCCCGCACGGTCAAAGGGAATTAACATTAGCATTAGATAACGTGATTCAGAACTTGCAAATGAATTTTACTAACGCCATCTACTAACAACGTCTGGAACTACTAAATGTGTATCAACTAACAAAACACCGATATTCTCATGGGAATGAGAGAGCGCGGTAAAAAGTATCCTACGTCACTCTCCGCCCTCCTAACTATCTCCCAGCATATAAACCATATCATATAATAGCAATGTAGCGACGTGAAAGAGGAACAAACAAACACACTTTTACATTTATAATATTAGTATGGATTTTTAATAGTTTAAAATAGCCTACATTACTGAGCACTCCAAGCTGTTAAAATCGATAATGTACGTAATTGATGTAGCAAACGAATTTGCTGTCCATGGAAAGTAAGTCACTGCCGCCTACGGACATATGTAAGCAATTTCATAAAGAACAAGGATTCTATCTGAATTCATAGATGCGTTGCTACCCTGAAGAACTAAGATAGTTGCCTCTAATGAAAGTGAGCCGACAACCACACTCTTTCAGCAAAAGCAAGAACTTCTTCACGCTAGTAGGTATGGCGGTAGACTGTTGTTCCGGGATTAGAATAGGGCTACAGTATCCCCTGCCTGTCGTAAGAGGCGACTAAAAGTGCGCTTCCAGGGTTGCGGGCGGCAAGAGTGGGAGTACAAGCCGTCCAGTCAGGCAACCCCGGGAAGGATGGCGGTATGTCTGGTCGTATCGTCGTAAAGACCAGACGGTGTGGTGGGCCCAGCCGTTCACGTGGGTGGAGCCCGATGGAGCAACGCGCTCAGAGGACTCAGGTTGCCTTTAGATATCCCGGAGTCCTCTTTATAGCGCTGAGGACGGCCTCTGGGGGGTTTTAGTGCGGTAATAATCCCACTTAACCCTGCGTCATTTCCACGGCGCCGGGTACCTTTTTAAGGTTTTCCCCTCGAAAACAAAAGAAAAAGAAAAATCATACACATTCTACCACCTTGAGAATTCTCTATTACTTCCTATTTTTAGTCTTTCAAATTGTTTTTGCAAATATCGTCGTCGTCGTCAATCCATTATTGTCCCACTGTTGGGCACGAGTCTTCTCTCAGTATGAGAGAGTTTAGGCCATAGTCCACCGCGCTGGCCAAGTGCGAATTGGTGGACTTCACACACCTCCGAGAACTTTTTTTTTTTTAAAGAACTCTCGGGTGTGTAGGTTTCCTCACGATGTTTTCCTTCACCGAAAAGCAGTGATAATTAATTTATAATACGCACATGAATCAGTGGTGCGTGCCTGGGTTTGAACCTCGGACCTCCCGATCGAGACGGCAAGTTTCAACCATTAGGCTATCACTGCTCTTATGCTTTGCAAATATATACGATGTATATTGAAGCTGTACTTTCATTTATATAACTAGTGATGTGACAAACTTCAGTTCCACTTATTGTAAAAATAAGGCAACTTTTATGCAACACATTACAATTCAACATTTGCACAATTCTTGCGAATGCGAATATCTAAAAATATGCGACTATTCGCGAATGAAAATATTCGTCACATCACTAGATGAAGACGCCTGACTAATTTATGCGGAGACACGGAAGGTTTTTACGTTTATTGGCGCACCCTTTGAATAGGAAATATTAAACAAGTTACATCATAGGTTGAAGATAATTTTATTTAACAGGTGGTAGAACCAGTGTAGTTCGACCGGGGAGGTACCACCGCCACACCTATTTCTAGCGTGAAGCATTTTTTGCGTTTCGATGGAAGAGTGTGGTTGCCGGTACACTTTTATATGAGGCGACCATCTTAGTCCTCGGGAGTAGCAACACATCTGTGATTGACTTCAGATAGAACCCTTGCTCTGTATGAAGTTGATTACAGATGTCCATGGGCGGCAGTGACCACTTACCATCAGGTGGACTGCATGCTCGTTTGCTACTTCAGTGAAATAAAAAAAAAAACTTAAGCGATGAACGTAAACCTCATAGGCCGCGTGATGTTAAAAGAAGACATGCCGAGATAACTTTAATATTATAAGTTGAATTCCTAAAAACCACTTGTAGGTAAATTGAAATGCCTTGCATTAATATATACTAACACGTTTTTTGTCTGAACACTGCCTGTTTCTTTGTTACAGGTTACTGCAACAGCTAGATCGATGTTGACGGGACTCTAGGCAGACTTTCAGGTGTATGTAAGACTCGGTTTAGACAACTTTTATTAAAAAAAAGAGAAATTCTTGCAAAAAAATAAGATTTTGCAAAACCACGCGCTTCATCCACACGCAGTCACCGTCGCTGATGCTAATGTCAGTTACTATCAGATATATTACACGATTACTCGTGTTACTTATATTAAGGTTTTCAAAACAATCATTTCTGACGTTTGCGCCTATCATAGCAAAATGCATTGCAGGGTATGGCCGGAAACGCAAACGTACATGTATTTTTTTTTCGAGGGGGAAACCTTCCAAAGGTACCCGACGCCGTGGGAGCGACGCAGGGTTATGTGGGATTTTTACCGCACTAAAACCCCCCCGGTGGCCGTCCTCGGCGCTGAAAAGGAGGACTCCGGGATCTCGAAACGACTTCAACCGGAATCCTCGAGCGCGCTGCCCCATCGGGCTCCTCCCAGATGGGCGGCTGGGCCCACCGCTCCGTCTAATCTTTACAACGGTATGCGAACACACATACCGCCGTCCTTCCCGGGATTGCCTGACCGAACGGTTCGAGCTCCCACTCTAGCCGTCTGCAACCCCGGAAGCCCCTTTTAGTCGCCTCTTACGACAGGCAGGGGATACCGTAGCCCTATTCTGACCCCGAGGCTACAGGGACGAAACGTACATATATAGGAGGAAGGAAAATGTTAACAATGATTGTTTTGAACGTAATCTCGTACCAAGAACATAAGGTCATTAGGCTATCACTTCTCAATTTGGGTTAAATATACATCATGTAAGATTTAATAGATACTACTATAATCGTATATTATATGTAATAAAAATGTAATCTATACTAATATTATAAAGAGGAAAACCTATTTTTGTATGTTTGTCATGAATTAACTTAAAACATAAAACGGATTTTTAAAATTCTTTCACCATAAGAATACTACATTATTCCTGAGAAACATAGGCTATTTTTATTACTGGAATATATAAGGCGTCTTTGCTAAAACTTGAGTAATGTGATTCAAAGTGTCAAAAATTTTGCTCAAAAAATGTTTTATTTGCATACACTGTAATACCTATTAGAATAAAAATATTAGAATAAAAAATAACCAAAGTAGTGCTCAAATGTATAATAATGGTTGAATATATTACATTATAGCCTGGGCGAACGAAGTCGCGTCGATTCTGCTAGTAATGTAATAATTTTAACTATACGTGCCTTCGAAATCACAAGCAAATCCACACAGGCCAGTGACTGTCTAAAACAATGCTTATTAAAAGCATTAAATATATTAATTTTCCTCAATTGAACTGAAATGAAATTAACTAGCATGCTCGTTAGGGCAAAGCGTTTGTCGTTAATTGGAGAAAACTCCTCCATAATCCAATTGATGGCTAATGACCCGTGAGTCTCCTGAACCCTTATATAATGGCCCTCTGTAAAATGGGCTATTATATTTTTCGCTAAAAACAGCGTAACAACTTTCATAAGAAATTTCTCCCTTGTAACGCTTCGAGTATTTGTATGATCAATTACGTGAATTGAATCAGTGGTTGTAGCGATCTATTTTATTAAATAGAAGCTGTTAATGAGTTGTGATGGCGACCCGCATGGCGCAGCGGTTATCATACCGGTCTGACACGCAGTGGGTCCCGGGTTCGATTCCCGGCCAGACAGGTATCTGAATGATGAGTTTAGATTCTTGTTCTGGCTCTGGGTGTTTGTGTATTCGTCTTTGTGTCTGTCCATGGCTCCCACGATACAGGAGAAAATCCTACTGTGGGGCTATGAGTGTAGAAAGCGTTTTTTTAAGTACGCAGCTCATCGGATGCAAAACTACGGACCATGGCCATCTGTAATCCGCGATAAGTTTAATCTTTGCTGACATTAGCCATTGATTTGATGTTTCCTGTGAGAGCTACCGTGAAGAGTTGTAATACCTCCAATATACAATTTACAGGTGATAGAACCAGTGTAGTTCCACCGGGGAAGTACCACCGCTACACCTATTTCTAGCGTGAAGCATTTTTTGCCTTTTGATGGATGGGTGTGGTTGCCGCACACTTTTATATGAGGCGACCAACATAGATCTCAGGCGCAGCAATGCATCCGTGATTAACATCAGATAGAACCCAACTTCTATTTACAGATGTCCATGCATGAAGTGACCACATATCATATGGTGGACTCATCAGAAAAAAATATTAGATTAATCTCTCAGAATGAGAATGTTTCTTTAATCAGCCTGAGATTCGAACCTTAAGCTCTTGATTGATAGCCCAAGTTTAATACATGACTGCTCTAATATGTAGTTACTTATTGTTCGAATATACTTCTTTACTCTAAACTTATTTTAGCTTTCTTAACATACCCTTTAAACCAGGATACAACAGTACTAAAATTTCGTTATACAGTAACTCAAGTGACGTTGGGGCCTCCGTAGTCGAACTACAAAGAAGTTTAGCATCGTTATATTTAACGATGAAGTTTGACCCTCGTTCGGAAAATTATCTAATAATCTAATCGATGACTTTTATAACGTTAAAATGAGAATTCCGAACAGAACCACTCAATAATTGATCAATGTCGCCCATGGACATGAATAGAGGCTCTATCTGAAGTCATAAACATGTGCGTTTCTAATCCCAAAGGCTAAGTTAGTTTCATTGTACCAAAGTAAGTTGGCAACCACACCTTTGTACCGAAACGCTAGACCTCTTTTAAGCTAGAAATAAGTACGTTGCCGGCCGTTCTGTTGGTCTTGGGTCAGAATAGAACTACGGTATCCCCTGCCTGACGTAAATGGCGACTGAAAGGGCTTGGGTAGTGGACGACAAGAGTGGTATCTCAAACTGTCCAGAGAAGTGACGGTATTTATGCTATGTATTGTTGCATACTGTCGTACGGTGCGCTGAGCCCAGCCGCTCCCTTTGTAGTGCCCGATAATGCAACACGCTCATAGTACTTTGATTGTGTTCCATCAAGAGCCGGAGTTCTAATTGCAGCGACGAAGATGGCCACGGGGGGAGTTTCAGTGCTGTAATAATCATAATATAGCTCCCGAACTATCGGGTCCCGTACCTTTAAAAGGTTTCCTTCTAGAGAAGGTACGTTGATGGAACAAATCTGAACGTACTTCGGCCAATGTCTTGTTTCCCGAAAGGAAAAGAAGGAAAACTTTTAAAATATTATTTAATAATGATTATCCACAACTTTTCCTGTGATGTATACCACTCACGTATCGCATGTTAGTTGGTACTATATTATTTGTCTTTAAACTGTATGAGTGTGTACGCATTACGAATAAACGATTTCTTTCTTTCTTTCTTTCTGTAATACGCAAAAGAATAGCTATCACTATGTGGTAATAAATAGGTAATAAGTAGGCAAAGGGAGTAACCGCTTAAACCGATATTTTTAGCGAATTAAAGCGCTTGTTACATGTACAGTTGATTAGCAACGTTTTAATTAGGACAATCAACTCCATTACGCCAGTTAATCATCTGCTTAAAACGTGTGAAAAATAATAAGGATGTGTGTTTATTTTATTTTATATAATACTATTGAACAAAAATATATATTTAATTTATTGTAAAAAAATATAATGAAGTATAAATTTAATAAAGCCATAAAAAAAACAATACCTATTTTATTTCTTTAATTAAGCTCATCGAGTATAATACGTGTGTTTCACTTTCATTGAATTAAATAAAAAACGGAACATTTATAAAAGTTACACATTTTGAAAGATATTATTATAAAAAAAAATATCATAAAAAATACGTATCATTTGTAATTTTAATATCTATTAAATGAAGCGAAACATGCCAACAATGTTACAATAATATTATCTGTAAGAGACGCGTTACTATTGCTTTTTAACCGACTTCCCAAAGGAAAGAGGTTATCTATTCGTCACGTATATTTTTTTTTTTTTTTTTTTTTTTTTTTTTTTTTTTATGTATGTTCGGGCGAAATGGCTAGAAATCGTCGACCTACCGACACGATTCATACGACATTGTATGCGACTAGTTTCACAGGCAGTCCCATATTGAGGAAAATGAAAACCTTCCGGCGGTTTTTCCGGAAAATTGGAAAATGTCGGTTTCTTAAAATCTTGAATAACTTGAGTGTTTATAAACCGATTTCCATTTTCTTTCTTTCATTTGATAGGAAATTTCGTCACGCAACTTTTTCTCTTGGACATGGGTATGCTGTGATGCTTAACTCTTTGAGTTATGGGGTGGAAACCACCACCACTTCTCAAGTTTTTTAGATAATTTGAGATAACTCGGCTTCTGCCGAATCGATTCTTATGAAACTTGGAATATGTATTATATATCTATCCTTATATAGGTTGACGAAAAATTTGACCTTCAACTCTTCGATCCTGATGATGCAGGGTTACAGCTATCCTAAACTATAACATTAGCTATTTGGTGCTTACATATATGTAACAAGACTACTAAGCAGAGACATGTGATGAAAAATTTGACCTTCAACTCCTCAATCCTGATGATGCAGGGGTGCCTCAAGCCTAAACCATTGGGGTTGACCATTTGGTGCTTATGGGTATGTTATAACAATACTAAGCAAAGACATATTATAAAAAAAATGACCTTCAACTCCTCAACCCTGATGATGCAGGGTGCTGTAAGCCCAAGCCGTAAGTGATGGCCATTTAGTGCTTACGGATATATAATAAGATAGCAAGGCAAAGATGTACGATGACAAATTTGACCTTCAACTCCTCAACCCTGATGATGCAGGGGTACTGCAGGCTTAAACCATAAACGTTAGACATTTGTTGCTCACGGATTTGTAATAACATTGCTAAGCAAAGGAATACGACGAAAAATTGGACCTTCAACTCCTCAATCCTGATGATGCAGGGGTATTGAATGCCTAAGCCATAAAACTTAGCTATTTCAATCTTACGCATTTAAAATGATATTTAAAAAAATGTAAGGTTAAACATTAGAAAAATGGTTGTATACGGTGGAAAATTGGACCTTCAACTCCTCAATCCTGATGATGCTGGGGTGCTTCAAGCTTAAACTATAGGCGTTAGCTACATGATCGCTACGTATATCTGATAAGATTACTAAGCAAAGATATAAGATGAAAAATTTGACCTTCAACTCCTCAACTCTGATGATGCAGGGGTACTTCAGGCTTAAACTATAGGCGTTGGCCATTTGATGCTTATGGGTATGTAATATATTTACAAAGCGAAGACATATGATAAAAAAGTTGACCTTCAACTCCTCAGCCCTGATGATGCAGGGTACTGTAAGCCCAAGCCATAGAAGTTGGGGATCTGTTGCTTACGTGCATGCGATGAGATTACATAGAAAAGATATGACATGATAATTTTGACCTTCAACTCTTCGGCCCTGATGATGCAGGGGTACTTCAGGCTTAAACCATAGGCGTTGGCCATTTGATACTTATGGATATGTAATATATTTACAAAGCAAAGACGTATGATAAGAAAATTGACCTTCAACTCCTCAACCCTGATGATGCAGGGTACTGCAAGTTTAAACCATAAGCATCGGCCATATGGTGCTTACGTATATGTAATGAGATTACTAAGCAAAGATATGACATGATAATTTTGACGTTCAACTCCTCAACCCTGATAATGCTGGGGTCCTTCAAGTTTAAACCGTAGGCATCGGCCATATTGTGCTTACGTATAAATAATGTTGTTGTTCACAATACTAACAATGAGTTTCGGAGAGGATATAATTATGATCAAAAATTCCACTTTGAATACAATTACCTGAAAGTTGCAAGAGTACTACCAACCTTTTTAAATTGGATGGGTTATTTTTATCAGTATCAGTTGAATTATACTCTTAGTTATAAGGTTTATATTACTTTTTCTACTTTAAATATTGATAATTATAGGTCTATTCTTTAAATAAATGTTTACTCAGAAAAAGTTGTTTTATTCGGTTAGGTTAGGTTCGAACAGATTTTTCCAATTCAGAATCTAAGGGAGGGGGCGCGGTAGCGCCCCCGACCGGTTGTGTCAAAGAAGTCTATTTTTATATGATGACGTCAGCACATAATTTTATTCATCCGAAAATCGGACGAATAATTAATTTTATTCATCCGGTTAGCGGACGACTAGCAACAGCCATAACTGATTTTATCGTGACTGAAAAGCGTGAAAAAAAAATTTTTAAACAAAAAATACAACCGACTTCCATGCCACATAAAAGTAAAAAATAATTTAAATACATGTTGGTTTAGAGCAAACACAGTTCTTAGTACATAGTCCCGAAGTCGGCGCTCATATAAGATACATGTAGTTTCGTCATGATCCAGCAAAATATGGTAAGCGCCGACTTCGGGACTATGTACTAAGAACTGTGTTTGCTCTAAACCAACATGTATTTAAATTATTTTTAACCGACTTCCCAAAGGAAAGAGGTTATCTATTCGTCACGTATATTTTTTTTTTTTTTTTTTTTTTTTTTTTTTTTTATGTATGTTCGGGCGAAATGGCTAGAAATCGTCGACCTACCGACACGATTCATACGACATTGTATGCGACTAGTTTCACAGGCAGTCCCATATTGAGGAAAATGAAAACCTTCCGGCGGTTTTTCCGGAAAATTGGAAAATGTCGGTTTCTTAAAATCTTGAATAACTTGAGTGTTTATAAACCGATTTCCATTTTCTTTCTTTCATTTGATAGGAAATTTCGTCACGCAACTTTTTCTCTTGGACATGGGTATGCTGTGATGCTTAACTCTTTGAGTTATGGGGTGGAAACCACCACCACTTCTCAAGTTTTTTAGATAATTTGAGATAACTCGGCTTCTGCCGAATCGATTCTTATGAAACTTGGAATATGTATTATATATCTATCCTTATATAGGTTGACGAAAAATTTGACCTTCAACTCTTCGATCCTGATGATGCAGGGTTACAGCTATCCTAAACTATAACATTAGCTATTTGGTGCTTACATATATGTAACAAGACTACTAAGCAGAGACATGTGATGAAAAATTTGACCTTCAACTCCTCAATCCTGATGATGCAGGGGTGCCTCAAGCCTAAACCATTGGGGTTGACCATTTGGTGCTTATGGGTATGTTATAACAATACTAAGCAAAGACATATTATAAAAAAAATGACCTTCAACTCCTCAACCCTGATGATGCAGGGTGCTGTAAGCCCAAGCCGTAAGTGATGGCCATTTAGTGCTTACGGATATATAATAAGATAGCAAGGCAAAGATGTACGATGACAAATTTGACCTTCAACTCCTCAACCCTGATGATGCAGGGGTACTGCAGGCTTAAACCATAAACGTTAGACATTTGTTGCTCACGGATTTGTAATAACATTGCTAAGCAAAGGAATACGACGAAAAATTGGACCTTCAACTCCTCAATCCTGATGATGCAGGGGTATTGAATGCCTAAGCCATAAAACTTAGCTATTTCAATCTTACGCATTTAAAATGATATTTAAAAAAATGTAAGGTTAAACATTAGAAAAATGGTTGTATACGGTGGAAAATTGGACCTTCAACTCCTCAATCCTGATGATGCTGGGGTGCTTCAAGCTTAAACTATAGGCGTTAGCTACATGATCGCTACGTATATCTGATAAGATTACTAAGCAAAGATATAAGATGAAAAATTTGACCTTCAACTCCTCAACTCTGATGATGCAGGGGTACTTCAGGCTTAAACTATAGGCGTTGGCCATTTGATGCTTATGGGTATGTAATATATTTACAAAGCGAAGACATATGATAAAAAAGTTGACCTTCAACTCCTCAGCCCTGATGATGCAGGGTACTGTAAGCCCAAGCCATAGAAGTTGGGGATCTGTTGCTTACGTGCATGCGATGAGATTACATAGAAAAGATATGACATGATAATTTTGACCTTCAACTCTTCGGCCCTGATGATGCAGGGGTACTTCAGGCTTAAACCATAGGCGTTGGCCATTTGATACTTATGGATATGTAATATATTTACAAAGCAAAGACGTATGATAAGAAAATTGACCTTCAACTCCTCAACCCTGATGATGCAGGGTACTGCAAGTTTAAACCATAAGCATCGGCCATATGGTGCTTACGTATATGTAATGAGATTACTAAGCAAAGATATGACATGATAATTTTGACGTTCAACTCCTCAACCCTGATAATGCTGGGGTCCTTCAAGTTTAAACCGTAGGCATCGGCCATATTGTGCTTACGTATAAATAATGTTGTTGTTCACAATACTAACAATGAGTTTCGGAGAGGATATAATTATGATCAAAAATTCCACTTTGAATACAATTACCTGAAAGTTGCAAGAGTACTACCAACCTTTTTAAATTGGATGGGTTATTTTTATCAGTATCAGTTGAATTATACTCTTAGTTATAAGGTTTATATTACTTTTTCTACTTTAAATATTGATAATTATAGGTCTATTCTTTAAATAAATGTTTACTCAGAAAAAGTTGTTTTATTCGGTTAGGTTAGGTTCGAACAGATTTTTCCAATTCAGAATCTAAGGGAGGGGGCGCGGTAGCGCCCCCGACCGGTTGTGTCAAAGAAGTCTATTTTTATATGATGACGTCAGCACATAATTTTATTCATCCGAAAATCGGACGAATAATTAATTTTATTCATCCGGTTAGCGGACGACTAGCAACAGCCATAACTGATTTTATCGTGACTGAAAAGCGTGAAAAAAAAATTTTTAAACAAAAAATACAACCGACTTCCATGCCACATAAAAGTAAAAAATAATTTAAATACATGTTGGTTTAGAGCAAACACAGTTCTTAGTACATAGTCCCGAAGTCGGCGCTCATATAAGATACATGTAGTTTCGTCATGATCCAGCAAAATATGGTAAGCGCCGACTTCGGGACTATGTACTAAGAACTGTGTTTGCTCTAAACCAACATGTATTTAAATTATTTTTTACTTTTATGTGGCATGGAAGTCGGTTGTATTTTTTGTTTAAAAATTTTTTTTAATTCTATGTAAACACGCAGAAACAACAAAGCGTCCATCCCGAGAAGGACGTCATGCTCCCCTGATCAGATCGATTTGTATAAAAATAGAAGAGGCATTCTACTCAACAAAGGATTTTACACTTTACCTATAGGTATATTATATTCCACAGTAGATTATATTAAGATTATACTTAATGATAAAAATGTATGTGTGTGTAGCATTGACCGTAATTTGTCAGAACGTAAACATAATTCAAAATTGGTTTTAGATTTGTAATACGTCTGAAAAACAGTCACAGTGATAAGAAAACAGTCACAAGCGAATTTATTATACATTAAGTCGTAAAACTTACCTTATATTTACGTCGTTTGAAGTCTAACCTAACCTTCGCACATTCCTACGTTGATCACGAATGAAAGTCTTAAAACCTACTTAACCGGCATAATAGCCGCTAAAGACAACTACTGATTATTTACAGTGGATTTTAGTGACAGACGAGAGAAGTGAGCTCGCACACAACCGAGCAGTACGACGGCGCGCGGGGCACTGACCAAGCTTGGCCCCTCGCAGCCCCTCGCAGCCCTCGCAAAGATGTGAAAACTGAAGCCTGAAATCTCGCAGAGGGTCAGTTGACCCAATTACGTGGTAACGTGAAACAACCCCTGAGATATGCGGAGTTTACTAAGGTTTGATACGCCTGAATGAAACTTAGTTAAGATAATTAGTCTCATATGTTTGGCTAATATTTTACAATGTTATATTCTTACTATATACTTACTATTTTGTGTCAATAAAGTTATTATTATATATTATTATTTTAACGTGTTTTTTAACCTGATAAGATTGCTAGTTAAAACTATCACACCCATAATCGTGTAATATAATATTATAATAAATATTACAATAGGTATAATCAGAAACTTAAATATATTTTTGTTATTTAAATACGTACCGGCAAATTTAATTAATATATGAAAATAGATGGCAAAAACCCACAATAAAGGTAGTAATATACCGTGACTTGTCTATATAAGCTAATCTGTGGCGCTGTCACTGGGCGGGCGGCTCCGTCGCTTGCCGCCCGGAAGCCCTTTGCAGACCTTTGTTTTGCAATGGGAGAGTATTCCAATCATTTGACCATTTATAACATGGACGTTTTGCGTACACTCCACTATTGAAGCCTGAAAATCGATACGATCTTTTCGAGTATAAATATTTTAGTCTTTTGAGCCTGTTTATAACATTTATTAACTAAAGGAGATAAGGAAGTTCCATGGTCCACCGTATATCTTTGTTTTACATGAAAATTACATATTTTTTTTATATACGTAAACCTAACGATAAGGCAGACGAGCTACCTGATGGAAAGTAGTCACCGTCGCCTATGGACACTTACAACACCAGATGAAACGCCAATGCATCGCCGGCTTTAAAGGAGAGCTCTTTTCGCACCTTTTTTGAAGAGCCCCATGTCATAACGCCCCGGGAATACCTCAGAAGGAAGCTCGTTCCACATCTTGCACGTCCGTGGCAGAAACGAGCGTGCAAACCGGACCGTGGAGGACCGCCACGGGTCCAGTTGATGTGGATGGAACTTCATCCTTCGGCGAGTGGTGCGTTGGAGGAAAGGTGGCGTAGGCACCAGGCCAAAAAGTTCCTCGGAGCACTCACCATTATAAAGCCGGTAGAACACGCAGAGGGAGCCTATGTCCCTCCGTAGACTCAAGGGTTCTAACCGTTCGGTGATCCGTGAGTCGTCGACGATTCGGATCGCGCTTTTCTGGACGGAGTCAAATGGGTTAAGTTGGTATTGCGGCGCCCCTGCCCAGAGATGCGAGCAGTACTCCATGTGGGGTCTAACTTGTGCTTTATAAGTGAGACCCCACATGTATTTCGTTCCTAAATTAAGAAATTAAAGATTAGGCGTTTTTCGTATCAGCCGATACAATAAATTCAGAATGAAATATTAAATCTTTTTTTCATTCAATTTTATATCCAACATCCCATCCATCCATGGATTATCTACTATTTATTTACGACCCTTTTTATGTTCCACTACAAAAAACATGTATGACCCCTCCCTCCCCTCCTCCCGCTCTTAACAGATAAGACCTAAAACATACTTCACCAAGCTATCCCAATATAAAGGGAAGGCAATTTTAAGTTTATGTCTGCTTACTTTCTTTTCATACATATTTTGTTTCAAACTTTTTTCGTTATTAACATACCTCTTCTTCAATTCCACACCCTTGCATACCTATTTGTCTCATAACAGTATTTTGAAAAATAATTTTCAACATACCGTAAACGTTAACTTGGACTAGGGCACAGAAAAATCAAAGTTAGTTATGGTTAGAAATTGAATTGTATATTAACAGTTTAATGATTGGAGTGCGCGTTAATATTACCATAAGCCCAACTCTAGTTTATCAGCAAAGCAACAGTCACGGATCATTTCCTGTGCTGCAGATGAATTATTAAATTACTCATTTTGATTACCACAATATACCTAACAGTATTATTTTTTATGAAATTTGTTTAATATTTATTAATACTTTTACTCATTACCTGATCGCCCCAGACCCGTGTTCTGTACGCCGGAGTATTCCAGTAATCTGCTGATTAGATACACCCTCATTGGCATACCCGTGGGGGGAGTTTCAAACTTTTTATTAAACGCTGCCAGGATAAACACGTACCGAAAATACGGCTTAAAACGCGTCGAACGACTCGCACATACTCATATGTTGCATGGTTTTAATGATGTAGTAATAAAGGTAAAATAATTTAAAAGGTGGTAGAACCAATGTAGTTCGACCGGGGAAGTACTACCGCCACACATATTTCTAGCGTGAAGCATTTCTTGCGTTTCGATAGAAGGGTGTGGTTGCCGGCACACTTTCACATGAGGCGACCATCATAGTCCTCGGAGGCAGCAACGCATCTGTGATTGACTTCAGATGGAACCCACGTTCTGTATTTCACGATTTCCATGGGCGGCAGTGACCACTTACCATCAGGTGGACTGCATGCTCGTTTGCTGCTTCAGTCAGAAGAAAAAAAAAACCCGCGAACTTCGTTCCGCCTAAATGTCAAAAATCTAAAATTATCAGTGTCCCTCCAACTATATTAAGCATAAATGCATTAAAACTTTCCTCTTGAATTACGCAATCTATTAAAAAAACTGCATTAAAACCTGTAGCGTAGTTTTAAAGATCTAAGCATACATAGAGACAGACAGCGGATAGCGACTTTGTTTTAAACTATGTAGTGATTTAGTTCATAAACTAAGTGCGTACCAAATTACAGCGACATTTGACAAGTACTTTTTATAAAAGAGGAACAAACTTCATTTGTAATAATATATGTAATAAAAATAATATATAACTAGCAGTTCCCGCGGTTTCACTCGCGTTTTAAATATATATATAGCCTAAAGCCTTCCTCGATAAATGGTCTATCCAAATTAAAAATAACTTTTCAATTCGAACCAGTAGTTCCTGAGATTAGCGCGTTCAAACAAACAAACAAACTCTTCAGCTTTATAATATTAGTATAGATGAGTTACTATGTTTTGAAATTAACAAAATTTCGATATTAAATTTTGTTCCAAAGTTGCATTTCTATTAAAACAGCATAGATGTATTTTTCTTCTCTTTTAAGAAATTTTAAAACAAAACAATTTCTTTTAACAAATTCAAAATAAATATTAAAATCCATTATGTACATGATGTATGGACCTATTAAACCAATTCATCAACCGCTCATTCAATATGGAGCATACAGTAATCTGGCTTGAAGTGCAATCTCTCAATGTCGCCTACAAATCTACGTGAACAACATTATAATTCTAGCGCGAAAAAGTACATGTATTGCTTTTAGCGGCCCCTAAAAATATATTCCGAGGAAATGTAACAGGAAAACGCAATATTTCAAAACTGTACATTATTTTAACATCGCAGACGGAAGTAATCCATATTCAGGTGGAAAATGAACGTACATTTGTAAGATCGCATATTAGGCTTTGGAAAGGTTTTCTTTAGTTTTTCGGTAGCAAATGGATGTAACAATAAAAGCCTCATGGTGATTCCTGTTCATGTGGGAGGTGATTAAGGTAGGACATCTTTTAGCATTTTTTTATTATTTTTTTTATTTGATGAAGTAGCAAATGAGCATGCAGTCCACCTGATGGTAAGTGGTCACTGCCGCTCATGGACATCTGTAATCAACTTCAGACTATAGAACATGGGTTCTATCTGAAGTCAATAACAGATGCGTTGCTACTCCCGAGGACTATGATGGTCGCCTCGTATAAAAGTATGCCGGCAACCACACCCTTCCATCGAAACGCTAGAAATGCTTCACGCTAGAAATAGGTGTGGCGGTGGTACTTCCCCGGTCGAACTACACTGGTTCTACCACCTTCTAAATGCATGATACATTTATGTTCATTTGTTTATTAGTTTATATCTATATATTAATACGTGAAGCAAAAACTTGTGTTTCGTCTTAAAGTTACTAGCCGCAGGCGGAGGAGTATGAAATTACGCACGGTTATAGTTGATGTAGAAAAGGATTGCGCAATGCTAATATTTTTTTCAAGTAATGCGTAAAAAATACCTCAAATCAACTAAAACACATTACACTCACCTTGCATTTGGCATAATTACATAAATGATAACATAATAAACGACACAGAAAAATCAACGTCATGAAAACAACGGCAAAAAAGTCAGACGTCTTTGTCAAAATACCCGCTATTGCTTTTAAATGCAGCTTAGTTAATAAACCTTTTTGACCTTTAACTGGTGCGTTCAAAATAACTTGAAAATTTCTATAACTTAAATAAATTATTACAATTTATTTAAGTTATAGAAATACCAATATTTCTACTTTGCTACTTTGCATAATATGAATTTAGTTTTTTAATTTACATTACGGTCGAATTTCGACCGTTGCGACGGGTGACTTATCAGAAATATTCGTTAGAAAAGTCGGGATAGCAAAAAAAGAACAAATCCGCCGAGCCTCTGTCAGTAGTAAAGTTATGGATTCGGTGGTGATAGGAAAAAGAGTTAATTTACTTTGTGTATTTTTTAACTTTCTACTACCTCTGACTTACGTCGTAATTATTTGCCGCTAATCTATTGCTGTTACAAGGCTACGAGCGGTTCCAGAAGATGTTTATAGTTTGGCCAAAAAGTATTCGAAATGTTCAAATGATACTAATGCACTTTTGCTTAAACAGTTAATGTACTAAGTAGGCAGCTCGCTTCACAACTGGGGAAGTGAGATTGATCAGTATTCAATTCTAAATAAATAGATAGTTAAACGTTACATAAAGCTGTCATTTAGTTCAGCAGTTGAATTAACATAATTAATTTAATTTAAAATGTATCTAGGTATGAATAATTTATTAGGTTCTGCTTGACACTCTAAGACGCATGCTTATTATGCAGAGCGACACACTACGTAATTGTGAATCCCATCTGTACATTACAAGGGTGGAATATGTGGGCGGTGTGGAGACACTAAGACATTAGGGAACTATGATTTGTAAAGGAATAATTTGTACCCTTCAATTAAAAGCAAGTCTGAATTATAATGCAAATTTTTTCCACGCTTCTTCACCTTTCGGAGCACTGGTAAGGTTTTTATAAGAAAGTCCACCTGATGGTGAGCGACCACTGCCTTTTAAGGACACGAAACCAACTCCGTAAGGAACAGTTGTTCTACCTTAAGTCGATTTCAGTTGGGTTTTCGAACTGCTCGGTTACCTCATATGCAAATCAGCCTCCTTCCATTCTCCTTCACCGACACTTAATAGCAGCGTAGCCACTCCGCATGTTTTATGCGGAACTACGAACCCCACTCAGTTCTCCAAAAAGAACTCAGACTCAGCAAATAAAAAAGAATTGTAGGATGAGTCTATTCTAGATAAACGTACAGGCAACCGCGAAGGAACGTGCAAGTTGTTGAATGAGTTTCCTACTGAGGTATTACCGGAGCGCTATGACATGGGGTTCTTCAAGAAAGGTACAATAAGAACTCTCCTCCAAAGCCGGCGATGCATTGGCGACTCCTCTGGTGTTGCAAATGTCCATGTCGTCAACCCATTATTGTCCCACTGCTGGGCACGGGTCTTCTCTCAGAATGAGAGAGTTTAGGCCATAGTCCACCGCGCTGGCCAAGTGCCAATTGGTGGACTTCACACACCTCCGAGAACTTTTTATTTTTTATAAAGAGCTCTCGGGTGTGTAGGTTTCCTCACGGTGTTTTCCTTCACCGAAAAGCAGTGATAATTAATGTATAATACGCACATAAATCAGTGGTACGTGCCTGGGTTTGAACCTCCCGATTGAGAGGGCAAGTTTCAACCATTAGGCTATAACAGCTCTATCAAATGTCCATAGGCGACGATAACCACTTGCGCTCAGGTGGTCCGTCTGCCTTATCGTTAGGTACAAATATTTAAAAAAATGTGTGTCAGCTTCGACGCACGACTGGAGTTTACTTCTTAAGTCCGATTGTCTAAACAGACGCAAAGCGTTTATTTAACTGAGAAAAGATTGATACCATATGAAAGGGCAGATTAACAAATTAATGAAAAAAAATTCACAATAACAATATTAATTATTGATATTTATAAAAAAACAGCAATATAAGTACGTCGACACTGATAAAAATAAACAAACACAATAACATATAGGTCATTCATCAGAAGGTTTCACTCACATTTGTCTTATACCGGGCCCTTAAATATACAAATTGATTTTTAAGGAGTAAAATCCAATAAAAAGGCAAAAGGAAGGACTTATCCGAATCGTTCCAAATTAGTGATCAGACGTAGCAACGTACTACTCGACCAAAACAATTAGGCGCACGACAGCTAAAACGTCATTAGAACTAGGGATTTCCCATCCCGATACGAAATATATTCTATTACCAAATACCAAAAGTATGTAGGTACCATTATTAAAACATACACTATAGTGGAGTATTTTCAATAATCGAGTGTTTATTAAAGCACTTTCATGTGTTTCATATATTCGCAGACATGGAATATTTTCTTTCTTTTTTTATGTGTGTAAAAGACTGATGTCTGTTGCAGCACACATTAGATTTTCGACATTGGAGACAGGAGTACTGAGCCCTATACTCTTCTCTTGTTAAAAAAATGCATATTTGTAATGTAAGACTCCTTTCTCCTCCACGAATAGTCTTTTTCCTACCCATTTTGAGGTTTATTGACGAATAATCAACTAATTTGATAATCACTTTAAAAATTCAACAATCACTAATTAAACTAACATTATAACGAAATAACATTAAACACGTGCTGGCTAACGTAAACACCTAGAGGGTACACAACTGCACGGCACCAGGGGATGCGCTGGGTAAGAAGCGAGATGTGGGGTATTGAACCACTTTTGTTTTATGCGCCTAATTGTTGTGGTCAAGTAATATCTATAATCGAATTTATGATTCTGACTTTATCTGAAGATTAATCACAGTAGTCCATAGACAACACTGACTAAATACCATTCTATGCACTATATTTAAATTATCTACAATCAAAATTAAATGACGAAAGTCGGTCAAAACGTTTTGATAAAACGGGACATTGTTAGTGGATAAAACAATTGTAAGTGCTGACTTGGATTTTACAAAAATGCTGAGTTGCAAAATTCTAACCCCGTTTTTTCATGTCGCTGACTATATCCGCTGTCTGTCCTATTTTTACTCAATCTAGAAATGGTAACTGTAATATTTGCACTTTTATATATATAATAAAAGATAAATTACAATAGTACATAACATTACTTGTCGGAGAATTTATCGATTTATCGATTAGAATTTAAAGCAAGCTATCTATAATAAATAATTAGTTTTGATTTAGAAAACAGGTGGCGGTACTAAGGTGGTAGAACCAGTGTAGTTCGACCGGGGAAGTACCACCGCCACACCTATTTCTAGCGTGAAGCATTTCTTGCGTTTCGTTAGAAGGCTGTGGTTACCGGCACACTTTCACATGAGGCGACCCTCATAGTCCTCGGCAGTAGCACCGCATCTGTGATTGACTTCATATGAAACCCATGTTCTGTATGTAGTTGATTACAGATGTCCTTGGGCGGCAGTGAGCACTTACCATCAGGTGGACTGCATGCTCGTTTGCTACTACAGTTAGACAAAAAAAAACAGAAGAAATTACATAGAAAGGTCAAGCTTTTATCTTAGGGTCTAGCGTATATATGTACCTATATACAATTGTTGCATTGATCAAAGTTTAATCAACGGGTGGGCTTGTACGATTTCATGACGATCAAACAATGTAGTCCACGTTAATTCGCTTACACCCAATCCAATCGTTTTTGTACTAATTTTCTAGATTCGAACATTGACCAGTGGTCAGTAAACAGTTCCGGATTGATTGTTTAGTTAATAATGCATTGAACTGACTGGCGGTAGTTTTACAATTTAACAATAACAAAAAGCGATCGATGTTGCTTTTGACCTTTTTGTTAAACAACTATGGACTTGGACGTAAGCGGATCTACATACATTCCAATATACTTAAACATACAACTTAATAGTTGTTCAACTGAAAGCTCTGAGGGACGTATACAAAGTCCTCATTTAGGGTTCGATAATTAATTGTTGGTTGAGCAATTTAACATAACTGGTTTTAGTCTATTACATTTAGTTATTCTATTATTTTTAATTTAAGTATATCTGTGATATAACTTACGTTAAATAGTCGATGACCCACTTGGCGGAGCGGTTACCGGTCTGACGCACAATGGGTACCGGGTACGGTTCTAGCCAGACAGGTATCTGAATGATGAGTTTATATTCATGTTCTGGGTCTGGATGTTTGTGTATTTGTTTTGTGTGTGTCCATGGTACCCACGACAGGGGAAAATATCCTAGTGTGGGGCTATGAGTGTACAAAGCGTGTTTTTTTTTAAGTGAACATAGATATTAAATACATCACAATTTAGTTCATATTACTTTATGCACTTGATTGTCAATTGACATACATTTTAAAGTAAACGAAGCATTAAATTTCGAGCAAAAATTTTCGCATCGAAATTGTTCGTAAGCTGGAAAAGTGCGAATTGATCACGTTCCGTTTGTGTGCGTATAAATTGGAACGTGTGGTCTCCCAAACTTGTCTGCAGGGTAGCACTTCGACACATAACTCATCATAATAGGATATTGGACGCCGTTTCTTACGCCCAAAGTATATTATAATAAATAATAGTTTAAAAAAACAAAAAAACTCGCTTTTTATAGAAAACCGAACTAAAAAATAGAAAATAAATTTAAATTAAGAAAATAGTGTTAAAAAATTCAATGAATATAAATTAATTATAGTGTGAATAAAAAAAAATATTTTATTTAAAAAAAAAGCGTGGGGTGCATGGTGTCAATGGTTATAGATATTTTATTGACAGATATAAGTAGAGTATTATCATTTCGATAATATCTTAAAAAGCACCCCACGCTTTTTTTAAATTAAAATATTTTTTTTTCACACTATTATTAATTTATATTCATTGAAATTTTTAACACTATTTTCTTAATTTAAATTCATTTAAATTTATTATCTATTTTTTAGTTCGGTTTTCTATAAAAAGCGTGTTTTTTAGTTTTTTAAACTAGGTATTATTTATTTTCTACTTTTTAGTCAAATAAAAAAATGGAATAATTTTATCAAATGAGTGTATTGTCATCGGTCCTCAATAAATCTACAAAGTTTGAACGAAATCTGGCCGTTTAAAGTGGGTCAAAATCGCGCCCAAAGAAGTCGGTTACAAACAAACATACAGGTGAAGCTAATAAAAAGCTAATAAAAAGGAAATCTCTTTCGATTGTATATTAATACATACGTAGTAGTGATGTAATTAATATTTGGTTTACGAGTGAGTGTTGCCACAAATTTATATTCTCCGGCATCTTGCACCAAAAACTGAAAAAAAAAATCACATTCGCGAATGTAAAATAATGACATTTGCTACGTCACTCATACATAGTTATATATGAAGTAAAAATATGATAAATACTAAGGCTACGTACTCACGGAGCGGTTTTCACCCGCGGCCGCCGCGGTTGCGGGCCCGCAGCTTCTGTAGGATGCAGATATAAATGTAGAAAATTAAAGCAATACTCACGACGCGTTTTTCGCCCGCGATGCGCGCGGTTGTTTGCGGCTCCCGCTGCACCGGCGGGCAACTACTTACTTACTTAGCGTAAGTGTCATTTTAGTTAGTGATATCCTTTTGTTTCTCGAGGGGGACCTTCAAAAGGTACCCGACGCCGTGGGACTGACGCAGGGTTATGTGGGATTTTTACAGCACTAAAATTCGGCACTAAAACCCGGTGGCCGCCCTCGGCGCTACAAAGAGTACTCCAGGATCTCCAAAGGAACGCAACCGGAATCCTCTAACCGCGCAGCCCCATCGTGCTCCTTCCAGATGGGCGGCTGGGCCCACCGCCCCGTCTAGTCTTTACGACGGAATGCGACCACACATACCGCTGTTCTTCCCGGGGTCGCCTGGTTCGGAACGATGGGGACCGAATGGTTCGAACTCCCACTCTAGCCGCCCGCAACCTCGGAAGCCCCTTTTAGTCGCCTCTTACGACAGGCAGGGGATGCCGTGTGGCGGTGGAACTTCCGCGGTCGAACTACACCAATTCTTTCACCTTGGAGATTAAAAAGTTACTTATAAATTACCATGGTTCGAAGGTGGTAGAACCAGCGTAGTTCGACCGGGGAAGTACCACCGCCACACCTATTTCTAGCGTGAAGCATTTCTTGCGTTTCGATAGAAGGGTGTGGTTGCCGGCACACTTTCACATGAGGCGACCATCATAATCCTCGGGAGTAGCAACGCATCTGTGATTGACTTCAGATGGAACCCATGTTCTGTATGTAGTTGATTACAGATGTCCATGGGTAGCAGTAACCACTTACCATCAGGTGGACTGCATGCTCGTTTGCTACTTCAGTTAGATAAAAAAAAACCATGGGCAGCAGAGACCAGTTACCATCAGGTTTGCTCAATACTCGTTTGCTACTAAATATCATGCCTAGTAAAAATGTACAAATATTGAATACTACTGTACTTGCCTGCTTAGTAACCTGTCGCTTAGATTCCGATCCTAAAGGTAGGCTAAAAATAATTATAAATTTGGCAACTGTTAATTAAAAACGCAGCTCAAATTTTTAATAAATGTAATTAATTTTGCCGCTTCAAATATAGAGGTTTCGTTAGAATAAGTCTAGTGCTTTGAGCTTTTGACAAACAAACATAAATTTATTTTTAGTTAAAAATTAAAACTTTACTTTGTTGTTATTAAATTAAATATGATTATCCAGATCAAGTTAATTGGATCTTTTTGTTTTTTAGTTATTTGAAGGGCAAAAATAAATTAACGTAAAATAAAAAAAAACATGCGTGCGTACAAAGTACACATGTCAGAAGTGAAACTTCTTTGGCGAACTAATTTATAAATCTTGTTTATATTTATACAAATCTAAAACTTTAAATTTCCAAGATTAAGAGGAAGGGAAAAAGGCGTGATACGACGTTCGCTCTGTCTCACTTTTTCTCTCAATCTTTCTCACTCGCTTGCTCCCTACTCTCACTCCACGGCTAGTTGCTCATGCTACGTTCGCCCTGTCTTACTCTCTCTCTCTCAATCGGTCTCGATCACTCTCTCTCTCTTTTCCGACACTTCCGTTGCATACCGGCGTGACGTTTCATCTGTAAAAATTTTACCCTCATGCGCCTAAAGAAGTTTCACTTCAATAAATTAACGTTTGATAGCCGTGGAACATGACTACATAGTATAAAACAAAGTAGCTTCCCGTTGTCTGTACCTATGAATGCTTAGATCTTTATACCTACGCTACGGATTTTAATGCAGGTAATTAAGAGTGATTCGAGAGGAAGGTTTTTATGTGTTATTCGGGTATAATATAGTGGAGAAACGCTGATAATTTTAGATTCGTGACTTTTAAGCGGAACGAAGCTTACCGGGTCAACTAGTTAATATTAATATGCGAAAGTTTGTGAGAACGTATGTATGTTTGTTACTCTTTCATGCAAAAAAACGTTCTTTTTAAACACTTTCCACACTCATAGCCTCACAGTGGGATTTTCTCCTGTGTCGTAGGAACCCTGGTCAAACAAAAAACAAATACACAAACACCCAGAGCCAGAACATGGATCTAAACTCATCATTCAGATACCTGGCCGGGAATCGAACCCGGAATCATTGCGCGTCAGACCGGTAAGGTAACCGTCCACCACTCGGGTCGTCTATGTAGACATAGTTTATAACCTTTATTATCACGTAGGATATTCATTACCATGGTAGACATGACCCAGACCCAGAACATGAATCTGAACTCATCATTCAGATACCTGGCCGGGAATCGAACCCAGAACCATTGCGCGTCAGACCGGTAAGGTGGACGGTTACCTTACCACGGCCACTCGGAATATGTAGAAATAGTTTACGATCTTTATTATCACGAAGGATATTCATTACCATGGTAGACATAATGGAAGCAGGCGAAACCACGGAAATAAGCTAGTTTTTTTTTATCTGATTGAAGTAGCAAACGAGCATGCAGTCCACCTGATGGTAAGTGCTCACTGCTGCCCATAGACATCTGTGAGCAACTACAAACAGAACAAAGATTCTATCTGAAGTCAATCACAGATGCGTTGCTACTCCCGAGGACTATGATGTTCGCCTCATATAAGTGTACCGGCAACCACACCCTTCTATCGAAACGCAAGAAATGCTTCACGCTAGGAATAGTGTGGCGGTGGTACTTCTTGGGTCGAACTACACCGGTTCTACCACCTGAACTAGTTAACTATAAATGCCCCGATGACTGGCACGCCCAAGGCTTAGGTAAGCCTTCGTACATATGACATTAATATCAATGTGTGCATCCATTACACAAATGACAGTGTGTACACGTCTGACCACTAAGCCTTGTCGACATGCATGTACACTAATCCTTCCGTGTACAGGTGAGTGTAGCGCGCATTACTTAAATTGGTATTATTGTTCTGTTTAATTCAGCATAACTTCAATGAGTATTTGTGTCCTTTCTAGGAGATTACGTTTTATCAAAAACGAAATTGTTTTTAAGCTATTGCATAGCTTTTATCGCGGGTTTTGAACGCGGCGACCAAATCAAGAAATTCCGTAACGAAAAAACCTAACACCCCGCAATCCGCCTACCACGTAGCGCATATCTAAGAGAAAAAATCATACTTAATATTATAAAGGCGGAAGTTTGTGAGTGTGTATGTTTGTTACTTTTTCACGTCTAAACGGCTGGAGCGATTTTCGTAAAATTTGGAAGGACTTAGCTGATACTTTGGATTAACAAATAGTCTATTTTTATGTGGGAAAATATTTTATTCCCACGGGACAATCGATACATCGATTTTTTTAACGCAGGCGAAGCTGCGGAGTTCAGCTAGAACAGAATAAATAAATAACTAATTACAATTGGATAAGTTGATAAAAATTGCTATGCAATAGCTGTACCGCGGCATTCCCCGAGTTCCGCACGTTTTTTATACCATTAAGGAGCAAACGAACCTTCAGTCCACCTGATGGAAATGATCAGTGTCGCCAATGGATATCTGTAATCCATTTTATATAGAACTGTGGTGCTATCAGAAGTCAATTAAAGGTCGCTACTCTCTAAGAGTGAAATGGTCGCCTCATAGGAAAGAGATCAATTTAGTTTGCAATGATGGACGAAAACGTACACAACGATTATTTCAAGGAAACATAATAAACTCGTACTAAAGGCACTAAGTAATCTATGCTCGCCTCTACGCTCACTTCTATGTCCTCACCAAACATATTTCAGCCTAATAATAGTAGTATACAATACTGCTGAATTGTTTAGAAGGGTGTGGTAAGGTCGACTTATCTTAGGTGTTTCAGCTTAGAGTCCAAGCGCACTAGGCAGCCTGGCTGCGTAGCCAAGCTGCAGCGGCAAAAGTATTTAGGTAGCTAGTTATAGCAGCCAATTGACGGCTAATTGTTATCCTTGTGAGTGATTGGCCGCTACAACAAGTGTGCAGAGACCAGCGTAGCGAGGCTTCATGTTGCCCGGGGCTGAATTTACAATTTACCGCCCATAAAGTTACATTTTTGTTGGGAAAAAAATCTGTTGCAAACTTTCTCTTTTCACCTATCTCTGCAAATTGACGACCGGAAAAAAAAGGTCGTCAAAACTAAATATTTCGCCGCCCCCCGAAAAGTGGCGCACAGGGAAGGCCGACCAACTCCCCCCCCCCCCCAGACCCCAAAGCTACGCACTAGCAGAGACTGACGGATGTCACACACATTAGCCAACTCTCGTTCTGGCTGCGCGAACCCATGCAACAGAAGCATTATAATGGCTGCCGCAGCCAGAAGTTCGAGGCTGTTTATGTGCATGGGCATCCTTAGAATTGACAGACGTTCAACGTCACATATAACGTCAAATTGACTGCACAGCCAGACTGCATATTGCGCGGACATTCCAAAAGTCCCCTGGAATACGTGTTTATCTATGGCGAACTTCATCTAATAACCGTAAGATTTTCAAATTCACAGCAATTATTTTCAAATGTGTTGTCACGATATAAAACGTGAAAAATGAAGAAAAATGAAGTGAAAAAAATGTGTGAACGGTCTAAAGCGAAAGGTGTTTAGTAGCATTCGTAAGGTTGTAAAATCCATTCTCAATGAAATCAATAGCTCGTTACGTGGCAAAGTTTCTGCCATAACTGTCAGAATTTCATAATGTAGGGACGAATGGAAAGTAACTTTGTGGGCCTTTGCCGTGCGCGATTGAGCCAACAGGCGCCTAATTTGAGAAGTTCGGCCATTAATACCTCGTGTTGTGTGAAAGTAGGCTTTGGTTAAGGATACGAACCTCGTGGTTTTACTTCTGTTTGCGCCATACAAAATCTTTGTTTTGATTAGAATAGTAGGTACCTCCTGTATTAAAGGCTGTGTTATTTTTAATTTTTTTGTTTAAATGTGTTTAATAAATATCTCTCAATTATTATAAGAACTAATATTATAGAGTAAGATTTCTGTGGTATTGATGATTTTTAGTCAACTTTAAGATTTAAGTCTTTAGGTAATGTAAAGGGTTACCTATACAGATCTGGGACTATGGAATAAAATACGTGTTCCGTTAACTGTGTATATTTCAGACTGTGTATTAAAACGACGGACGCAGCCGTCTCTATATACATATTTTTTCGCTGAAATGCAACACTCACACTCTCACGATTCAGATGATCTCATTTTAATTGCTGACATGAATTAATATATAACATGTCCCTACACCATTCCCCCCTTAACAAAAAAAAAATTAAAAATAATAATAATAATATAAAACTAAAAACCTAAGAAAATAATTGGCAGCGATGTATATGCTGACCTAAGTTAAGTACTGGGGTGGCCTAGGTCGCTGACCGTGTTTACTTAAACTATAAATATTTTCTAAAAATATGCTACATTGCATGAGTATTGTTGCAATGTGAGTGTTGCTGCATTGGCATTTTCATCAAACATGATTACTTACACTTTCGCAATATTACAATGAAATGAAATTAAAAGTTCTAGTATTATTAATTTTTATAAAAACGTAACCTATAACAATGGATATAAAGTATAAAGTAAAGTAGCAAAAAAGAAAAAGTAACTGACCTACATAATTACTCACATTTCAATACTCGTGTTGCATCAAAAATGTCTACTAAACAAAACGAGCAGGTGGCCTGATGACACGGCCGCTTCGTGATGTTCTAGGACATATAACTTTACTGGATGTGGCTGTGTTATTACAACTGAAACTATTTTTATTCAAGTCACGAAAATTATTAAAACTATTACTATCATTAAAATTATCTGACGGCATCTCGTCAAGTATAAAAGCAGGTTTAAGCCTATCGATAGAAATACAAGATTCCCTATCTCCTATCTTAATAATAAAAGTCTTTCCCTTCCTACTAATTACATTATAAGGACCTTCGTATGGCGGCTGCAGTGATTTTCGCAGTAGATCATTTCTTACAAATACGCTCTTACATGTATTTAGATCGCTTGATACAAATAATGATCGCGAATTACCATGGAACTTTGGTCGCGGTTTTAATTTATTAATAGCATCCCTAAGCAACTGTAAATATTCCGAGTCCGAAGTACATAACTGAGTATCATCATAAAAATCACCCGTCAATCGAATCGCTTTACCGTAGGTTAACTCAGCTGCGCTCACGCCGCTGTCACTTCTAGTAGCTGAACGTAGACCTAATAACGCGATCGGAAGTTCATCTACCCAGGAATTGTTGCATTGTAAACGTGCCATGAGAGCCACTTTTAGTGCTCTATGCCAACGTTCTATCATGCCATTGCTTTGTGGATGGTAAGGAGTAGTACGAAGTTTGTGTATACCCAAATACTTCATGAGGTTATTAAACAAATCACTCTCAAATTGTCTTCCTTGGTCGCTTGTAAGCTTCGAAGGACAGCCAAAACGAGATATCCAACACTCAAAAACTACTCTAGCTACAGTCTCCGCTGTGATATTCTGAACGGGTACGGCCTCAGGCCATCCCGTGGCGCGATCTAACATCGTTACGCAATATTTATAACCATCAGCTGATATTGGTAAAGGGCCTACAACATCAATGTGTAAATGTTGAAAACGATCTACTCGTTCAAATTCACCTATACCCGAAAAAGTATGCCTATTAATTTTTACTTTTTGACAACGTATACATGCTCTTGCCCACTTAGCAATGTCTCGATCCATATTTGGCCAATAGAACTTTTGTTTGATCATTTGTTTACTACTCTTAATGCCAGGATGGCTAAGGTCATGTACTGAATGAAAAGCTATCATACGAAATTTTTCAGGTAAATAAGGTCTAATTCTGTCAGATGATACCTCACAATATATTCGTTTCTCGCAATCTGGTAGGTAAAATTGTTTAAACTGTAAATTGTCATCCGATACTTGCAGCGCGTGCTGTAGGTATTCGTCACTGGATTGCGATTCCGCTAACTCAGTGTAATCTAATGTCGTGGGACAACTTATAGTTTCTATCCTTGACAACGCATCTGCTACTACATTTTGATTACCATGTATATACCGGATATCAGTACTGAATTCGCTGATATAGGAAAGTTGACGAATTCGTCTAGGACTTTCCTTATCACTATTAACCTTTGTAAAAGCGTACGTTAAAGGCTTGTGATCCGTAAAAATTACTAGTTTACGACCTTCTAATAAATTTCTAAAGTGTCTGATGGCCATATATATTGCTAACAATTCCCTATCGTAAGTTGAGTATTTAACCTCTGTTAACGTTAATTTTTTAGAAAAATATCCCAACGGTTTCCAGGATTTATTTATCTCTTGTTGTAAGACTGCACCTACGCTAGTGTTTGACGCGTCACACATTAATGATAAATTAGCATCCTGTAATGGGTAAGACAATGTAACGGCGCTTTTTAAGCTTTCCTTACATTTCTCAAATGCCTCGTTGGCCTTATCCGTCCACGTAATTATTGTTTTATCTCGCTTCTTAGTATTATGTAAATAACTATTTAATTCCGCCTGGCAATCGACTGCCTTAGGAATATGTGCACGGTAAAAGTTAACCATACCGAGAAAACGACGCAATTGCTCAACGTTTTCGGGTCTCGGAAAATTTACAATAGCTTGCACTTTATTGTCGAGCGGGCGAACGCCATCCGTCGAAACTTCATACCCTAAGAAGTCTAATTTGGACACCCCAAACACACATTTTGAAACATTAATTGTCACGCCGTACTTATCGAATCTTTGAAAAATCGCTTTCAGGTGCTTTTTATGAATTTCCGCTGATTCACTCGCTATAAAGACATCATCTATGTAATTAAAAACGAAATCGAAGCCACGCAGCACTATCGTATCCATGAATCTCTGAAACGATTGAGCTGCGTTGCGCAAACCAAACGTCATCCGCGGAAATTCAAAAAGTCCAAACGGTGTAATGATTGCGGTTTTTTCAACGTCCTCCGGGGCAACCGGTATAAAATGATACGCTCGATTTAAATCTAATTTACTAAAAATAGTTTTCTTTCCAGCCACTAAATACTTAAAATCGTTAATGCGCGGAATTGGATAACGATCGGGCTTAGTTATAGCATTTAATCTCCGATAGTCCCCACACGGGCGAATTTCCCCATTTTTCTTGGGTACCACGTGTAACGGACTCGCCCAAGGACTTTTAGATGGCTGACATATACCTAAATCTAACATATTTTGAAATTCCGCTTTAACCTTCATGTAACGGTCTGGAGGTAGCGGTCTCGCCCTAGCGAATACCGGTGGCCCCGTCGTTTCGATATGGTGGCACACCGAATGCTTAGGTATGTCCTTATAAGATACTAACTTAGTGACGTCCGGGTACTCGCACAGTATATCATGCCAGATATTATTATTAATTACTGTTTTAATGGATGATTCACAATCATTATGACATACAATAGAAGCGATCGTATTTAGACGCGTAAGTTGATCTACTAGCTTTCGCGTGCTTAAATCAACCAACAACCTATAATGGGTTAAAAAATCTGCCCCTATTATAGGCTGTTTGACAGCCGCTACGATGAATGTCCATCGGAAAGCTCGTCTTAAACCTAGATCTAAAATTAAATTACGCATACCATAAGTTTCAATCTCGCTTCCATTAGCCGCATAGAGTTTATATTTGTCACTCGCGATATCCTTGGAACGGCACTTTGATACAGGAATCACGGAAACGTTTGCGCCAGTGTCTATTAAAAATCTTAGTCCACTGTTTTTGTCCAACACACAAAGGCGATTTGACGTGTTGATACAAACTTCCGCCACAGGTTGTATCACACCTAGTTTTCCGATGTGGTAGTGTTTTTCGGCTCCTTCCAGTTACACGTTTCGACACATTTAGTACCTTTGGTACGATGCTTAAAATGATAGTAGCATAACCACTCGGGGTTGTTACGCCTTCTACTCACGGCTCTCGATCGCGACCTTGCTCGTCGATATACGTTCGCCCCATCTCTGCCGCGTTGTGGGGTCCGCGAACGACGCAGCTCTGCGACTTCCATCCGTAGCTTTTCCACCATGGCAGCCAATTCCGAGGATGTGCTGGAGTCCTTTGAGGTAGAAGTAGACCACACCGCTGCGATTTCACGTCGTTTGGGTTCTTGGGCACGCATAGCAGGTACTCCTTGAGTGGCCATAGTCCAATTTGCAGTTAACTTTTCGGGTCACCAGTTTAGGTAATGTAAAGGGTTACCTATACAGATCTGGGACTATGGAATAAAATACGTGTTCCGTTAACTGTGTATATTTCAGACTGTGTATTAAAACGACGGACGCAGCCGTCTCTATATACATATTTTTTCGCTGAAATGCAACACTCACACTCTCACGATTCAGATGATCTCATTTTAATTGCTGACATGAATTAATATATAACATGTCCCTACAAAGTCATAAATTCGGAAACGTAGGTACATAGAAAAGTAGGTGCATAGGACTAGACAGTGCGGTGGGCCCAGCCGCCTATCTGGGAGGAGCCCGATGGGGCAACGCGCTCGGAGGATTCTGGTTGAAGTCGGTTCGAGATCCCGGAGTCCTCCTTTTTAGCGCTGAGGATGGCCACCGGGGGTGTTTTAGTGCGGTAAAAATCCCACATAACCCTGCATCGCTCCCACGACGTCGGGTACCTTTTGAAAGTTTCCCCCTCGAAAAAAAAAGGCACATAGAAAAATATCACTTTTCACCACACGTCAAAAAGTTGCAACTAACTCCTCTAATGGATAGAAATAGTTTGTAATCCACTGAAGCTGAATGTAGAATGCAAATTGGTTGAAATAGTTCGCTCGCTGACAATCCGATTAGCAGCTTCCAGTTGTTAGTTACGGTTGCTTTAATTGTGATTTTTCATGAAAACGGATACGCAAAAAGCAGGAAATCTAGTTTTACATTCTGTGGTTTCATACGTACCTATTATTCTGAATTTGAATTTGAATTTGAAAAAAAAAATACTTACAGTAAACATATGTTACTCTTTCTCGCAAATATTACTGGTAGGATTTCACTAAAATTTGGCATACCTAGATTTATACATAGAGTAAAGGCTCATAGACTCCGTTGGCTCGGACATCTTGAAAGAATGGGGGAAGATCGGGCGGTAAAACGCGCATACATGGGACGGCCGAGTGGTAGACGCCCAGTCGGCCGTCCCAGGTATCGCTGGAAAGATGAACAGGCAGATAACCTCGGTCAACGGATTAGCCTTGCTATTCAACGAAGTAATGTTGCCAGCATTCTGGGAACTCATCCTATGGACAGTAATTTGGATGCAGATTTTTATTTTTAATTTAGCATTTTGTTTCTTTTTAAATTTAAGTTATTATTTTTTATATACATGTAATTATGTTAATTTATATTATATTAATTTAATTTTAATTATTTTGTCTATTCAAATTAATAAATCATAACCCCCGAATCGTCAGTGTCTTTGGCAGATAACTGGCTACAGGCAGATAACTGGCTGGAGATGGCGCATGACAGGCGCAGTGGTGTCTCTTAGTATCGGAGGCTGAGACTCATTTTGGGTCGTTGCGCCATCGCAGAAGGTAAGTAAGATTTATACATATGATACTCATTACTGACAGATACTTGGCCGCAGCAGGTGAAACCGAGGCGAGACTGCTTAACTATATAGTATAAAACAAAGTCGCTCCCCGCTGCCTGTCCCTATGTATGCTTAGATCTTTAAAACTACAACACAGATTTTAATGCAGAGTTTTTAATAGATAGAGTGATTCAAGAGGAAGTTTTCATGTATAATACATGTATAATATTATTATCGCTTTATTTATATCTCTGTTCTGCCGTCTTTTATTTTTTTTCTTTCTCTATTTTTCTCCTTTTCTGTCTTATGTTCAATTTCTCTTTGTGTTTGTTAATTTGTTTATTCTCTAATTTCATTTTTTTTCCACTGTGTACTTAATGTTACTTATTTATCCTACTATAATTTCTGTCCTTCATTAATCCTTTTCTAACTTTACACACACTTCCCACTCTTCATTCCTGTTATCTTTCCCAATTCCATGCATAGGTTGTCTGGAAGAGATCGCTGCCTAGCGATAAGACCGCCTATTGCATACTACAGATCTATTTTGTATGTTATTGTTATTTCTGTATGTGTTATAGTGTGCAATAAAGAGTATTCTATTCTATTCTATTCTTTATTATAGTTTAGGAACACTGATTATTTTAGATTTTGGACTTTTAGGCGTAACGAAGTTCGCCGAGGCAGCAGCAGTTATATATAAACTTTAACACTTCGATGTACCGATAGTCAATCTAGCACCGCTTGAGTAATTTAATTTTAATACGTAGGTACATACAAATATATCATTGTTCGCCACACCGCAAAAAGTTTCACCTAATTCCTCTAATAGATAGAAATAGTTTGTAATCCACTAAAGCTGAATGTAGAATGCAAATTGGTTGAATTTCGCTCGCTGACAATCCGATTAGCAGCTTCCAGTTGTTAGTTACGGTTGCTTTAATTGTGATTTTTCATGAAAATGGATAGGGATAAAAGCTGGGAATCTAATTTTATCTTCTGTGGTTTCATACGTATAATAAAATAAAAAAGAAGGTTTGTATACCAGGTTATTCGAAAGTGGAATGCAAATTGGTTGAAACAGCTCGCAATTGATTAGCAGAAGTAGTCAGTAACGATCGCTTTAATTATGATTTTCACCAAATGGATTGGTATAAAGGCAATCCAGTTTTATCATCTGTGGTTTCAATCATATATATTTTAATTTACGAAAAAAGATGTTTGTACACTAGGTTATACTTCTGACTCTATTCATTACGTCTACCATGTGGATTAGCAAAAACGCAGGCAATATTGGGTTGTTCGAAAAGTCATTTCGTTGTTAGGGTGAAAGGTAAAAATGAAAGACGTTTTTCATATAAAAATGGACCATTTTTGTGGCGTTTAAGGTGCGAATCCATATATCGAGGTTCGACGTTAAACCCAGGCCTTTCAGGTGGTCATAAACAGTTGAATTTGATAAATTTAACCTCTTACCGATCTCACGTGTTGTTATTCGACGGTTTGCATCAACTAATGTCTTTATCGTGTCTTTCTCAGCTTCAACCGGCCTTACAGAAAGTGGCGCATCTTAGACGTCATCGCCGGATCGAAATCTGGCACTGGGGTATCATCAAGACATCTCTCCATACACATCGGTAATTTATTTCTGGCGTGAATAGCATTTCTACCTTTTCTATAATAAAAGAGTAAAATATGACGAAAAGGCTGCTTATTGCTTTCCATATTTAAAAGGGCATCTACAAAAAACTACTGCGTAACATCAACTGAACTTTTTCATACATAAGTGACACAAGCCTCGCTTTATCACGTATCAAAACATATAATTATTATGCGGCTTATGTGTGAAGTTGGGGTCAAAAAATTACAATTAAATTCTGTTTGGGGAACAATGCAATTACTTTCCGAACAACCTAATAGTTGTATCATCTGTAGTTGTTTCATACTTGCATGGCTTAGGGGTGTGTGTGGTGTGAGGTTCACTTCGTAAATAATTAGGGAAGATTGTTAGTATACTCAATTATATTACACCCGGTACAGAGGTCGGTTGGTGACTGACTAAAACTATTACATTAATAAATTAGCAAACCAAAAAAAAAAAGAAACAAGATGTAATTGTTTTATACTAATCTGGCAATGGTGCCTTATGTGAGACTACATGATGAATAACTATGTTATAAGTCTTAAAAGTCTAGTCTTAAACTATCTTAAAAGTCTAACGATTCACATTTGGCCAGCGCGGTAGACTATGACCTAAAACTCTCGTTCTGAGAGAAGACCTGTGCTCAGCGGTGGGACAATAATGGGTTGAGAACATTACATATTTATGTACATTTTCGGAAAACACAAAAACCTATACTAAACATATATTAGCCTTTCATTCAAAACCCACTGGTCCTATTGCGCTAAATCTTGGCACACATATAATTTGTGACCTACATCATAATTATTATCAACACATAAGATATTCATTACTCAGACAGACGTAGCCAAAGCAGGTAAAGCCACAGGAATAACCTAGTATTAATTATGTACACTCTCGAAAAAAACTGACGCTCTGAAGCAGTCGAATGTAAGAAAAATATTGATTAATTTTAGTTATATAAGAGTTAATAAACGAATGATATGTTTTAATACATAATTACCACATTTTATTAGTATTTACAATATTTGCTTTAATCTATAAGCTTGCACTTTGAACATTTTTTACTTAAATGCACTCTAAGGATTCTTAAAAGGCACTTTGAGCTAAGATTCTGCAGGAAAACTTTTACCAACTTATCCCTGTTCAATTTAACTTGGGACCTCAATAATTCATCCGAGTTTTAAAGTGAATTTATGCATAAAATCTTTAACTTAGCTAATTACTCTAAAAAGTAAGAATTGATGATAGAATTGTTAAATGGAGTTCCAATTCAACAATTCTAAATTACAACATGTATTATTTTCTCTCTCTAATAATAAAGAAAACTTTACGCCGAACAGTAAATTCGAGGAATACGTGAAAGGTTTATTTATTTTATAATATCGGAGCAGTAAACGAGATAATGATTAGATACAGATGTACATGGACAGCATTGGCCACTAACAATGACGTAGAATGCATGCTCATTAGCTACCTAATCATCATTACATATGTAGTAAAAATCAAAGTCGTTTCCCGCTGTCTGTCCCTAGTTTTTTAACAGATTTTTTTTTTGTTTTCGAGGGGGAAACCTTCAAAAGGTACCCGACGCCGTGGGAACGACGCAGGGTTATGTGGGATTTTTACCGCACTTAAACCCCCCCGGTGGCCGTCTTAGGCGCTGAAAAGGAGGACTCCGGGATCTCGAAACGACTTCAACCGGAATCCTCCGAGCGCGCTGCCCCATCGGGCTCCTCCCAGATGGGCGGCTGGGCCCACCGCTCCGTCTAGTTTTTACGACGGTATGCGACCACACATACCGCCGTCCTTCCCGGGATTGCCTGATCGAACGGTTTGAGCTCCCACTCTAGCCGTCTGCAACCCCGGAAGCCCCTTTTAGTCGCCTCTTACGACAGGCAGGGCATACCGTAGCCCTATTCTGACCCCGAGGCTACAGGGACGCCCTATGTATGCTTAGAAGATAGACATCTTTAATTATATCTTTATTTTAAAGCAGTTTTTTTAATAGATAGAGTGATTCAAAAGGAAGGTTTTCATAAGTACAATACATGCATAATATAGTGGAGGAACATTGATAATTTTAGATTTTTGACTTTTAGGTAACATTTAAAACATAATCCTTGAAGTAAAATAAGAAAATAAACTTTGTTTTGAGTAAGAAAAGAATATCATTTTTATTTCTGAACTGTAAGCTGGTCTTTTGTCCGATCTGAGGAGACTTTTATGGATTTTTATTCCTTTACGGACCTTTGAGTGCATTCAACTGAGCAAACTGCAAATGCATTGGGGATTTAATGCTTTTATCCGTTTTCTTACCTTGTCCGTGTTTTACAAAGAAAAGGTTTAGTTTTCTTTAAAGTGGCTTGAGTAATAGTAATATGTGTGTTTATGTTCTGCTCATATACCGTGAATAAAGAAACCGTAGAATAGCAGTGTCTCATAAAAAGCTGAAGCAGAAAAAGAAGGCGCCGAATCTTTTTATATGTACCAACTAGTTACTTCCGCAAATAAAATAAGATGTAAGTAGGTAGGTACCTTCATAGGAAGATTACAAATTTATCATAATTCGTTCTAACTTCGTTAATGACAGCATCAAAAAATGTGTGCGTGTACTAGCGTACACTCGTAAGAAGTGAAGCTTTATGACGTTATTTTTCAAAAAATAATTTACTCTAAGCAACTTTACAGATATTGATTAAATCAAGTTAAATTAGATAAAGTTTAATAAAAGGCTTTTATTAAACTTTATCTAATAATCTAATCTATAATAATCTATCTAATATCACGCGTGGTAGGGATAACGTAACGTAACGTAACGGATAATGGCGCGTGACAGAAAAAGATGGCGCGTAACGAAAAAATGTTACACTAATTTTTTTTCCAACCCCGATAAAGAAGTTTCACTTCAAAAAAGTTTTAGCCACGGATACTGAAAACGCGAATGTTTGCGCATTCGCGTTCCATTAATATGGAGTTTAATCACTACGTAGTACCTATAAAACAAAGTCGCTTCCCGCTGTCTGTCCCTATGTATGCTTAGATCTTTAAAACTACGATACGTATTTTAATGCGGTTTTTTTCAATAGATAGAAAGATTTAAAAGGAAGGTTTTTATGTATAAAACATGCATAATTATATGCATAGTCGAGGAACACTGATGATTTTAGATTTTAGATTTTTAGGCGGAACGAAGTTTGCCGGAACAACTAGTCTGTACTGAAATACTAGAACCATATTTTAATGCATTCAACTTAGAACATCGCTTAGTAAAGTGATTGGAACACCCAAATGTATTCTGTAATGAAGTCAAATAGGATAGTGAATGATAATTTGATAAATAATCTACACTTAACTTTACGTTAAAATTATCTTAATACCTAATGCCAGCATAATTACCTAGATCCGGAACGTTACATAGACACAGAACAGAACCCAGTAATGAAATCTTGTTCTTTAAACCAAAATGAGAATCTACCTGACCAGCGATCGAAGTTGAAACCTTGTGCATTCGAAACAAGCTCCCGCTGACGTACATGCGAGTGTTCCATGATAGTCTTCAGGAGAAAAATATATATATTTATCTATTGGTGGATCAAATTAAAGCTAAAAAAATACGAACAATTTTCTGTAAACATTTTTAGGCTGCCGGGTTTATAATGTGATATTTACATACCAGATTTGAACAATATAATTGTTAAAATCTCACTATTAAAATTTATGAAAGTTCATATAAATACTTTTTACTTAAAAACTTATCTAACCTTTAAAATAACTAACAGGACGTCTAATGAAGAAACCTAAGTTAATGTTATATATAAGTGTTTATACAATTGTAATACAATCTTTTTATTATTCTTATTATAATGTTCAAATTAAAAACTATTGATTTAAACGTATAATTTCAATAATAATGAGAAACGTTCAACATGCATCTCTCGAAGCTGTGGCGCTGAAGGGCGCTCGATGTAAACGAGCCAGGTGTAGCGACCCTTCAACGATTCTAGGGCGGAATTTGCGATAGGAAAGCTTAATCTATTAACTTAATTGAAAATCTACTAATTGTACATTCATCTATAAAATCACATGTTAAGAAATATAATCTCTCGTCAACCCATTAGTGTCCCACTGCTGGGACGGGTCTTCTCTCAGAATGAGAGAGTTTAGGCCATAGTCCACCGCGCTGACCAAGTTTTTTTTTTAATTCTCAGGTGTGTAGGTTTCCTCGCGATGTTTTCATTCACCGAATAAATATAATAATAACGCTCTTTATATGCACAGTCCCATATTAGGATATTTTCCTGTCGTGAGTGCCACGGATACAATAAGATACAACCAGTAGGTACTCGTGTTCTCGAGCGGAATTTGCGATAGGAAAGATTGAATCTATTAACTTAATTGAAAATCTACAAATTGCAAAATTACTTCTCGTTTATATTATACATACGAAAATTGGTGAGGATGTTTGTGTGTTTGTGTCTTTCGCGCAAAAACTACTTATCGGATTTCACTGAGATGTTGGTATTCTGGTTAGATCATAAGTAGCCACGCTTAAAGGTTGTAGAATCATATTTTTAAAAATGTAATCTGAGAGTAAAATTCAAATATTTAATTATTTTGAGTCACTAAATATACCTATCAATTTTATTTCTACAAACTGCGAGCTTGTCTTTAATTTAATCTGAGAAGACTTTTAGAGATTATTTTTCTTTGTTGGACCTTGGAGTGAATTCCACTTATCAAACTGTATATGTAGCCTACTTACTATAACACACTTTAATCTATTTCGTCTAGATCCATCCAGCTGTTCTGTTCTCCTAAACGAGTTTTCATACAGTTTCCATACTCACTAACTTTCGCCTATTTAATATAAGTAACATTGCTAAGGTAATGAATTATCTGAATTCCAGTATTAATGCGAAACGTTTAACATACAGTATATATCTACAGTGGAGAGGCAGCGGTGGAGAGCGCTCGAAGTGTAGCGAGGGCGTGTAGCGCCCTTCAACGACTCTAGGACATAAGCTGCGCTGCAACTTGAATCCTGCTCTAGCGCGCTAAATTAAATTGATTTTAAAGCTACAAAGTAGATTCAATCTTTAAATTTTATGTTAGTATTTAGGATAATCAAGAACAGCCACACTTAAAACTTAAAACCATGCATTAAAAAAAATCATCCCTTAAAGTAAAAAAAAAGTTTTTTAGTAATAAACCAATATCTATTTTATTCCCGAAAAATGCAAGCTACTCCTTTGTTGAAAAGACTTTTACAGATTTTTTTTTTCATTTACAGACCTTGGAGTGTATTCAACTGAGCAAACTGCGTATGTAGCCTATTCCACGCTTTTATTTATGTGTATACTAAATTCCACTCTGATTTGTTCAGCTGTTTTATCTCCTCATCTAATTTCCATCCAATTCCCATGTTCACAATACAAGTAAGATCAGTAAAATAATGAATTCTCAATATTCCAGTACTAATGCGAAACGTTTAGCATACAGTATATATCCACAGTGGAGAGGCAGCGGTGGAGAGCGCTCGAAGTGTAGCGAGGGCGTGTAGCGCCCTTCAACGACTCTAGGACATAAGCTGCGCTGCAACTTGAATCCTGCTCTAGCGCGCTAAATTAAATTGATTTAACGTTTGGAAGATGTAAAGTAGAATCAATATTTTGCATTCAGGATAATCAGGAGCAGCCATGCTTAAAGGTTTTTAAAAAAATCTTACATTAATAGTCATGCCTTGAGGTTAAAAAAATATAAAGTTTGTTTTGGGTAATAACGAGTATTACTTTTATTTCTGAAGCTAAAGGCTAGTCCTTTACTCCTTTATGAACCGTGGATTGTATCAACTGAGCAAACTGTAAATATAGCCCTTTCCATGATTGAGCCTGTGTCCAATACCAAATTCCGTCCAAATCTGTTCAACTGTTTTGATTTCTGCATCTATAACAGTTTCCATTCAGTTTCCCTGTTCACAAAGATTCGCCTTTATAATTTAAGTAACATTACTAAGATATTGATATGAATTTCAGTACTAATGCGAAACGTTTAACATACAGTATATATCCACAGTGGAGAGGCAGCGGTGGAGAGCGCTCGAAGTGTAGCGAGGGCGTGTAGCGCCCTTCAACGACTCTAGGACATAAGCTGCGCTGCAACTTGCTCCTGCTCTAGCGCGCTAAATTAAATTGATTTTAAAGCTACGAAGTAGATTCAATCTTTAAATTTTATGTTAGTATTTAGGATAATCAAGAGCAGCCACACTTCTTCAAACCATGCATTAAAATAATCATCCCTTAAAGTAAAAAAAGTTTTTAGTAATAAACCAATATCTATTTTATTCCCGAAAAATGCAAGCTACTCCCTTGTTCGATCTGAGAAGACTTTTACAGATTTTTTTTCATTTACAGACCTTGGAGTGTAATCAACTGAACAAACTGCGTATGTAGCCTATTCCACGCTTTTATTTATGTGTATACTAAATTCCACCCTGATTTGTTCAGCTGTTTTATCTCCTCATCTAATTTCCATCGAATTCCCATGTTCACAATACAAGTAAGATCAGTAAAATAATGAATTCTCAGTATTCCAGTACTAATGCGAAACGTTTAGCATACAGTATATATCCACAGTGGAGAGGCAGCGGTGGAGAGCGCTCGAAGTGTAGCGAGGGCGTGTAGCGCCCTTCAACGACTCTAGGACATAAGCTGCGCTGCAAATTGCTCCTGCTCTAGCGCGCTAAATTAAATTGATTTAACGTTTGAAAGATGTAAAGTAGAATCATATTTCGTATTTCATGTTTGTATTTAGGATAATCAGGAGCAGCCACGCTTAAAGGTTTTAAAACCTTACATTAAAAATCATGCCTTGACGTTAACTAAAAATATAAAGTGCGTTTTGGGTATCAAAGAACTGAATGCTAGTCCTTTGTTCCTTTATCGTGGATCCATCTATCCATGGAATGTATCAACTGAGCAAACTGCTAATGTAGCCCGCTCCATGATTTAGCCTGTGTCAATACCAAATTCCGTCCAGATCTATTCATCTGTTTTGTCTTCTGCATCTAGTTTCCATCCAGTTCTCCTGTTCACAAAGTATCGCCTTTATAATATTAGTAACATTACTAAGATAATGAATTGTCTGAATTCCAATACTAATGCGAAACGTTTAACATACAGTATATATCCACAGTGGAGAGGCAGCGGTGGAGAGCGCTCGAAGTGTAGCGAGGGCGTGTAGCGCCCTTCAACGACTCTAGGACATAAGCTGCGCTGCAACTTGAATCCTGCTCTAGCGCGCTAAATTAAATTGATTTTAAAGCTACAAAGTAGATTCAATCTTTTAATTTTATGTTAGTATTTATAGATAATAAAGAGCAGCCACACTTAAAACTTAAAACCATGCATTAAAAAATCATCCCATAAAGTAAACAAAAGATTTTTAGTAATAAACCAATATCTATTTTATTCCCTAAAAATGCAAGCTACTCCTTTGTTCGATCTGAGAAGACTTTTACAGATTTTTTTTCATTTACAGACCTTGGAGTGTATTCAACTGAGCAAACTGCGTATGTAGCCTATTCCACGCTTTTATTTATGTGTATATTAAATTCCACCCTGATTTGTTCAGTTGTTTTATCTCCTCATCTAATTTCCATCCAATTCCCATGTTCACAATACAAGTAAGATCAGTAAGTGCGAATTGGTGGACTATTAAAAAATCTGTATTACTTCATAATTTATATAATTTATTTCCGATTTGAAATTAATTTTATTACAATTGTCCATGGGCGGCAGTGTCAATCAGTTTCTAAGACTGATAATATATCTATAGTTAAATTTGTGTAGTAATAGTTGAATTATTATATTTTTACATGACAATTTAGTACCATGAGCGTTTTGAAATCGAAGGTTTTTTGATTACGTCAATATTAAAAAAAATATTTTTTCCTGTAAAGAAAAATTACTTATAAATGAGTGATATAACGAATATTCTCGTGTTTTTAGATATTTTTTTATCTGACTGAAGTAGCAAACGAGCATGCAGTCCACCTGATGTTAAGTGGTCACTGCCGCCCATGGACATCTGTAAGCAACTTCATACAGAACATGGGTTTTTATCTGAAGTCAAACACAGATGCGTTGCTACTCCCGAGGACTATGATGACTGCCTCATGTGAAAGTGTGCTGGCAATCACACCCTTCTATCGAAACGCAAGAAATGCTTCACGCTAGAAATAGGTGCGGCGCTGGATTTCCCCGGTCGAACTACACTAGTTCTACCACCTTGCAAATAGATTAGCCTTTAAATATTCGCGTATGAAAGAATAATGCGGATGTTTTGCGTATATATAATTGCAGTGCTTTGCAAAGAAAATTTAAATTGACTCCAGTTTGTCGACCAGAGAATGTCGCCAAATCTACATTCTCCGGCCTCTACACCAAAAACTGAAAAAAATAACATTGCAGTGTGGGTAAGGGATATTCGCATTCGCGAATGACATTCGTTGTATCACTATCACTACAAAGTGTGAAACAAAGTCGCTTCCCGCTGTCTGTCCCTCTGTACATATGCTTAGATCTTTTAAACTTTGCTACGGATTTTAATGCAGTACGTTATAATGTTGTATGCAGTAAGATAGAGTGATTCAAAAGGAAGGTTTAAATGTATTATATAGATTTATGACGGAGCTTTTAGGCGGAGCGAAGTTCGCCGGGTCAACTAGTACGAAATAAATTGTATGAGTAGTTTCTTATAATAATAACGTTTATTTCAGACGTTGTTACATACTCTCGTATATTCCGTGATAACCAAGAAGGCAAGCGAATTTATACCTTTTTTTTTTGTTTTCGAGGGGGAAACTTTCAAAAAGTACGCGACGTCGTGGGAGCGACGCGGGTTATGTGGGATTCTTACCGCACTAAAACCCTCCCGGTGGCCGACCTCGACGCTGCGAAGAGGACTCCGGGAACACCGATTGACCGCCGCCGGTGTCATCAGCGTATGCCCCATCGTGCTCTTCCCTGGTGGGCGTGAACTGCTCACCGTACCTACTGGTTTTTACGTCAGCATGCAACCACACATGCCACCGTCTTTCCCGGTGTCGCTTGGCCGGACGGTTCGAGCTCCCACTCTTCCCGCCCGCATCCCCGAAAGCCTCTTTTAGTCACCTCTTACGACAGGCAGAGGGTACCGTAGTCCTATTCTGGTCCCGGAACTACAGGGACAAAGCGAATTTATACCTACAGTAATACCTCGACTTACGCTACCCCAGCTTACGCGAACTTGGAGTTACGCGGTTTTCAAATCACCTCAATTCGTCTTTTATTGAGTGCCAGATGCGTCACACAATCTCTATATTATGGATTACATAGCCTTACTATCCTACACTATTATATTAGAGTGTGGAATAGTAAGACTATGTTCTTGTGTGACAGCTACATTTTATTTTGTATTACGTATTTCTTGTACCCAGACTTACGCGAATTCGACTTACGCGGTTATCAGTCAGTCTCACCTATCGCGTAAGTTCGGGGTATAACTGTATAAGCTATAAAGGATCATGTAAGTCGTCCCCGGACCTCTACTGCAAAATCGACCATATAATATTTTCGCAAAAGAGTAGCAACTTGCACTCTTGCAACTCTTGCAACGCAAAAGAGTTGCAAGTAGTAGATGTGAGGGTAAATAAATAAGATTTTAATATTTTTATCTAATACTATTTTAGGGTATTTCTAAATACATTTTAATAGAAATTTACATCTGTCGAGTATATCCCTAATAAATGACTAATATTCGTAGTTATTCTCTTTTTAAATCATGAATATAATCAACATGATCATAATTATTCGAGTACAAGGTTTTTAGCAGTTTTTTTTTTATTATTTAATGTTGAACGTAAAATTGACATTGATACTTCAAAGATACTATTTATAGGTGGTAGAGCCAATGTAGTTCGCCCGGGGAAGTACCACCGCCACACCTATTTCTAGCGTGAAGCAGTTCTTGCGTTTCGATGTAAAGGTGTTTTTGCCGGCACACTTTTATGTGACGCGACCATCTTAGTTCTCGGGAGTAGCAACGCATCTGTACTTGACTTTAGATAGAACTTCATGTTCTATATGAAGTTGCTTACAGGGGTCCATGGGCGGCAGTGACAATTTACCATCAAGTGTACTGCATGCTCGTTTGCTACTTCAATTCTTATAAAAATAAAAAATAAATATAGTAAGCAGTTTTTACGACAAGGTTACTACATCAGTCCTCCATTGTACTGAATTCGAAGAAAACGTTTGGTAAAACGGCCCAAAGCATTAGTATAATTAAAAAGTCGAGGAACGCGTAATGCTTGGTTCATTTAAACAATTTCCGCCTGGCGCGTTTTACGAGATTGCTCGTGTTTAATCACGTAAATGGATAAAAATTAAACATAGATACATATATAATTTATTTAAAGATATGCAGACATTAAAAAAAAAAAAAGATAAACAAAGAAATAAGACAAACCCACTGAGTTTCTTGCCGGATCTTCTCAGTTGAGGTCGTGTTCCGATCCGGTGGTAGTGTAAAAAAAAATATATAAATATAACTGACAATTTGTAAGCGCCCCCGAAGGCCTATGCAAAATAAAGACATTTCATTTAATTTAATTTCATTTAATTTCATTTCATTATGAAAATAATAATAATAATCTTTATTTTCTTTATAGTATTAAGTTACAATCATAAGGGGGTCAAGAGCTACCTTTTAAGCAACAAGTGCGTGTATTAGGATACTCCGCTCTTTCAGTAGTTATTAGCTAAATTTAACTAGGACATACTAATCTAATTAACAAAATATATGATTTAATCAGTTTAACAATAATTATCTCCTATTTAATTGTGTTTGTGTGCATGTTTGTGTGCATTATGATAATTTTTACAAATAATAAAAGCTAATCTGTGATTCCTATATGCAAAAAACATTATGATTATATAAAAAGCTACGTCTTATTTTATGAATAATTGTAAACGTGTTAACTTAACGCACACCGAGAACGAATAAGGCTGAACTCAAAATTTCAGTAAATCAAGTTAAACACTTAAACCACCCCTAATATCGTAGTCTATTGACTAGCAAATTAAAATGGACCGCGGCAAGTTTATTAATATATAGATAACATGATGATGACGATAGATGTCCGTAAATATTACATATTTAGGGACACAAATATTTGTATATAATATATCGTCAACCCATTATTGTCCCACTGCTGGGCACGGGTCTTCTATTCAGAATAAGGAAGTTTGGGCCATAGTCCACCGCGCTGGCCAAGTGCAAATTGGTAGATTTGATACACCTCCGAGATCTTTTTTTTTTAAAGAACTCTCGGGTTTCCTCACGATGTTTTCCTTCACCGAAAAGCAGTGATAATTAATTTCTAATACGCACATGAATCAGTGGTGCGTGCCTGGGTTTGAACCTCGGACCTCCCGATCGAGAGGGCACGTTTCAACCATTAGGCTATCACTGCTCTATATTATATATAATACTTCTATAAAATCTAGTATCATTACATAGATTTATTTATCCGATCAAATGAACATAAATCTACGCCTAGATACCTACCAGTATTTCTAACTATCCATTGAATATCGGGCACAAAAGACGGCATGTTAATCAAATACATCGGCAGTGGTCTAGAATGTTCAACTCGACTTTTTAGCTACGTCCCATTCTAGACTCTTCCTTTCAGGCACCCGGTGAAATTGAATGCACAATAGGTACTGTACGAACATTGGAGTTACTACAAAATCTCGTCTCGTTTTCAAAGACATTTTGGTCCTAAAACGCTGTACTGTAATGAAAAAATAAACAATAAAGTCGAGTTTTTATAAAAATAATATAAAAATATTTTTAAAAACAAGCTTTTATTACAATGCAGGACAAAATAATGTTTGTAGTACTCTAACCCATCATTTTGTCGCATTGTACAAATATGATGTAAAAGTTGCACAAAAGTATGCAATGTTCCATAATTTTGATGGCCGCCATCTTGGATTTTGTTTTTGTTATGTATTGTTTTTATAAATTAAGCGCTTTCATTTCATACCCGTACTGGGATAGTCCACGAAAAGTAACTAGTCCGCCATCTTAGATCATCCGCCATATTGGAATTACAATGACGTCATATAGTTAAACATGCATTGTCATGCAAACTAAGCATATATACCTTTTTTTTTTTTGTTTTCGAGGGGGAAACCTTCTAAAGGTACCCGACGCCGTGGGAGCGACGCAGGGTTATGTGGGATTTTTACCGCACTAAACCCCCCCCCCCCGTGGCCGTCCTCGGCGCTGAAAAGGAGGACTCCGGGATCTTGAAACGACTTCCTACCAAATTTCAGCTCCATCGGTTAATGATAACTGCTTCAAAACTCAGCTGCACGATTCCATTCTGACAAACATACATACAAGTTGCAACTTAATAGAAAGCTTGTAATAAAGTAACTACTGAGTACGCAGTCTTCTCGATGGTAAGTGGTCAATAGTAATGCCGCCCATGGACATCTTTAAATACAGCTACAGACAGAACAGTGGACTTAGGTCGACCACAGATGTATAGCTACTTTCGAAGATTAAATCTCATATGCAAATTATCTGAATGTTATCATCTGGAGATCAGACATGTTATTATAACTTCAGACATACTATTCGTCTAAAATATAGGCTTTATTTGAAAAATATCGATTGTCTCTAGAGTCGGTGTACTGACGATAGTTGAACGTGACAACGTCATAAAAAGATACTGATGGAATGGTTGCATTTTTTACAGCAGCTGTCCACGCGGACGCATCGCTCTCTCAAGTAGGAGGCCGATTGTGCCTCTTTGTCGCTCGTTCCGCGCTTTCGCTTTCACTTCAAGCCTTAAATGGAACGCCTCAGAGCGAGATAACGCCGCATGAGTTTTTGGTGCGTGCAGCCGTCTCCATCGAATTATAAGACGTTGTCACGTCAAAAACATTTGTTAACGTTTGTTTTTTTTTTATAAAAATAGGTATATCAAGAGTAAAATTAATTTTACTATAGCATACCTTAAATATATTATGTGTTGCTACCTCAGCATTAAACATGTTAAATGTTCAAAAGTAACTTTAACCTGAAACACCGTTGTAGTTAATTCCTAAAGAATCAGCTTCCCATCAGAACGATATCTAAATGGAAAATTACCCCATTTCTGGGTGATCATATTGTATTTGTACTTTACATATTTACACTTAACGACACGCTGAATCTAATTACCTAAAATAAGGGTCCTTTTCCAAAAGATGTGAGTTTTTTTTATCTGATTGTAACAGCAAACGAGCATACTGACCACCTGGTGGTAAGTGGTACTGCCGCCCATGGGCATCTGTACGCAACTTCATATGGAACATGGGTTCTATCGGAAGCTAATCACAGATGCGTTGCTACTCCCGAGGACTATGATGGTCGCCTTATATAAAAGCGTGAGTGCAACCACACCAAAGAAATATGAGTTGAAATATGCGTGTGGTAATGTTTTGGTACGAAACTAATTGACAGTTTTATAGTTCATATGCGACCAATTTGATACTAAAGTACCATAGTTACACTATTCGCGGAACCTTAGCTCACATCCCTAACTCCAATCCTTAGCTCACGTGCTTAAAACATAACTTTGTTAAACCCATGAGCTACAATAAGATATGAAAATCAGGTAATCTATTTGGTCATCGAGTTATATTTGTTTGCTTGTTAAGAGGATAGTCGCAGAGGCGGTCATCTAAATGTGCTGCCAATTTTTAAAACTTGGACTTTTAAACTCTGAAATATGCAACAATAAAAAACAAAAGAATCCTTCTGTTTGAAAAACTGTTTGTTTTTGCCTTTGCGAGAGGGGCATTTGGAATCACTCACCCGCCTTCCCTTACTTATGCCCTCATTTTTGGTGGATTTAACATACAATCATAGCTTACTTTTTTGTTTTCGAGGGGGAAACCTTCAAATGGTACCCGACGCTGTGGGAGCGACCCAGAGTTATGTGGGATTTTTTCTACTCTAGCCGCCCGCAACCCCGGAAGCCCCTTTTGGTCGCCTCTTACGACAGGCAGGCGGTAGTAGCTTTATTCTGATCCCGGAACTACAGGGACGAACCATAGCTTACCTACCTAGCACTTCTCTGCTAATAGGAACTTACCCTTAAGCTACACTTAACCAAAACATATACCCATATAATATAACACTAGTCACATATATAGAATAGTATAGTTAATAAACCACGACCAACTTGCACGAACTAAACAGAACTCGTGCTATCTAACAGCCCTCGTTGCGAAGTTGAGCTGGAGTTCCGAAGTCCTTCAGACGATCTGATTGCAACTGCAAGAGTCAATAACCCAGCGCATAATGTAATCTAGAAACTATTGTTATCGTGTTGGTCTGTATGTTGTACGAGTTTACGGGACAGTTTATTTGTGTTTGAAGTTAATTTTATTTGCATGAATCTAACTTTTCATATTAAATCTACCTTATGTATCTTACCTAAAACATATATGGGTACTTACTTTCGCAGAGCTTAAACTACCAAAGTTAGAAGCATGAAATTTGGACAGGTAATATTGTAATATCATAAATTCTTGTCTAGTCAACAATAAAGTTTTTGGCCCCGATGGGTAAAATATCAAATATACGGTGTGTCAACCCATTAAAGTCCCACTGCTGGGCACGGGTCTTCTCTCAGTATAAGAGAGTTTAGGCCATAGTCCACCGCGCTGGCCAAGTGCGAATTGGTGGACTTCACACACCTCCGAGAACTTTTTTTTTTTAAAGTACTCTCGGGTGTGTAGGTTTCCTCACGATGTTTTCCTTCACCGAAAAGCAGTGATAATTAATTTATAATACGCACATAAATCAGTGGTACGTGCCTGGGTTTGAACTTCGGACCTCCCGATTGAGAGGGCAAGTTTCAACCATTAGGCTATCACTGCTTTTAATAATATACGGTATATATAATTAAATTTTTTAACTACTGTTTTAGAAAGACAGTGTCAAAACCTTTTTTTAAATAAAGTTGAAGTATAAATTTTATCACAAAGCGTAGAGGTTCTATCTGAAGCCAATCACAGATGCGTTACTACTGGACAAAGATGGTCGCCTCATACAATTGCACATTTAAAATTATTTACAAATGCCCATAATTATCGATAATGACTACCATCTGTTGGACTATATGGTTCATTTGTTACTTTTATTATTTACCTGTTCCAATGATAAAGCAGAGGAGCTCTCTAACGAAAAGTAGTCACCGTTGCCTATGGACATTTGCGACACCAGAGGAGCATCGTCCATGGATCGCCGGCTTGGAAAGTGACCTCCTTTTGCACCTTTCTTAAAGGACCTCATAGCACTTAGAGAATAGCTCAAGAGGAAGCTCTCTTGAACGTTCATGATAGGAAAGACATCAATTGAATTTCAATCAAGATCTGCTTCATTTTTGCGTGTGCTATATTACAATGATTCTCTTTATTTTCCCCTAAAACTTAACTCCGCACCGCGAGGTTGCCTGGAAGAAATCGCTGGTGAGCGATAAGGCCGCCTTTTGTATTTTATTATTGTGATTCACTGTATGACGTTCGCTTGTTATGAATCATCTTCACACCTACCAACGTTTGAACCATTATTAATTCGTGAATTAAAATAATTAACGAAACAATTACCGACTAGTGAAGGATGAAATTAACATGTCAGCGGAACTGCAATGTGGTGGCAATTTGTGATGTTCATAATTAGTGATGTGTGTTTTGCAATTTTGGTTCTGCGCTCCAACTGAATCAGTTTATTTTGTGTTGCGAATTTAGTTTGCTTGGCTAAATTTAATTATTTATTGCAATCTACTGTATATTGAATAGCTTTACACAATATTTTAAAAATAATGATAATAATAATATACTTTATTGTACCCAGAAAAGAGAAAAATAATACAGTGAAATCACAGTATAAAAATACAAATGGCGGCCTTATCGCTAATAGCGATTTCTTCCAGGCAACCTCAAGGTTCAGAGTTAAGATTTAAGGGAAAATAAACAAAAGTTAGGGTGCAATAATCAGGTTAAAGAAAATAATGCAACATATTAAATAAGAAAATAATTTACAGAGAAACTAGTTTTTTTAAAATTTAACATAACAACAATTGTAGAAAGAATAAGTTTAAAGATAGCAACACCGTAAGGAAAATAAAATATTTTGTTTTACTTGCTATGTTTGTCAGGAAGTATGTTTAGGTAAAGCTGAATTTGAACCACATCTTGTCCGATTGAGCTGAAAGTTGGATTGCACTTTTAGCTCTCACAATGCATTATAAAATCACAAGGAAATATACGACGGACCTAGTGAGAAGACTCAAACGGACTAAGCCCTTTGAGCTAGTGATATAACATAGTGTAGTGTTAGTGAAATAGTGACTTAATTTAAATTATAGAACACAAGAACAATGTGTCTACCCCTTTATGTTAGAACAAAGAAGTGCAGTGTCAGTGGACGCAACCTTCAATATACAATTATTTAGCAGTTTAAGTTAGATTAGAATTACTCATTAGCCCTATTATTCAGTCGGTACTTTATATGTAACAAAAAAAAAACAAGGAAATATAAAATCATGTATATTACGGAACTCGAAAAAGTACTTATGATGAAGTATAGTTATATGGTTTCTTAATTTGAGACCCTCTTTAATTTAACTGTTTTTTATTACCTACTTAATACAGTACAAGTTATAACGGCCACCAAGTATTCTCTAAATGCTTCAATCGTCTCTCTAATACCCCCAAGAGATAATATTTCTCAGGAATACGACAGATCGAGAGACGGACAGACATCGCAGGCTTAATAATAGAGTCCCGTATTCAGACTTTACGTAGGGATACCCAAAACATACATACATTACATATCACATCATAATTTTACAAAATCCGAAAATTGTTGCGAGTACCAATAGTAGGTCCCACGAAGAAACCGATTTCCTTCAAAAATACTTACTCGGAATTGGTTCTTCTACGTAACACAGCGAGTAAATCTGTATGCACTGACAGAATAAGTCCCTAGATTGGTTGTACATACTCAGCTCGGCATTAAATCTTCCATTACATTCCAAGATTGAAGTCTTAATAGACCTTTGATTCCGAAACGAGATAATCTTGAATAAGTGTTATATCGAGGGTTAAATACGAGTTTCAGATGTTTTGCCTTTGTTTAGTTTTTAATTTTAAACGAACCGTATTATAAATGTTCTTAATAACATGAAGGTGGTAGAATCAATGTAGGTCGACCGGGGAAGTACCACCGCCACACTTATTTCTAGCGTGAAGCATTTCTTGCGTTTCGATGGAAGGGTGTGGTTGCCGGCCCCGGTTTAATTTGAGGCGACCATAGTCCTCGGGAGTAGCAACGCATATGCGATTGACTTCAGATAGAACCCATGTTCTGTATGAAATTGATTACAAATGTCAATGGGCGGCAGTGACCACTTACCATCAGCTGGACTACATGATTGTTTGCTACTTCAGTCAGATAAAAAAAATGAAAATAGGTAACGAGAATGCATTCCACCTAATATGTGTGTGGCACGCCGACACTTCCTCTGACATCCCAGATCCGTTGCTACCTTTTAGAACTACGATGGCAAGCTTCGGAAAAGTATTTCTACCTTAGCATGCTGCGTTCAGACCAGAACACTAATAATAGTAATAAGCAAAAATAGGTGTGGCGTTGGTGCTAACGAAATCGAACAACAAAAAGGTTTACGAACTTTAAGTGTTTTACCAACCGAGAGGTCTACTATCTTTTGCTGTGTCTCCAGTAGGCAAGCTGTTCGCGGCCGACAGAATTTGCGACGTATCGGCTTATTACGCCCTGCCATATATTTGAAAAAACTACGTAAAGTGAGCGCAAACTAACAAACTTTGGACACTTCATTTCAAATATATATACGGAAGGACGTACTAAACCTATACGTCGCAAATTCAGTACGCCGCTAACAGTTTGCCTACTAGGGACACATTCTTAAGTGTTTGTAGCCTAAATTGTTACTTGTAATTAATAATAAGGGTTCCGTTGTTGTATCCATTCATCCATTACTACTTTCTGATTGCGCAAATACTTGTAATTTTTCAAAAACCAAATACCCAATCATACCGTTTTTGAAGTGAAACTTCTTTAGGCGCATGAAGGTAAAATTTTTACAGATGAAACGTCACGCCGGTATGCAACGGAAGTGTCGGAAAAGAGAGAGAGAGTGATCGAGACCGACTGAGAGAGAGTAAGACAGGGCGAACGTAGCATGAGCAACTAGCCGTGTAGTGAGAGTAGGGAGCAAGCGAGTGAGAAAGATTGAGAGAAAAAGTGAGACAGAGCGAACGTCGTATCACGCCTTTTTCCCTTCCTCTTAATCTTGGAAATTTAAAGTTTTAGATTTGTATAAATATAAACAAGATTTATAAATTAGTTCGCCAAAGAAGTTTCACTTCTGACATGTGTAATTTGTACGCACGCATGTTTTTTTTTTCATCGAACATCCCTTAAATATCCTTGACGACTTTATCGAATCTATAAATTTATTTATTTAAGGTCACTAACCCACTGTAGATCATTACATTGGCTAACATTAAACATAATTAAATAAGCTTGAGCGTCTCCAAAATATTTGTATACGGTTCATATTCGGCTTACGAAAATATGACCATGTTTCAGAGTATCGCGTTAAACTCAAGTGGCTCCCAATTCGTCTTCGCCGAAATGCTCACATTCTGTCTCTTCTATACTGTATATTATTTAATCCGACCTCTCCACCGTACCTCAAGGAACGTTTCCCCTTTCTCCACCTATCCCATGATAGATCCCTTCGCTCCACTCAAAATCTTAGTCTTTACACTCATTCCCACTCAACTTCGTTTTACAAAAAGTCCTTCACTGTTTCAGCCATTCAGTTGTGGAACTCCCTTCCTGTATCTATTCGTTATGCCCAATCCCTACATTCGTTTAAAAATCTTGTGAAGTCTTTTTACTTAAAGCTCTAGTTTTCCAATCCTCTCCTTACGCTTTTGCTATCTTTAAACTTATTCTTTTTACAATTATTGTTATGTTAATTATTATTATTATTTTTTTTTTTAAGTAGTTTCTCTGAAATTTAATTTCTTAATTTGTATGTTGCACTCATTTCCATAACTTTTGCACCCTACCTTCTCTTTATTTTTCCCCTAAAACTTAATTCTGCACCGTGAGGTTGCCTGGAAGAGATCGCTGTTGAGCGATAAGGCCGCCTTTTGTATTTTAATATTGTAATCTACTGTATTATTTTTAACCGACTTCCAAAAAGGAGGAGGTTATCAATTCGTCTGTATTTTTATTTTTTTTTTTTTTTTTTTTTTATATTTGTTACCTCATTTCTCCGGACTGGGTGAACCGATTTAGATGATTTTTTTTTTATTTGAAAGGTAGTGCGTGTCATAGGGTCCCATTTTTTTTTAGTATTTTTTTGACTAGGGCATCCATAAGAAAAACGCATAAGTCTTAAATTTGCATTTTCAATGTACGCGATAAATGTATGAATAACTCAATATCCCGCCAACCGATTTTGATGATTCTTTTTTTATTAGAAAGGATGTACTCCAGGGGTAGTCTGATAAGAGTTTGATAAGGTTCTAATCATAGGATCTTCAACTTTTTGGAGCAAAATAATAAAATTAGTGATAGTCGGCCGAACCTTAGCTGGAGAAGTCCAATTGAGTAAAATATAGAATAAAATTACTATGTAGGTATTTACTATGAAAAATTTGACCTTCAACTCTTCAATCCTGATGATGCAGGGGTACTGCTAGCCTGAACTATAAAAGTTGGTCGTTTGATGTTTGTGAATATATAATGAAATTGTTAAGCAAATTCATGGGACAAAAATTTGACCTTCAACTCCTCAACCCTGATGATGCAGGGGTACTTAAAGCCAAAACCATAGGAATAAGCCATTTGGTGCTTACGTATATGTTATAAGATTACTGAGCAAAAACATAAGATGAAAAATTTGACCTTCAACTCCTCAACCCTGATGATGGAGGGGTACTTCAATCCTAAACCATAGAAGTTGGCAATTTGGTGCTTACGGTTATGTAAAGAAAATACTAAGCAAAAATATAAAATCAAAAATTTGACCTTCAACTCCTCAACCCTGATGATGAAGGGGTACTTCAATCCTAAACCATAGGAGTTGGCAATTTGGTGCTTACGGTTATGTAAAAATAATACTAAGCAGAGGCACAAAATTAAAATTTTGACCTTCAACTCCTCGACCCTGATGATGAAGGGGTACTTCAATTCTAAACCATAGGAGTTGGCAATTTGGTGCTTACGGGTATGTAAAAATAATACCAAACAGAGGCACAAAATTAAAATTTTGACCTTCAACTCCTAAACCCTGATGATGCAGGGTACTGCAAGCCTGAGCCATAGAAGTTAGCCACCTGGTACTAACGTATATGTTATAAGATTACTAAGCAACAATATAAGATGAAAAATTTGACCTTCAACTCCTCAACCCTGATGATGGAGGGGTACTTCCAGAGGGGGCGCCCTGTTTGTATGAATTGTAAAAGTGTTTTATGTTTAATTTTTGTGAATATGTAGATGCACAAAGCAAACTTAGAGGCTTTATTTAAATACAAACATAAAAATATAGTCACTAAAAAGTGTAAAATAAAAACTTTTTAACAAAAAATATCTACCGACTTCCATGTCACAAAAAAGTAAAAAATAATTTAAATATATTTTGGTCTAGAACATACTCAGTACTTAGTACATAGTTCTGAAGTCGGTGCTCATATAGGACGTAGTTACCGTCGTCCAGCGAAATATGTCGAGCACCGACTTCAGGACTATGTACTAAGTACTGAGTATGTTCTAGACCAAAATATATTTAAATTATTTTTTACTTTTTTGTGACATGGAAGTCGGTAGATATTTTTTGTTAAAAAGTTTTTATTCTTTTTTCTGGGTACAATAAAGTATATTATTATTATTATTATAATATAACTTATCATTCTAGGCGCCAGTACATTTATCGTTAGGTCTTACTATAAAAAAAAAAAAAAAACAATTACTAGTGATGACGACATGCAATACAACATTATTATAAATTATGTAATAATCGGAATTAAATGACAATAAATTAAATTAAATTGAAAAGTTTGAACGATATAATTTGAATTTAATCTAGTCTATAACTGGAATGTAGTCGCTCTCGTAGAGTTAAAAAATTCCTGTATTTGAGATTCAGGTTTTACTCAAAGAATTCCAACAGGGTAAATTAGCGTAGAAAATAAAGAAGCAGCGCTTAAAGTGTCGGAAAAAAGCGGTAAGCTGTGTCTCGCGGTGATTAAGTAATTACTTCACTGGTTTAACGAACTAGACTTTGTGTGAACAGTTGATGGTTTGCCTATGATTAATTTATCATTTTTATTTTGAACGTGGGAAGAAATGTGTTAAAGTTTTTGATAGAATCATTTATTTAACTTTTTGTTTATTTTTATACATTCTAGCCCCAAAACCTACCTATATACATAAAAAACTTTATAAAAGTAGTAAAACAGCATGAAAATTTAAAATAGACTCCATCGGGATAACGATTTATGTTTTTCTGTGTCAGTTACCAAATAAGCCCTATTCTACATACGACAACAAACAACAGATCTAAAACATGGTGCTATGGTATACATTATGATTCTGCAGTATCAGATTACCTATTTTATCCCTTTTTTGAGATTGAAGTAGCCAAGGAGCATGCAGCACACCTGGTGGAAAATGGGAACTGCCACCCATTGACATCTGGACGCAATACAAAACAAATGTTCTATAAAGTCTATCATTGTGCGTTACTACTACCGAGGTCTAAGTACTAAGATGGTCCCCTCATAAGCTTCCACCGAAACGTAACATTTGCTTTATTTTAAGACGGTGTGCCTTAACGGACGAAACAATATCAATTTGAACAAATAGTATTTGATACTTCCAGATACATTATAATACTTAACAGGTACTCACGATATGCGGTTTATGAATCCTTATAGAATTATTTTTGCCGATATTTCCAACCAGTTGCATGTATCGTGGTCAGGCCAAGTTTGGCCGTGACCACGAGTTTGGCCGTGGTGGGCTTGACCACGATCCATGCACCTGGGTCGAAATATCGACAAAAAGAATTCTATAAGAATTCATAAACCGCATATCATGAGTACCCGTTAACTATTATAATGTACCAATTCTGCGATAATACTAGTCTAAAATCATATACTTCCAGATGTTATCTTGTTAAAACATACCATCCCTGAAGCTCTATAATTACCTATAGACTATAGATTATTTCGCGTTTGCATCGCTGGAATAGCGTAGCCTATCGCCGGTACAGTAATTTGTAGTTATACCAATCGATTGTACACACAGCATTGCTTTAAAGCCAGTTAAAGCGTGCATACGAGAAGCATACATTGCATGAAGTCACGCGAGAATGGTATATCTTTTTACCTGTATACTAACAGTGCATTATTTTATAATTGCTACACACTTAGTACCATAGGTTACAGTTTTTTTTCGCTCTGGGTTTAAAAATATGAACGTGGTTTTAACCGACTGTGTAAAGAAAAGTCGTCATGTATTTATATGTTGACATTGTAATTATAAATTCATCGCTTATTCAAGATAATGTAAAACTCAATGAGTATATAGAGAAGCTCCCTGACCTTATATAAACCTTAAAGTTACAACCCTGAATACTGTCACGATATACTACGCTCACGCACACAAACGTTACTGCCTAAATAGTTTCAGAATTACGTAACAAACCATTCGCTAACTTTAATTATCCTTGTTCCATAAAATCAATAAAATCGCGATCGCACGAAACCATAAACAGAGGGAAATTTTGACAACGCAAATCGATTTTAATTAGAAAACCATAATCCGTTGTGGAAGACGCCACAAATTGATCCCAAAACCGTTACCCTCCAGGGAAATTAACCCGAACAAACGCACCACGAAAATTATCTTCAAAGCCAGTTGGGACACGAACTATAAATTGAAGTTCAACTGGTGGGCTGATTAAAACTTGAAGACTGATGCCACGGACAGTTGAAATGCGAAAGAAAATGAAAATGCAACGAAATGTAAAGATGTTTTTTTTTTATTTGACTGAAGTAGCAAACGAGCATGCAGCCCACCTGATGGTAAGTGGTCACTGCCGCTCATGGACATCTGTAATCAACTTCATACAGAACATGGGTTCTATCTTAAGTCAAACACAGATGCGTTGCTACTCCCGAGGACTATGATGGTCGTCTCATGTAAAAGTGTGCCGGCAACCACACCCTATCGAAACGCAAGAAATGCTTCACGCTAGAAATAGGTGTGGCGGTGGTACTTCCCCGGTTGAACTACACTGGTTCTACCACCTGCAGATTTTTATGTACTACGAGCAGTAGTAGAGACTATAACTAATTTAACCCGAACTTCATTCCGCCTAAAAGTCAAAAAATCTAAAATTATCAGTGTTCTACCACTATATTATTCATTTATTATACATAGAAACCTTCCTCTTGACTCACTCTATCTATTAAAAAAACTGCATTAAAATCCGTAGCGTAGTTTTAAAGATCTAAGCAAACATAGGGCCAGACAGTGGGATGCGACTTTGTTAACTATGTAACGATAATTATGTTGGATAAAACGAGTATAGTTCGACCGCCACACCTATTTCTAATGTGAACAGGTCTTTATGTAGGTACCTATAGGTCGGAGGATCTAATAGCCGAATTTTAAATTAGGAGAGCATCTTAGTCTTCGAAGGCAGATTAACTTCAGATAGCCATGTTTTATTCTAAGTTGCTTAAGGTCATTAGCGGCACTGACCATTCTTTTTCTGACCATTCTCTTTCCATCAGGTGATACTTGCTCGTTGGCTACTTAATCAAATTTAAAAAAACAATTAAGTCCTTTTCCATCTATAGTCATCAAGGGAGCGGGATGTTCATAATTTTCTATGCAATATTTTACGGACGTACGGACAGTACGACCGCCCAAAATGTGTCTGCGAGGTTATGTTATGAAAGATATCCCATTGAAGAGCTATGGACTGGTAGTTAATTTAAACTTAAAAAAAAACGTAAAACGCTTTCTACTCATAGCCCCACAGTAGGATTTTCTCCCGTGTCGTGGGTGCCATGGACACACACAAAGACGAATACACAAACACCCAGACCCAGAACAAGAATCTAAACTCATCATTCAGATACCTGTCTGGCCGGGAATCGAACCCGGGACCCACTGCATGTCAGACCGGTACGCTAACCGCTGCGCCACGCGGGTCGTCAAATTTAAATTTGTTACATTTTGGCTTAGCGTGCATTTGTCAAAGGACGCAATTTGATTTTTAGATGACAAGAGGTATTAAATCCAAAATTGGGGAGTCGCAACCCATGACCTCCAGCCGCCTTCTGGTGAAAACGAGTGTAAGTAGTTTTTATGATTTATCTAATGAAGTATTGGTCTTGCAGAATATCTCTAAAACGTATTTCGTTTTAAATTGAATTTTCCACAACTTTGGTCCTCTAACTTTTAGTACTTTTCATTGGACACAATCTATTTTGTAGTTTAAGAAAACTTCATTGTAATTTAATCTACAACTTTAGATGCAATTACACTCCGGCAGACTTTAATATGAGGTGACATCATAGTCCTTGGGAGTAGCAACGCAACTGCGATTGACTTCAGGTAGAATCCGTATTCTATATGAAGTTGCTTACCGATGTCCATGGGCGGCAGTGACCGCTTACCATCAGGTGGACTGCATGCTCGTTTGCTACTACAAATCATAATAATATTATAAATGCGAATATTTCTGAGATTGTGTGTTTGTTACCCTACCACTCAAAAAGTATAGATCATATTTCGCTGTAATTGGTCATACAGATAGTGTTTAACCTTAAATAATACATAGTACTACTCGACCAAAAACAATTAGGCGCATGTCTGTTGAAACGTCATTAGAACTAGGGATTAGCCCATCCCGATACGATGTATATTTTATTACTAAATACTAAGAGTATGTAGGTATACTATTATTAGAACATACGCCATAGTGGTATATGTTCAATAGTCGTGTACCTATTTATTAAAGCACTTTCATGTGTTTAGTATATTCGCAGACATGGAATATTTCTTTCTTTTTCTATTTGTGTAATAGTAATGCTTGTTGCAGCACACACACCATTTTCGACTTGGGAGACGGGAATACTGAGCTCATTCATCTTATCTTGTTAAAAAAATACATATTTTGAATGTAAGAGTCCTTTCTCCTCCATGAATAGTCTTTTTCCTACCCATTGTGAGGTTTATTGACAAATAATCAACTAATTTAACAATAACTTTAGAAATTCAACAATCACTCATTAAACTAACATTATAACGAAATAACATTAAACACGTGCTGGCTAACGAAAATACCTAGACGGTACACGACTGCACGTCACTAGGGGATTCGCGGGGACAGAAGCAAGTGCGGGGTACGGAACCGCTTTTGTTTTATGCGCCTAATTGTTGTGGTCGAGTAGTAAATGTCATCGCTGCGAAAATAGACTAGTATTTACTAAACTATTACTTAGAAAATAGACTAGACAAATTTCAGCTCTATTATATATAAGGCTACTATTAGATTAAGATCCGGCTGCAAATATGTGTAGTTATCGTGTGCGTGCTGAAATCAACATTTTTACTCATATTTATGATTAGGAGAATAAAAATCTACCAGGCTGCCAATCAAAATGTGGCCGATAATATTTTTAATTAAATTATTATTATTTGATTTCGCGGGAAAAATTTCATTTATCAAATTTTGAAATAAAATATCGTTCACATTACGGAAATAGGTATAAAGACTTTGAAAAATCGTAGTTGCCGTTGCGCACTTGGCCGCACCTCTTCGCAGCCAGGTATAAACAGGTATGACTTCGATATATTTATTCGTCCATAACGAATTTTTATGTTTTATACATCAAAATAAAGCTGGCATTCTTATCGCACTAAAACCCCCCGGTGGCCGTCCTCAGCGCTGCGTGGGGGACTCCGGGATCTCCAACGGAACACAACCGGAGTCCTCCTAGCGCGTCACTATTATGTTGTTCATTCTACATATGAACGTAATACAATCTCTACATTTCTACAGAAAAACAAGAACTATTTCACACTAAAAGTATGCGATGGCCAGCAGTGTAAGAAGTTGAATTTCATGAAATATTAGGATGATAGAAGCCGGCTAGTGTTTTAGTTAGACTCCTGAGGATTGAAAGAGTTAAAGATTTTAAAAAAACAATTAAAGATTTATTTAACAACAAAAACATATTTACTATTGTAATGGTGTTGAACTGTGTCGCTACTATTTCCGCCCACCTCGGAGTACTTTACAATAAACTTAGGAAACTAATGATAATACTTAGATTAGTTGTATTACTTATATTATGTTTAGTAGATAAAGTGTATGCGTGTTTGTTCGTGTGTGTATGTGTGTGTGTGTGTGTGTGTGTGTGCGTGCGTGCACTCTCACGTGTGTGTGTGCGTTTCTATGTTTGTACGCTTGCGAGATTATGTATGTACGAGTATGTATGAAAGTGCATATTTAGATTATGTAGTGGAAATAAGTAATTCAGTCTCATCATAAGTTAGATTTTGTAAGAAATTAAAGTCAACTAGCATTCACCTGGCAAAAAAACGCAACGGTACTTGTGCTACCTTTAAACCTTTGAATAAATATACAAAATTCCGTGTAAAATAAATAAATTACATGTCTGAACTACTGAAATGACAAGAACACTGCTGAATCACGGTTACAAGGTCAAAGCAGTGATTATAATCCTTTGTCTAGCGAACTAAATTATATAGTCTCTATTCATATCTAGTACAGTCTATGGTTCATAATTTTAGTTAAATTGCTTCTAGGTAGGGCGATGAGTAAGTAAATTGTTTACCTAATCGATTTGCGAGCCGTGGATCAAGTTGGTGTAGCTCTGTTATATCGAATTAATAGGTAATTGAGTTATTAAGGGTAACCCCTCAGGGGTATCGAAATTTCAACAACACTTGTAATAATTTATTTACATTAATTTTTAGAAGTTTGTTTGTTTTGTTTTATTACTAGCTTTCGTTACCCATATTGTTACAGAAATAAAAAAAATCGTCGCTCTCATTTTGCCATTCACAGTTACAGACGACTGAGACGATTCCAATGAGCATACATATTATGTTACAATCCGAAATCCGTTTGGACTGTCCCTCCTTATTGCGTCGATATCCTCAATGCTAAGGGTCGTGACCCCCACGGATCACCTTATTCCGGACTATGTTACGCCAACGGAGCCGGTTCTCCGCAACGTGAATGGCATCATGCATCTTACTGTCAAGATTGGTGCGGATTTGGTCAGACCAGCGCATCGAGCTTCGTCTTCTTGGTCTCTTCCCCTGGATTTTGCCGGTGATTACAACCTTTTCGGGATTGTCACTTCTCTTCCGGATGATATGGGCGAAACACTCAAGTATTCGCTGTAGGCAACTGCCTAGGCGTCTATCCAGACGAAAGCCTTATTGTTACTTTAGGTTCCTTCCTTTGAGTTTGGATTGTAGAGCGTGATAAAGTAATAGACACATACATAATATACAGGTACATACGCTCAATAAACATTACCCATTAACCCTCCCTCTGACGCAGTCATATATTATTGTTCATCATTCCTTTTAAACGAAATCCCAATTAAATATAAAACAATAGAAACCTGAATAACTCCGAAGGTATATTTGCTCAAAGCGATAGGTACGTATTTCAAATTCCAGACTTGGAGTAAATGGGGGAGATTTGGAAGGGCAGATTAAATAAATATGCTCAAACGGAATCACAAAAACATTCCGTCGAGTTGCGATGAGATTGTTATCATTGCTGTATACTTTTTGGGAAAATAATCCTTTGTCCTATTTCATTATTAACGACCTTCCGTTTTCCTAAAGACTTCGCCGTCTAAGAGTATTTTTATCTTTCTTTCTTTCGTATTTCTTTCTTTTTTAAGTCCGATTTTTTTAAATAATAGAATGAGTTAACAAAGTAGTTACTTTTTATTATTATACAAATAGCAAAGAGCATGCAACACCTGATGGTAAGTGGCCACTGCTGGTCTTAGGGTCCCATCCAATCTCAGGTAAGAGGAAAACCTGATGTCGACCACGACGCGTTGCAGCTTCCTGAGTAGTAAGTTAGAACCACTGGGATAAGTAGGTATGTGTTCACACCCTTCAATTCAGAACAACAGAGTTTAATGCAGCTAATTCTAATCAGGCAGAAATAGGCGTGGCGAGGCGTCCAAAATCTAGCTACAAAGGACTAGAGTCCTTTGAGGCTAGATCTAGAGAGTGGTAGAAAGATGTTTGGAGGTAGACCTCCAAACATCTTTCTACCACTTTTGTAGTGCCTTGACTTGATTTTGTACACCTACAAGTGGTAGAACCAGTGTAGTTCGACCGGCGAAGTACCACCGCCACATTTGCTGGCACACTTTTAAATGAGGGAACCATCAAAGTCTTCAGGAGTATTGACTTCAGATACGCGGGATTAGATTGTCGCAGTGACCACTTACCATCAGGTGGACTGCATGCTCGTTTGCTACCTCAATCAGATACAAAAAAACACGTATAGATAACGCTCTTTTTACTTTTATGTACTGTAAAAAACTCATTTTCGCAAAAATTATGATTACTACATTCTTTGAAGGTAGAATAAGGAAAAGTAAATTCAGAAAAAAATATTTCGTATTTTATGCTTTCTATATTTAATATTTCGTATTTCGTATTATATACGTAAATGCTCTGTTTAAAGGGGAGGCCAATGTCGAGTTTATATTAAGCTATACATTTATTAGATCAGTCTATTTCACAATAACCAAAAAATAGGTTTTTGAAAAAACGTAATCTGTGAAAAAATGGACCGTACTCAAACCACTGGCGAAATAAGTTAAATACTAGAAACTACTTCTAATCACGTAGTTTATGTTTAGTGTAAACTTGCTATTTAATTGGTATTTCGATTTCGAGCTATAAAAGGATAAATTTAAATGATATGTCCCTAGAATAACCAGGTTAAAAAAATAACAACAGGAATACAGTTTTGTTATTTCCACAAAATGCCAATACACATTAAGACCCTTTTATTGTCACGACACGATATCAGACCCATGTTATCGATGAGTAGCTTATGCCAAGAAGTATGATATTACAAAATGTCATTGTCATTCGAAATCGTTTCATAGAAGTAGCGCTGGTACAGTCAGCATCAAATAGGCACCCTCAGGGTATTCAAATAAATTGACGCAACCAAAAAGTCAATAATATCGGTACAAACAAAGTTTCCTTATTGTTGTCAACAATATAGTCGCTCAAAAGACCAAGATGTTTAAAATATCATATACATCGGTTCGGGATAACGGTAACCATATTTATGGCGTTTTGGCTGAACCGATATATATATATGAATTTTAAACGTATTGGCTTTTTGAGCAACTATATTGTTGACAACAATAAGGAAATTTTGTTTGTACCGATATTATTGACTTTTTGGTTGCATCTGTTTATTTGAATACCCTGAGTGTGCCTATTTGACGCTGAATGTACCCTGAAATTCAGTTACTCGGTCAATGAGTCACTATGAGTCAGCGTATTACGTGTTTACATGATTACAATCGAGGTTACAGGTAGGCTTTGGATAAGTAATTGGCATAAATAAACAATTGAAATGATACTAGTTTTTTATAACTTAACCTCCCCTCGTTAAATTTACATTTAACTATTTGACCCGGCGAACTTCGTTCCGCTTAAAAATAAAATTTTTAAAATATCAGTTTTCCACCGCTATATAATATACATAAAAACCTCCCGTTAGAATCACTCTATTTAAAAAAAATGCATTAAAATCCGAAGCGTAGTTTTAAAGATCTAAGCATACATACGGACAGCAGGAAGCGATTATGTTTTATACTTATTATGTACTTATTATACTTATTTATGTAGTGAAGACGTTAAAGTACTTTTTAATTAGACTCCAAGACACCACTGCTTAATTAAAACCTATAAAATTACGCAGTGCTGAGGCCTGATATATTTAGTGTGAAGTGTTCAAAAGGGTAAAATTCTAATAATATTTTAAAAGTTTCGACAATGACTTTATACCAAACCACTCTTTATGACATGAAAACTTATTCTGGACGATTCTGTAGCAGACGAAAAGTCAGTCCTCATTACTGAATTGATGTGTGAAGAATTTTATTATATTTAAAGGAAGCTGCATTAAAGTTTGAAGAACTCTTTTTTAAGAAACTGAAAAGCTTCTATCGCATAGGTATCTGTGACCACGAATAAAAGCAAAAAATAATGAACAACACAAAATAAATTTTAATCAATGTCGAAAATGACTTTGCAAAACGACCTGTATACTATATACTACGATTCCTTAAAACCAGAAATTTGTTAAGTACAACCGACTTAAATATATGTTATGTGGACTATAACATACCATAACGTATCATAACTACAAGGCCTTCAAACTTAACCTCATCATGCCCTCAGCAATGGCCTACGTTTACAAATCGATACAATATTTGTTATTGCAAAATAGAATAGAATTGGAACAGTGCCAAATATTGTTTTGGAAACAAAGCGAATGTTATCAGAGGGAGATAAAAGGAAAGTAGTAAAAATCGGATGGAACAGACGACAGACAATAGTGGGAAATAGGGAAATAGTGAGGGGAAATAGGAGAACGCTGGGAAGCGTAACGCCTGTCAATCGTAGAGTTCGGATAGTGCCTATTTGTTGTTTGGGAATGTCTTTGGATCAAATTTGTGTTTCTGTAGGAATGAAACGAAGTAAATCAATTGAAAACAGAGTAATAAAATAGATTTTGGAAACATTTTTTTTTGTTCTTGAGGGGAAAACCTTCAAAAGGTATTCCAAACCGTGGGAGCGACTCAGAGTTATATGTGATTTTTACCCTACTAAAACTCTCTGGTAGCCGTCTTCAGCGCTAAAAAGAGGACTCCGGGATCTCCAAAGGAACGCAACCGGAATCCTCTGAACGCATTGCCCCATCGGGCTCCTCCCAGATGGGCGGCTGGGCCCACGTCCTTCCCGGGGTCACTTGACCGAACGGTTCGAGCTCCCACTCTAGCCGCACGCAACCCCGGAAGCCCCTTTTAGTCACCTCTTACGACAGGTAGGGGATGCCGTAGCCCTATTCTAACCCCGAAGCTACAGGGACGCAGCGCCGTTACCGACGGTTGCGGCGGTTCCCTCTCCGAGCGGGTTCTGCGCGCTCTCTGGCCCTTTCAGCGTCTTCCTTCGCTGACATCACGTCCACGTCCATGAGAAAGAATTAGAATATATCTAGGGTTGATATTGATGTCAAGAACTTGACCGGAGGCTTAGCTTGGATATCAAAATCGACATCAAAAATTATTTTGCGTACTTTTCAACCTTCGTGGGTATATGAAGAAATAATTTCCCTTATGCATATTCATTTAAGTTTTAGCGTGTATTTTTTTTGGCGCGTTGGTCTATTTACTATAGGAGACAAAAAATTGTGAATTCTTATTATTTGTCTCTCCTACCGAAAATGTTCGCGTCATCAATATATTTACTTACTATAATCATAATTAAAAATTATTATTAATAATTATAATTACAAAATTGGCGGCACAGGAACGTGATTTTCTTACACAAATATGATAACATATTTCTTAGCACATTAACAAGCTTGAAGAAAAACGTTGATTAGAATTTTTAAAGGTTATGTTTATTCTTGTTTAGCAATAACAAGGTCCAAGGGTGCAAAATCAAAGAGGCTATTAAAATGATGAGATTTGATTTAATTTCCCTGTAGGCTATATTTGGCTCCCCGACGCCGGGATCAAATCTAATTTCGTTTGACGCAATCTTGACGTTTTAAATAAATCCAACATTGGAAATCCTTTTCCTACAACCAGTAATTTTTGGCTCGCCAGGTTTCGACCCTTGCCAATGCTCTAAGGCTCTTGTTGTGTGGAACTTTAATGAACTTCAAAAATACGTTTTTAGTGGATATATTTTTCTTTATTCATTTCAAAACCAGTTCTTAATACTAGTGACAAGGGCCCCTGTACTAAGTAATAGACCTGTGTTACTGAGTACCCTGCTCTTCCACACAGACAATAGTAATTATATAAATGTTTTTATGAATAATCTTATTACATAACATGTGATAGGTGTGTGTGCGTGAATATTTGCAGATATAAATAGCAGACTATCTATCTAAGAGGTCTGTAAAATTTTGAAGGAAGTCATTGAAAGCCTTTGTATCCTGTACATACTAGGAGGAGTCGGTCCAGGGTAAATGGACTGAAAATCGTCGATAAAAAAAAGAATGTCATGTCATGTTTGAAGACTTTTTCTAGCTTTCGAGCTGGGTCCTCTATGATTTTTTATAGCGGGACCCAGCTCCTTAGCATTTAGTTTACAACTAACCCTTAAAAATCAATTGAACATCTGTTGCAGATCAAAAGATACAGCCTTCTAACAGACGGAGAGACAGCACTCTCACTAATAAGTTTTTTCGCTAACTCTAAAAAGTCTCATAAATTTTTGTGAAGTTTATCAACCCGCTTCACGCATTCAATAAACTAAAGCCTAAAGTCGTCTTATTTTCATCACCTACCCATGCTCAGGAATATGACAACATCATATATAGTCTGTCTACTCCGCTACAAATCCTTTAAATAGGTAGGTACGCCGTTTATATTAATCAACTGTAACGTCATCCATTAGTTTGCAACTCTGTACAACTTGTACATTAGTCGCAAGTATAGATAAAGGTTCCGGAGTACACAACCACAAAGCCAATACAGGCACTTCCCGACGAAAGCTTATTAAGTTTGTGTGCACCGTGCAAGATGCGGCAATCGATGTAGCCATGGCAACGTGCCTCGGTGCCGGTTTTATGAGCGTACGGGGCGGGTACGTTACGATAAGTCGTGTCGTTAGTTTGCTTTGTAGTGTAGTATTGGGTAAGCGTATTACGTAATGTTTTATTTTTTATTTCATGATCAAATAATTAACAGTAATAATATATTAACAAATAATATATTTTTATTTAATATTTCTGTTTTGTTTTTGCAAAATATACTAAGAATATTTATGAAAGTATGGAGGAGGATTTATTTTGCTACCATAAGCGACAAATTAAAAATGACAAAATCGCATTAGCAATTATGCTATTTTTAATTATAAGTAATAGATAGGTACTTCAACGGCGCCATATCAATAGAATTGATAGAATCAAGATCTTTTTAATAAATAAAAATTAAAATAATAAACCTATAAGAAGTAAAAGGCTACCACAGTGTACTTAGAGTACGAAATTCTTCAATTTCAGGCACTTTTAATAAAACTGCGTATTTTATGTTAAAGCTCATATAGGTTGTATAGTTATTCATAGCATCAAATCACCTATAAGCAGGCCGTTTAATTCATACTGCAACTCATAGACATTCAAGATCACACCTAATAGGCAAATTTGTATCAGATTTTTTAGATAGATTGGTAGCCACTTCTGAGTATTTATGGAATAAAATTATATTCTAGTGTTTCTGTCTCTTAATACATACGCTTGAAACAATAACAGAGTGTCACAATTAATTATACAAGACAGCAATAGACATGGCCGTGGGTACCACATAGGTCATCGCGTATTCAAATAAATTTAATTGATTAAGATGTTTTAACCAATTTGATAGTGGATCTTAGATGATGATAGTAGATGAACAGTAAACATGTTAGCGAACATACCCAATTCACATGGCCATTTCAAGGGAGGAGGGTATTCAAAATACCATCCTTGGTCACATGGATGGGGGTGGGGTCTAGGTTTTTGTCACGTAGTCAATATCGCCTAAAGATAATCTCGCACTTTGTCAACCAATGTTCAGTTATTTTATTTATAAAAGCATGCACGTATCAGCGTTGTCAGACGTTTCGATTTTGGCGGGACGTCCTACGCGGGACAAGCTTAATCCACCTTTTCATGAAGGACTTTATTGTTGCAAAAAAAGGTTGCCAAATCTATACAAGTTTATGTCGATGTGCACTTTGGACGACCAAAAAAAAAGGTCATCAAATCTACAACCTCCGCCCCCTTACACAGTCTTGAGAAAAGGCAGAGGCCCACACCGCCCACGTCTTACGCCGCCTCCGATGTCCCGTTTTAGACTATGAAATCCCGCTTTTTTACTCAAAAAGTTCCTAAATCTCGACTTGATAATCAAAATCGGGCAACGGTGGCACACATGTACTTTTGGCGCTACGCGTTTGCCGCGCAAATTTCAGTTTGCAAAAAAAAAAAAAACTAGTTATGACTTACTATGTGACATTTACAGAAGGAGAGGAGGTCTACTTATATACTACGGATGGTTAATAAGTGGACGAAGGGACAAAAATGGGTCACATGGTTTGGGTACGTACCTTTAACAAGGCTAAATGATAATCTGCGTAACTGCGACAATTCCGAAATGGGACAACCATCAAAGACTTCTCGAAAATCATAAACCGCCTATAACAAGGTATTCGTTTAAAATACATTAAGAACGAGGCTCCTGTTTATATTGGATATTTAAATTTGATTAAAGAGATGGAGGGACACTTTTGTTTATAAAATTGAAATAGCAAACAAGCACGCAGTCCACTTAATGCTAACTGATCATTGCCACCCATGGACAGCAATTTCTTATATTACTGGGGTTCTATCTGAAGTCAATTGGGGTACAATCCTTTATTGTCCCACTGCTGAGCACGGGTCTTCTCTTAGAATAAGAGAGTTTTAAGCCATAGCCCACCGCGCTGGCCAAGTGCGAATTGGTGGGTCAATTATTGCTACGTTAATACTTCCGAGGCTTAGATGGTCACCTCAAATAACAGTTGTTTGGCAACCACCCTTTTATACCGACACACAAAAACTGCAGTAGAAATAGGTGGCAGTATCAACTACCCCAAAACTCTCTCATTCTGGGAGAAGACCCGTGCCCAGCAGTGGGACAATAATGGGTTGATGCGATGCGATGCGATCAACTACCCGGTCGAAACACGCTCGTTCTATCTCTGTCGCACACAACATAAATTAAAGTCGTGTCGTAACGTACAAAGAGCCTCATGTTCAGACGATAGAGCCCACAGATGCGATGCGATGCCTTCATTCGATTCCTAACTCGATAATGTAGTTCCGTGGTGATGTCGCTAACAGCGCTCCGTTATTATATTACTTCAAATGGTAATTAGACAGCGGGTTTGCTGCGTAATATTCTCAGTTTATGTATAAACAAATACATTGACGACCCGCTTGGCGTAGCGGTTACCATATGGGCCTGACGCGCAGTTGGTCTCGGGTCCGATTCCCGGCCAGGCAGGTATCTAAATGATGAGTTTAGATTTATGTTCTGGGTCTGGGTGTCTGTGTATTCGTCTTGTGTGTGTCCATGGTACCCACGACACAGGAGAAAATCCTAGTGTGGGGCTATGGGTGTAGAAAGCGTGTGTTATATTCAGTATATTCAGTATTCAGTATATAAATAAGTGTGTATAAATAAGTATCCTAAATAATGTCATAGCAGCTGATTATGTTTAGACGAAGGTAACATCTTTTTTTAAATTTAATTTATTAATTTACTGTATTTTTGGTCCATATCATATCACTCTGCCAAGTAGACAATTTTGGGTTATGGTCTTCGATGTAATATTACTCGACATAATCATTTTCAAAGCACTGACAAGAATCGACGAGAGTGATACTCTTTTTTCAGGAGAAAATTTTCAAAAGATCCGCACTAAAATCCCTCCTGAAACCGTCGTTGACGCTGCAAAGAGGACACTGGGATGTCAAAATTTAAAGTTTAAAGTATTTATTAAGCTCCAACTTAGTCGTAAAGCATAATAAAATAAATCTTTTTTTGTTATAATTTAACCTAACGATAAGGCAGACGGGGTACCTGATAGAAAGTAGTCACCGTCGCATGTGGACATTCGCAACACCAGAGGAGTCGCCAATGCATCGCCGGCTTTGTAGGAGAGCTCTTTTCGCACCTTTCTTGAAGAACCCCGAAGAAGAAGAATCTGATTATATAGAAGATAAAACAGCTTGGCACTGAAAAATACGTAATTAATTGACCTTTAGAATGTAGCGTATCCTGCCAAACATGCTTCTTGTTTAGCCAAATGTAAGGTAAGATACTGAAGCTAACTTTTATTACCCAGAACAAGATTGCAAAAAAGTTAAACAAAGAAAAAAGACAAACCCGCTCATTTTTTTGCCGGATATTCTCAGTTGAGGTCGTGTTCTGGTCCGGTGGTAGGAAGTGTAAAAATATATAACTGACAATTTGTAAGCGCCCCCGTACGCATACGCAAAATAAAGACATTTCATTTCATTAATACAACGCAACCGGAGTCCTGTGAGCGCAGTGTCCTATCAGACATCTACCAAGTGAGCAGGTGGGTCCACCGCACTGTCTGATCTATATAATATATAAGACGGTATATCTATATAAGACGGTATATGAGCACACCTTTTTTTGTTCTCGAGGGGGAAACCTTCAAATGGTACCCGAGCGGTGAGAGCGAGGCAGGGTTATGTGGGATTTTGACTGCACTAAAACCCCCCTGGTGGCCGTCCTCGGCGCTACAAAGAGAACTCCGGGATCTCCAAAGGAACGCGACCGGAATCCTCTGAACGCGCTCCTCTATCGGGCTCCTCCCAGATGGGCGGCTGCACCCACCGCTCCGTTTAGTCTTTACGACGGTATGCGCCACACATACCACCGTCATTCCCGGGATCGCCTGGCTGGACGGTTTAAGCTCCCACTCTAGCCGCCCGCAACCCCGGAAGCACGCCGCACGCAACCTTTTAGTCGCCTGTTACGACAGGCAGGAGATACCGTAGCCCTATTCTGATCCCGGAACTACAGAGAAGATATGAGCACACTTACCGACGCCCTTCTCTGAGCCCCTTGACTAGACGGTTTGAGCCCTCTCTTGCCGCCCGCAACCCCCGATCTGAGAGGTACTACCGCCACATTTATTTTTAACGTGAAGCAGTTCATGCCTTGGAAGGGTGTGGTTATCGGCTCTTGGCGGTAATCACTTTCATATACGACAGTCATATCAGTTCTCTGGTGCGCGTCTATACCAACCTCAAGTGGGTCTTATCTTATCTGAGTATGATAGCAGGTGCAAAAAAAACAGTCTAGAATTTTTAAAATTCCTGTGTTTGCTATCATAAAAGGACCAATTAATACTATTTAATATAACTATACCAATATTATAAATACTTATTAGTATAAGGGCAAAACATCTACCCCACCTACGTGTCGGATTTAAATCAATATTTAAAAAAGCTTTTTATTTGGTAAGAGTTACCTATAGTTAAAGCATTAATGGATTATTATATTTAAAAAGACCAATTCCTCTCATAATTATTAAATATTGTAATGTATAACTTTGAAATGTTCCTTGTTAGGCGCGCATGGTAGTAAAAAATTAAAAAAAAATGTAAGTTTAATGGAATTAAAATTAACATGTAAGTAGATAATTCAAATTTTCCTCAATTTCTTTCCGCTGCAAGATAATATCCACCTTTCTGTATTTTGTTCAAAATGTACTAGATGGCGCTATTACCGACACGCTAAGATTTATGTGTAGGGTTTTATTAAATGTAATAATTATTATATTTAATGGTTATTTTACTTCATATAAATATTGCTTGATATTAATTTATAAATAAATATTAGAGGTCAATTTGATTAAATGTTTTTATAATCTGTTAATTCTGAATGCAACTTAGATTATGTTGCCATTCTCGAAATTCTCCCTAAAACACAGTAGATTGGAGTAAATATATTGTTAATATTATGAGTAAAATATTACCGTTTGAGTTTTATAAACGAAGATAAACATTAAAAATATTACTCATATATAAACATCGAATTATATGTACTAGCAAAATGCCACAATATGCATGCAAATATGCACTATAAAAGTGTGAAATATGCTCAAAAATAGTAAATATACTTTATTAATTTTGTCATCGTCAAGCTTGAACTATGATAGTAATGAGCCAAAAAGTACCAAAATACGCAATAACGCTATGAAACTGTAATTATATGCATTTGCGTATAATGCGATATCTAGTCAGGTATATAAAATAACATACCAGGTAATATGTTAATATGAAACACAAGATAAGTACTAAACAATCGTAAATACTTTTCCACAAATAAATCACCTATAAACATATCAGAAACCAGTTTGTTTGATATCTAATGCGTACAATATGTCTTGTTATTTATCTAGTTAATTTATAAATTATGTAACAATAAAGCTAATTAAGTATTTATTAATTATTTTGGCAATTAAGATGCTGCAAAAAATTAGGGATTAAGCTTCGTCTTTCCTAACTTATCACGGATATGTAGCATGGACTGATGATTTCATTGGTACACCAATGATTAGTTTGATAGAAGTACATTGCTGTTGGGTAGTGTATATAGATCAGGTCTCGCCTTATATAATTTACATTTAAGATCATTTCAGTAATTAATAAATAAATAAGTAGGTATACCTATTTATAATTTGAACTACATATTTGGGAAAAATATTTACATTAAGCAGCATAGCAACACTGAAAACCAGTCACGTCACGTCATGGTGTAGTGTGGGTGCGTTTCGTGCGTGCGTTCACTTCATGAATATGTTAGTGGTTTTTGGTGTTTGTATGTATTTCTAACGACGCTGTGATTTGCCTGTCATATCTCTAATTTTGGATTTTATCACTAAAACTCCTCAAGCTGTCGTTTGTAGGTACGTAAGGTGACGTTAAATTACAAGTCTCATCGTTATTCTAGTTTGATCCGAGTCAAAACTGTATTTTAAGTAACCTGTTCGACACTTCAACAGGCGTTGTCTAGTTCGGGATAGTGGTTTTAAAAAGTATAATAATACCACGTCTAGTGGTTCTGTGATAGATATCTATTGTTATCTGTGCGTTTTATCTAGCGATTGGAAGAAAAGTTGGTGTTATTATCTTGAAGCGGGAGTTTGTGGTTGGCGGTGTTCTGTTCTGACTAAGAGACAAGTCAGTTGACTTTCCGGCACCGGTCGGTGAACTAGTGTTTGAGCGTGTAGCTATATTTGTAGTATGAAATCATAATGGTAGGACTCAGTGACGGTTTGTTTGTTTTGGTGGTGTTGTGAAGTGTCTAAGTGGCTTGTGTTTTGTTGCAGGCCGGCAGAATGCTAAAGTTTATACGCGGGAAGGGACAGCAGCCGTCTGCCGAGCGGCAGAAACTTCAAAATGAGCTGTTTGCCTTCCGAAAGGTAAGTGACCTTCACTATGTAGGATAAAAATCGGATGCTTCCTGCCATATCCATGACTCAATTGCATATTTTGATTTATATTATTTGTATATCTATAAACTGTTTCAACATACACACAATTTATGAATGAAATACATGAAGTTATAACAGTTTTTTTTTTAAATAATGCAATGTTTCTGGCTAAAAGCAATCACTATATTTTCAAAAATTCATTAAAAAGTATTACAAAATAAATACCACTCATGTATTAGCTGCTATATGTTTGTATCTAAACAATTTTTTTCAGTATGACACCAGTTGCTTTCATGTTGTAAATATTATGATTCATTTTATTCAGTATTTCATATTAAGCATAAATGTTTTTTTTAGATATTGATATCACACTACATTTTATCTGAAAATAGTTGATGTTTAAATTTGTTCTTAAAATAACACTGCATAAAGTCACTACATATTAATATATTTATATACTCGATATATTTATAAGCATATTGGTATCATTCATTTGCTTATAAATTTCGATGAATAATATATATGAGTAAACTAGGTATATTGTAAACTTTAAATTGAAATATACCAAATTATTAAATATTCTATGCATTTGTACATTAAGTATAGGCTTATGGTCCTTATGGTCCAACACTATGGATCTATTTAACTTTGGTGCCAGCCACATCAAAGACTTGAGTATACCAATACTCGCATCCTAAGGAAATGTAACACTTTTGCTTTCTACACTGATAGTACCACACTGGAATTTTCTACTCTGTTGCAAGTGCCATGGACCCACACTAAGGCGAATACGTAAACACCAAGACCCAGAATAGAAAATTTCTAAATCCTTATTCAGATATTTGTCTCGCCGGGAACCTACTAAACCCGTACCCTATATTACTGTATGTGCAATTAACATGCTGGAGCAGTCACACCAATAGTGACTGCTCCACCATGTTAATTGCAACATCTAACCACCTTCTCCGTTAATCTTATTCAGACCACCACAAGATGGGATCACTTCTTAGGGTTCTGTAAAGAAGGCGCAAAATAGAACCCTATTACTAAGGCTCCCCTGTCGGTTTGTCCATCATCAGGGCTCATGAACCGTGTTAGCTAGACAGCTAAAGATTCACATATAATGTATTTAAGTTGCCACTATAGCAGCAAATACACAATAAAAAACAGATTGAAATAAATGTTTATGAGGTCTCACACACAACAAATATAATTTTTTAACAATTTTTATTGATCATATTATGGAGGTCTTCATGCAAGAGTCCAACTCACACTTAGCCGGTTTTAATATGGTAGCTAACTTAATACCCTAGTACAATATGGTGACCTCTGTCCCATGTAGATATTAAATGAATTCTAAACCAAATATGTTTAGGAATCTTTAAGGGGTTTTCCAATGCAGATTTATGTTACATGGGCAAAATAATACCTATACTATTACGAAACTTATTTGAAAACAAGGTAAATGAAAAACGTAAAATATAAGAAGACTGATTGGAACGACTCGTAAATAAATAGCACGTGTATCTTCAGCTTCAATTATATTTTCCATGACTAAAACATAGATAATGATTATATACTTAAATTAAATTGTATCCCCCTTTATGCTAAATTCTTCAGGTGACTGCCACTTAGTTAATTGAGTGGTTCAAGTTTTTAGTAGCCTACAATTACCTATTAGAAGACAGGTTTAATGCTACATTGAACTAAGCTGATGCCATGGTAATTTTAACTTGAATTAGTTCACGTATTATGAATAACTACCTACCTAATTAAAATTTGAATTATATACCGATTTTTATTATTAGGCATAAAGTAAAAAAAGCCTCTACTTAAAGGAGGTTTATTATTAAAATGTGTTGCAAAGGGATAGTAAAAAGTATCCTACACCTTAATATATTTACTGTCAAATTAATGTTAGTGCCAAATGTAATATTGGATATATTTTTGAATATCCTTAGCGTTATCACTACATACTTAGTATAAAACAAAGTCGCTTCTTGCTGTCTGTTCCTCTGTATGCTTAGATCTTTAAAACTACATAACGGATTTTAATGCCGTTTTTTATAGATAGAGTGATTCAAGAGGAAGGTTTTTATGTATAAGTAAACATGTATAATATACTAGATAAACACTGATAATTTTAGATTTAGACTCTTAGGCGGAACGAAGTTCGTTGGGTCAACTGGGACCTTTTTTAGGTTAAATTTTAGTATATTTATTACGGACCTCTCACTAGTCTACAATACTATTTAATCAGATTTTTTTCTTACTTATAGAAGTGATAAAAAAGTTCAGAGAATTACCAATATGGTTCTTTTTCCAACCAATTCCACCTCTGTTGGGACTCCCTTAAAAATCTACAGGCACTCCTATGTTCACACTACTCTTATATGCTGATGAATAATAGGTTCACCCCAAATAGTATGAGCTTAGATAATGTTTATAACATTATTAATCCAACATATACCAAGAAACCATTAACCTGAATCACAAAGTGTTTGCCACCACAATCTTATCACGCCTAGCCCTACGCGTATTTGTTCACAGATAATGCCAGCCAATTTTTATGGTGGCCGCGATTTTAATGATTGTGCCCAATTAGGCCATGGTCATAGATGCTCGATCAAATATTAGGTTTTTTCGTAATTATTATGGTGTTTGATTTTGATCCAAGCTTGACTTAACCTAGGTATATATAAGTAAGTAAGTAGTAGTGATAAAAGATATGATTTTTTTAAGGCAGTTAACTTCAAATAGAGCAGATGTAATATGTAGATTTAAAGGTGGTAGAACCAGTGTAGTACGACCGGGAAAGTACCACCGCCACACCTATTTCTAGCGTGAAACATTTCTTGCGTTTCGATAGAAGGGTGTGATTGCCGGCACACTTTTTAATAGACGACCATCATAGTCTTCGGGAGTAGCAACGTCTCTGTGATTGACTTCAGATTGAACTCATATTCTGTATGAAGTTGATTATAGATGTTCATGGACGGCAATGACCACTTACCATCAAGTGGACTGCATGCTCGTTTGCTACTTCAGTCAAAAAAAAAAAGATGTCCTACGTGTTACAAATCAGTATCGTACGTGGAGAATAAAAGGGAGCTAATGCGAAATTTGCGTTAGGTAAAAATATAATATAGTTTTTTGGGGTTTCTTAAAACGAGCAGTTATTAAAGGGACGTGACTTTTATTTATTTATTTATTTATTTATATATAAATTCACCAACGATTATTACATTTACATATGACGCAGTTACATAAGATACAAAAGTTTTGCAATAAATGTACAATCACTTATAGGTGAATATCAAAACCTTATAATTAAAAAAAAAAAAAACTTTGTAAGCAGTATGAAATAGGTTATAAAAAAAAAAGATAGTTAATGTAATACAGTTTTCAGCAATAAAAGGTTTTCAATACTTAATTTACATTTATGATTGAGCGCTTGAATTTATATTTATAAGTGTCTGGTATGGTGTGTGTTGCCTAGCTATTTAAAAAGTTACGCTAACCTTTTAAATAGCTAGACAATACACGTAAAGTATTTACCTCAATTTACCGAATTTTTGAGTTAACTTATATTCTCACTGTGCTATTTATGTTTGTAGCTCAGAGGGCTAATTGGACTGTCCCATATAACTTCATTCTCTTAATCGTCTTCAAAACATATATAGCAAAAAATACTGGTATATTGCAGAAGATGTTTTACCCCTAAATATGAGCAAAGGTGATAAAATTCTACTGAAGGTATCACCGCCACATCTACTTCTGCTTACTTAGCAGTGTTTAGCGTTAAACGAGACATAATTGCATGAGACGTTCAAAGTAAGTCTTCAGATGAAGCATTCTAAATAATGAGTATGATTTAAACCACTGCAACACTCCCAAAATTAAGTATTTTAACTAATAATGGGTATTAAAATAATAAAGGGTTTTACCATTATTATTTTAATCTTTGATTTAAAATGATACAGATAAGACACAAAATTGTTATCGTTAGTCATGGGCCGCTCCCAGTGGTGCCACGCGCCTCCATGATGCTATTTCATAGATTGCCACCAAGGCCACGACTTCGGTTTGTCAGTTATTATGTCCGCATTCAAGATGTTCAATTGGATTCTTCATTACGCCTAATGTACGTCTTATATTTGTTTTCTTGTATAGTTTGGCTGGTATAGATTGGTTTGGTCTGCGTGCTATGTTTGCGAAGCTTAGGTATAGGTTGAGTTAAGAGAAACCATTTTGTGGGCTATTTAATTTATTCTTTTTAGCATGCACTCTACCTGACGATAAGGGACTGCCTTCTATGCACATCTGTAGTCAACTAACTACACATACGATAATGTAGAACAGAACGCCATGAAATCACCACCACCTCTACACCAATTTCCAGCATTCAAAGCAATGCAGTCCACCTGTTGGTAAGTCGTCTCTGCCGCCCATGGACGTCTGTAAGTAACTTCATATAGAACAGGGGTTCTATTTGAAGACTGAAGTTTTATAGGTGGTAGAACCAGTGTAATTCGACCAGGGAAGTACCACCGCCACACCCATTTCTAACATCAGGCATTTCTTGCGTTTCGATGTAAGGGTGTAATCCTCGGGAGTTGCGACGCATCTGTGATTGATTTCAGATAGACCCCATGTTCTGTATGAAGTTGATTACAGATGTCCTTGAGTGGCAGTGACCACTTACCATCAGGTGGGCTGCATCGTTTGCTACTTCAGTCATATAAAAAAAATCATTCACGGATTGCGTTGTTGGTCCCGAGGACTGAAATGGTCGCCTTATACAAAAAAGTAAATGTTTATTATCTGCATAAGAATGCAGATGCCTTAATGTTGTTTTAGGAAATAATTGTCTATCAAATATATAAAGTATAACCTCTGAAATAGCATGTTTTTCGAAGAAACATATTGACGAAGCAATGACCTAAACTAAGTAGCGTTCACGGAAAGATATAAAAAACGTAGGTTTTTTGGCAAATAAAATTTGTAAGCGATGTATTTATTTACCGAAGTGAGCCGAGTGCATACATTCGAAACTCTTATCGTGCATGTGATAACGATAACGTTAGAGATACGGTTCAATCGATATCGCTGTAGTATCACTATGCCCTAGCCAGAAATATTTGTAACATTGGTAATTTTATAACGAGTAACATTGTTGGATTATTAAAACTAAAACCCGCCTTAAAATGATTGATAAACATCCAATTCAGTTTAAGCGGTTTGTTCTCAAGCGGTCGGATTTTTTGTTTTTTATAATAATTTGTTTAATATAACGCTTTTTTGAACTTTGAGTCAAAATAGTCAATAACATAAGTGTTATCACTACATAGTTATAAAACAAAGTCGGTTCGTGCTGTCTGTCCCTATGTCAGCTTTGATCTTTAAAACTACGCTACGGATTCTCATGCAGTTTTTTTTTAATAGATAGAGTGATTCAAGAGAAAGGATTTTATATATAATATAGTGGAGGAACACTGATAATTTTAGTTTTTCTACTTTTGGACGCCCAGGCGTCCCGATTTTTAAATCAAAATGAAATGTCCCGCGCGAAACAGGCTCAATCCCACAGATAAAAGATGTCGAATCTGTATAAATTAAATTTGAACTGCAGTTTCTTGCCCAAAAAAAAATGCCACATCTAAATACTCCGGCCTTCTACTCCAGTCTCAGAGAAAACTATTTTTTTTTCTTTGTATGTTGCCTTACGCCGAATTGTAATTATAATCATGAAAAAAATCATCCTTTCCACGTATAAAAAACTGATGCGAAAATCATGCGAAACAATTCAATTTTATTTGTTTGTGTAATAACTGTTATAGTATCCATAACAAAACGGCAATATAAAATTTGATTAATTCCATTTTAAGTACCACTGTAATCTTATCAATTGTGGGAATTATCGTACAGTACGACAAAACATTTATCATGTACCTATACAACATCTAAGTCATTGTCCAAGAAACGTCAATGTGAAAAGGAATATTAGCAGTTCCACTTATTACATTTTATGTGGAGTTTCCATTTTACGTTAATTCTATTATTTAAATCATTAAAAGTTGTAACTTAAATAAAATATAGCGCATTAACACGTAACGGATCGAATTGAAAATTGAGTTAAATGAGTGGTGTAACACTTGAAACTACTCTTAATAAGGTAGTCTGTCTTAATGTGTGGATTAAATATTGTAATTTCGTTCTTGAAAACGACTAACTTATCCCTTCAGTAAGGGCGCGTTTCAATAAAGTCACAACATGCTAAAATAATTAGTTATTTCAACAAAATGTAAATTCCTCATTAAATTATTGTTTTTTTCACGGACTGATATGATGACAGCTATATTGAGTTTTGAAGAAATAAATTATCGTTGATCAGTTGCTTCACGGACAATACACCTACAGACTGTTTACAAAATAATGCATCCTGGAAAATATATTATTCTACTGGTACTACATGAATTCCAATAAAATGTGTCATCAAACTTCATCATCATCACATCAGCCTTTTTCATTCCACTGCTGAACATAGGCCTCCCCCAAGCTGTGTCACAATGCTCGGTCCTCAGCTACTCTCATCCAACCACTGCCTCCAACCCTCTTAAGGCCGACGACCTTAAGAGGGTTGGAGGCAGTGGTTGGATGAGAGCGAGCCAGCGAGCCGAAAACAAACATTAAACAAACATCAAACTTACTAAGACATAATTCAATAATTCAAACTTAACTTTCTAAACCCTCATTATATCCAAGACGAATAGACTATATCTATATCTATGAGACCTCATAATTCAACATTGTTACATATTTTGTGGAATCCCCTTCACTCTCTTCAAACATTCAGCACCATTATTACTAGAAAAAAAACATGTTATACGGATACATGAAAGCTTCACAATGAAGTCAGCACAACTAAGGCTTGTCAAGGGTCTAAGTATACTGGCCAACTTCGATATCTGTACGATATTGTTGAAGAGCAATAAACTGAATCGGCCGGCCTCGCCCGTGCCTTTAATTATTATCGATGTACTGATACCGACAAGATAGACTAGTTTAATAAACAACTAGACTTGTGAAGTGTAAATTCCTATGCAAGTGTTCTTATTCCATATATTTGCATGACAGAAATTGTTATGAATTATCCTATAGTTTTCATTAATCATGTGGATGGAATCTATTGCGGACCTTGGATCTAATCATCAATATATAATTACTGTAAATTAATTTGCTACAATTCCTGATAAGCAACTTATAATAATTTTCTAATCTCGAGTTTAACTACGAATGTAGGTATGTTTATTAAGTACGTTCAAAAGAGCCACAGAAACTGAAATGAATAGATACATAGCGCGTACCTTTAAAATATTTTTGTTATTTGACTTATTTTTTGGTATAAATAATAATTTTTAAAATAAATCTCATACGTAATCTTTACCCTTAATGTTCTGTTCCTATCAAACTCTACAACTTACCAAGAATAGGATTAATGGTTGTTCTGCCCAAATCGAAACATTTACTGCTTCTACAGTCACCATTTGACGTAATCCACGTGTTACTAATTGTTGGAAATAGCTTGCAATAATAGTAACACTATTTATTCTTTTCTTATCTGATACATGATTTGCACCCTACCAATTCTTTATTTTCACCTTAATCTTAACTCCATAACCTTAGGTTGCCTGGAAGAAATCGCTGTTGAGCGATAAGGCCGCCTTTTGTATTCTAATATTAAGATTTCATTGCATTATTTTCCTTGTTGGGTACAATAAAGTATATTATTATTATTATTATAACATGTAGCATACGAGCATGACTGCATGAGTCCACCTGATGGTAAGTGGTCACTGCCGCACATAGACATCTGTAAACAACTTCAAATAAAACTTGGGTTCTATCTGACGACAATCACAGATGCGTTACTACGCTCGAGGACTATGGTGGTCGACTCATATAAAAGTGTGCCGGCAACCACACCCTTCCATCGAACCGCTTCACGCCAGAAATAGGTGTGGATATGGTACTTCTCCGGTCGATCTATACTGGTTGTACCACCTGTCCAATAAACGGTAATAATCACAAATTATCTGTGAACTAGCTACATTTGAAATCCATTTAGAACATAGTCGAACAACTCAAAAGTTCAATGTCAGCAAGCAATTAACGGCACAAAATCTGCAGAAGACTTCATTATATCAAGATTACAACATAATCCAGTTATGTAAAGTCGGATAAGTTTTTAATCCACTTGTTGGCGCTGCGCTGCTCCTAACTAATGAACGAGTCGAATGGCTCCCATGGCATTAACGGTTGAGATATGCTAACATTGTGAGAAGATTTGTCCAGACATGAGATAGTAAAACTGGCTCAAGACTAGAGAACTAGTATGTACTTTCCACTCGAATTAGATTGCCAGGAATGCGTTTGTTTATCAATTCGTAGTCTTTCTCGTATAATATGGAAGTAACTAGTGCACATCCAATCAAAATCTCACTTACTTACCATTAAGTACCTAACTGCTGCCCATGGATCTCTAATGACGACCCGCGTGGCGCAGCGGTTGCCATACCGGTCTGACTCTCAATGGGTCCCGGGTTCCATTCCCGGCCAGACAGGTATCTGAATGATGAGTTTAGAATTATTCATGTTCTGGGCCCAGACCCATTTTTGTGTATTCGTCTTGTGTGGGTCCATGGTACCCACGCCACAGGAAAAAATCATACTGTCGGGCTATGGGGGTAGAAAGCATGTTTTTTATTTTTAAAAAAATCTGACCCCAGACAAGATCAGCTACTTGATGTCGGACACAGATGAGTTGGTACCCCGAAGGACTAACAATTAGTTGGAACACCTCGAATATGTAGTTTCCCAAACCAAGTCATGGTCAGTAATCATTCATTGTTCTAGTTATGATTAAAAAATCTTGTCTGTCTATGTTTTGGCTTGCTACACCAATCTTAATGTGACGATCATATTGAAAAATTTATTGATCTGATTTTATTGATGTTACATTGAATCAATGTGGACTTTAGCTCGCCAGCTTCCCGAAAAATTCAAGCTATTAAATCGTTGAGGTTCAATAACGGTGGAAAAAAAATCACATCAAATCAGAAGTAATTGAGAATTACAGATAAATGACCGTTTTGTACAAACGGTGTTATGGATGTGATAGGAGATGTCTATCTGAACTACGAAATCCAAAAAATCATCGTTGAGATTTTAAGATTAGTTCGCCTCCGGAGGCATCATCATATCATAGCAACAATAATGCTAAATTTGGAGTAAAGAAGATATTTGGTTTGTTATGTGTAGGAAACATTTCAACCTAGACTTCAGGTGTAGCAACGCAGCTGTGGTCTAGACTTTAAGTAGGATTATCATCCTATTTGGAGTTAGTTAGAACAAGTGGATTACGTGCTTCTTTACTACTTCTACAACATATAATAAATCTATGAGAAAACCCTACGAATATCATAGGTATAAAGAAACGACTTAAAAGTTTAATTGTTTTCAGTAGGATATGTCTTAGACCTAGATGTTCAATGTTGTTGAAATGGTATATAACTTCAGCACGTCTGAACCAAATCGATGAAGATAAATCAACGTAAGCCCTTATTTCTAGCACCATGTTAGGTAAGCCGATGTGGGAACTATCTTCGCCTGACATCGATTCTGTCGTTTTGAAATCATTATCTCATCGACAGCGTGTGAGTAAACTAGATGGACAAGTTTTTAGAATTTCCTAGTTCTTAGTAAAAAGACCTTGCGTACCTGTCCAAATGATACAGAAAAATGGATGTTTACAATTTAAAAGTTAATGTAACGCTGTAAATTTGAGTCGGCGCATGTAAAGCTTTTGACTAATCTTACTATGCTCAGTTAATGTATTAAAGGTGATACGGAGAGTAAGAAAAACGAGGTATTTAGTGAGACCTTAACAAGATTTATAAGAATGATGGAGTAAAAAAATGACAAATTATAAAAAGTGATATGAAATTTGTTGCACGTTTTATCTTTAAATTTATTATAAATATTATAAGTGCGACAGGTTTTGTGTTACCCTTTAAAGCAAAAATGGATTGTTTATCACGTGGGGTACTTACTCCTGTGGTAAACGTGACCGAAGCGGAGCAACGAAAGTAAGCTAGTAATATTTTTTAATAGTCGTCTATTTATAAATGTTGTAAGAGTTAGGCAAACTCATCAATCTTGTTTGTACTAAAACTTAAAATTGTCTATTCTGTACTACATTCGTAATTTCAACACATTGTCTTTTATAGTTTTCTCGTAAAACGACTGAGTTTTACAATCACATTTAAAAGGTCTTTTTCATTTAGACCGCACCCGACTCTACCACACGGGTGAGGCTATGCTTGCTAATTTTGTAATGAAAGTAATTTTATGCCTTAAACTTTAATTACTTTAGTATTTCTTTATCATATGATTATTTTTGCACGTAAGTATATACATATATTTCTTATATTTAAAAGACGTGGCAATGGATAGTTGAAACAAATTACAAAAAAAAAACCTCCTTAAAATTGGAACTTAAAATACAAAATTTATCCATCCATCAGCCTTGAGGTCCACTTCCCCGACTGGCGCCACTCCAACCGGTCCTGTGTCCTCTGAATTCAAAATACAAAATTACACAGTTCCAACCACTAAATTGCATAAGATAGGCAAAATCAAGTTTTGTCGATAAAATGAAATTTCTAACCCGAGTGTAGCCCGAGGTATTCAGACCTCGTTCCAGGAAGACTAAAACGGGTTTAGAGGCGCAGGTAGTGAATGCTCTGAGAAAACCCTCAGAGGGCTTAGCGTTGTTATTTTTGGATACGAGAACACTACTATTCTTAATCTAGATTAGGAATATTTTTTTACGATATCACCAACGCTTATCATTGTAACGGTTTTATGGTGATTGATAATCGTGGCCGTGTTTTTTGTACATTGAAGCATCGCGGTAATATTACGATTGAAATATCACTTCATCCACCCATAAGCCTTTTGAATTCTAGTCTTTTCCAGTATAATGGTTTACCGTAATCGGGTTGAGGGAATAGTCACGATACACTGATGGAAACTTGAGATAAACATGAAATTGAATGACTTTGGTAATAGGTGACACACAACAAAAATGTAACCACAAGAATTTATATGATGTATCAACAATGTTTGAAAGCACAAGTATGCAAAAAGATCAAGAGGTTTTAACGGCGTTGGCATATGGAATGTGGTTGGCGATGCAACCCAATAGATATAGATTACAAGGGGAAATATGTCACGACGGGTCGCATTGAGTCTCAATAGCATTGTGTACGGGCAATATTTTAAAGCGGATTCAATGTTCCCTTGATCTATTGAGTTCTAGCTTCCGGTAGTGTTAGATATTTACTTGCGTAGTATATTCTAGCCAGTAATTGATGGCAGTGATGCTGTGTCCACCAATTTGCACTTGGCCAGCGCGGTGGACTATGGCCTAAACTCTCTCATTCCGAGAGAAGACCCGTGCCCTGCAGTGGGACAGTAATGGGTTGACGACGATGCCGTGTGGTATCTTGAGTAGCACCTCTTCCCGTGGATTTCATCGGCCACTAAAGGACTCGTAAGATTGGCAGCAGCGTCTTGTATAAAATTAACATGCGCGTCAGGAGGTTTTCGCCAATAGGCACTACTATTTGCGAAAACCTCCACAGAGGGACGCCTATTTCCAGCAGTAGACATATAAGGCTGATAAATGGTTGGAATCAATCCACGTCTTCGTAATTTATCGTAATTTTTCGTAATTTCGTAATTAATATCATAATAATTGTTTCCTCAGTATTTGTAGATTTCAATTACCATTTCTATTCAAAGTCCTCCAAGATTTAATACTTTTTAGCATTTAACACTGAAATTGAAACCATAAAACGATAGCTAATATCGATTTTTTGTTGCTATTTATTTTTTGAAAGATAAGCAACAATCTATAATATGTATACAATTATGAGTTATACTATGTGTAATAAGTAGAAAATTACACTAGCTAATAACTATAGTACTTCTATATTATGATATGATGGATATTATGTTTGATACATTAAGGAATGTACATGCGCATGGCAATTAATTATTAGTTTTCTTAAAGAGCTTGCACCGTTTGTATTTCCCATCTTTATTGCACCGTTATTTCTTAACATTACTTTATGGTCATCAGTAAGTTTTCAGATTACAAATGGATTCTTAATAACCAATCAATAAACCGCTCTATACGATATAGTATTTGTGAAGCTCATTTTCAAGTCGAAGCCCTTATCTTCAATATAAGCGTAGTCATGCCCATCAATGAGGTTCTATTGATCAATATGTACATTACTATAGTGGCCATTGACCTTCGCCTTGTAAATGAAACCAATGATATTAATGATTTTCATTAAATGCTCACATTTATATGCATATTTGTAATGCATTGGTGATAAGTTATTCATGTTTAACGCTTGTAAACTTAATTGACACTGCTCGCGTTAAGTCGTTTACATATCAGTTTTTGTTTTATTTTTCGTATCATATCTTCCTATATATTTTCTTCTTTTGCCGTTAATTCCACCTAAAATCAGCTCTCCAAATTAAATAAGCAAATCTCCTAAATAATAAACATTTTATTCGTTTTTGCACGTCTCTAACGCGAAGCGTACGAGAAAGTGATTTACTCTCGCCTCTTCAATGTCATTTTTTTTTAATATTACATACTTAATAAAATGATGGAAATCAAAGCTAACATAATAAATATCCACTTTGGTTATTAATTAGTTCATGTAGCCAGCAAATATTTAATATCATTTTGCTATCCATTTAAATTTAATAACGGCAGAAATATGTAGTAACTAATTGAATCCGTTTCATTCAACCAAAACCTTCAAGTGGGCGAACCAAAATAAAACCACGTAACGTCCGACTCGTCAGAAGTCAGTAACACCTTTGAACCTAACCAGAATTACACTGTTGATTACTTATGGTATTTGAATAGGTGTAATAAAAGTCCGAAGCGAACATGTGCTTTTGAACAGTGGTACTGTTTTACGGGTCGCGTTTGTGTTGGTCTATTGCGAAGCGTTAAAACGGACGCTTTACATACTATCAGTGTATATTGTATTATTTTCTTATCTCACAAATGCTATTAAAAATAGATTATTGGAAGCTACGAAATGCAATAAAATTTTGTGGCTTATAAAATATCACATGTAATATGTGTATTTCTACAAATATGTATGTTTAGCGCTCAATGCTTACTCTTACAGCGTTCAGAGAGAGTCCGGAACGGGGAACCTCTGGCGCCCCATTAAAGACGAGTATAGCGCCGCAGTTAGGTTTAGTCGGTATTCTGACGTCCAGTTCTATATGGGCGTCAGTGAGTCCGACACTACCCACTGCTGCCGTGGCGGCTCAAGTCGCGATGACAGGAGTGGGTATGCACAAAGGCATTCCCCTGCGAAAAAAAAAAAATACTCTTACAGCGTAGAGCGTTTGCCGCTTTAAACTTTGTTTCATGGCTTTCATAGCTATGCCCCTTTTTCGTACTGCAAATTCATATTGCAAAGCATATCAAATACATGAATAAAAAACATTGTACACTATTTTCATTACGTTTTTATCATTGAAGTACAGCCGTAAGACAATTTTCACGTTATGCTCAATATCTGACAGATTGTTTTTACATCATAAATATATAAAATATCTATAATTATTTAATTATTTCAGCGGGCCATAGTTTGCCAGCTCTGCTTTCGATAATATCATAGCCTCGAGCCGTTTTTAACTGCTAAAAACACGTTGATGGACGTCCAGAGTTAACTATTGCTTTAATTTTGCTTTTAAATTATCTACCGTGTTTCCTAGCACTTGGTTAATGTTTATAGTCGATAACTACAGTTATTACATATGTTTAAATGTTCGGTAGATTTGCCATATTTCCTTATCGCAACATGTATAGAAAAGGTTTGATAGTTTAATAAACCACCTGATCACTCAATAATCGACTAAGTCAGTCCTAGAGGAAATCATTTTTGCACAGAAATCCTAATCTCAACATAAAAGAGAAGATTACGGTTTCATGATTACAAACGAAGGTTTGTAAGGATCTATGTATTTGTTACTCTTTTATTGGATTTCACAGGAATTTGGCACACACGTAGTTTATGTCTTAGACTGGTTGACCCGGCGAAAAGTCAAAAGTCTAAAATTATTAGTGTTTCTCTACTATATTATACTTACATTATCTACTATATTATACATACAAACCTTCCTCTTGAATCACTTAATCTATCAAAAAATATGCATTAAAATTCGTAGCGTAGTTTTAAAGATCAAAGCATACATAGGGACAGACAGCGAGAAGCGACTTTGTTTTATACTATGTAGTGATTAATACAAATTATACCTAACATACATCATTGTGTTAGACGTGACCGAAGCGGGCGAAACCGCGTGACTAACCTACTCTATAAAACCCAAAGGTCATCAAAAGCTTTTAAATTTCACCCATTTCTCTAACAGCTCATTTTCTTTTTGCCATCAACCAATCTATCGGCCGGGAACTGACAACTCATCCAATTTGACTGCATGGCACAGTTGCGTCGACGAGGCGCGATGCTCATTACTTGGGGGCATACATCTTAACCTCCATTAGGCTTCGTCATTGTCTGAATGGATCTCCCACGGCTTCCTACTTGGAGACATCAATTTAGGGACAAATGTGAAAACGTGATGGGTTAGGGATGGGAAAGTGGAACGCTTTTTGGCGGTTTTTGTGCACGTTTGTGAAAATTGACGTTATAAGGGCGAAGAAAAGATTACAAGGTAATTAACATGACAGTTCTGTATAGAGTCGATGTAGATGAAGTCTACCATCCGCCAATCATCAATGTGGTCTATGGTTATGATTAGGTGGTTTATGTCTTAAACCTTAAACCATGCACTGGTATCTCATGCCCATAACACGAACAGAAAGATGCAAAATCCAAAGTACTTCTATGCGTTTCTAAATGCCATTAATGTGCCTTAGGGCTGTCATATCAAACAATTTTTTGCTTAAATTTCACGGGTTAAGCTTTAGTAAATGAAGCTAATTAAGGTGAGATTAAAGTATAAGGTTCCTTTTGTCATCGCTACTTGTTGATCGGTCTTAGTACTAATGAATAATCAGATTTTTCGCTCCAAGTGGTTATTAATTATTATTGGATTATATTTATTGGCGAATATAGACGAATACGCGGAACCCGTACATCCCTAGTAATGACGGCCATTCGACCATTCAACTTATTCACGAGGGTGGCGCTTCCTATTTCGGTCTGGCCCACATCCGTACTAACAAGCCTCCCACATAACAATTCAACTATACTATATAAGTGGAGAAGTGATAGCCTAATGGTTGAAATTCGGCCTTTCAATCAAGGGTCTCGAGTTCGAATCTGCCACCACCACCACCACCACACAGAAACCACAGATTTTACTAAAACGATGTGTCTATTAGGAATTAATTACCACTGCTTTTCGTTTAAGGAAAACATCGTAAAGAAACTTACAACCCTAAAAGTTCTCAAAGGTTTTTTTAGTTTACCAATTCGCATTTGGCCAGCGCGGTGGAATATGGCCAGGTGACTTTGAAAACTCTTTCATGAGAGAAGACCCGTGCCCAGCAGTAGACAATAATGAATTGACGACAACATAAGTATTAAGCGGCGACTGGGTATCTTTAAGTGCGTATTTGAAAGCTTCTTTTAACTAAGATAACTTACTAACAATAAGCATTCAATTGTCTTCAACGAGTTTAATGACCTTGTTGTCTAATGTCGGTGATGGCAATTTAACTACTAGTTAATGGCTATTAGATGATTGCTTTTAACGGTTACATTTTTTCATCGGGAGGATACATTTTTCTCCAATCATTAATAACTTTGAATTCATTGTTTAAATTGTTTCGTCCAAACGTTTCCGTTTTTGTTCTTTTGTCGTAGATTACCTAACAGATATCGTTTCGCTTTCCAATATCGTTTAGGTTTCCATACTCAAAGGATAAAAACAGAACCCTACCACTTACTAAGACTTCGCTGTCCATCTGTCTGTCTGTCTGTCGGTCTGTCTATCTGTCTGTAACCAGGCTGTATCTCACGAACCATTATAACTAGACAGTTGAAATTCTTACAAATGATGCATTTCAGCTGCTGCAATAACAACAATACTAAGAACAGAATAAAATAAATATTTATAAGGGCTCCAATACAACAAACGTGATTTTTTTTTATACTTTAACCTAACGATAAGGCAGACGGGCTACCTGATGGAAACTAGTCACCGTCGCCTATGGACATTCGCAACACCAGAGGAGTCGCCAATGCATCGCCGGCTTTGAAGGAGAACTGTTTTCGCACCTTTCATGAAGAACCCCATGTCATAGCGCTCCGGGAATACCTCAGGAGGAAGCTCATTCCACGAACTGCACGCCGTGGCAAAAACGAGCGTGCAAACCAAACCGTGGAGGACCGCCACGAGTCCAGTTGGTGTGGATGGAACTTTTATGCCCATTTTTTATAGATAATGGAATTCTTCGTGCACAAGTTAGTTTGCACTTGCCGGTTTTCTATTCTTTTGTCGTAGGAGATTAACCGTCAGATCATATCTTTTCGCTTTCTAGTATCATTTGTATCAAGTCTTTTCCACAAAACTAAGTCGCCGGACGATAAGACAGGCCTTAGGGTTCATTCACACCGGGCTATAACCGCCGACCGTTTCTGTGCGTTTATTCGCAAACGTTTATCTTGTCTGATGGCAAATATTTGTTCAGCACGTTACGTATGTGTGTGATATTTTAACGGATGCATTTTGCGGCGTACACATGTGCTTCATTCATAAATCCAACAATTTACAAAAGAATAAATATATCAAAGTAAATACTTGCATTATAGTTTCAATAATGTCGTTCAACACGTGTTTTGTATTGGTTTATATTGATTGGTTTATATTGAAAAAAAATGGATATAAATAAGAAAAAAAGACAAACCCGCTGAGTTTCTTGCAGGATCTTCTCAGTTGAGGTCGTATTCCGATCCGGTGGTAGTGTAAGAAAAAAAATGTAACTGACTATTTGTAAGTGCCCCCGCAGGCCTATACAAAATAAAGACATTTCATTGCTTTTTTACTTCCATATTTTCCGGTACAATTATTTTTAACTGCAAATCACGAGTAGTAAATTTTAGATCTATTCCGGATTTCTTTACTTTGTTTGATAAATTTGTCGTTTCTTATCCTCCAATAAAATATGATTGCTTTAAGTCGTAAGGTATTCATTTTTATAATCCTTTGTCCGATAAATATCCTTTATACTAAAGTTTACGAGAACCACAATCGGACAAAAGACAATAAAAATGTGTTATAAATATATTTTTAGCGATCAATATTATATTAACCTTTTAGGAAGACTCCGCTGTCAGTCTGTCTGTCACCAGAAAATTAAACAGATGATATATTGATAGGTTTTCGAAAAATTTTAACTTGCATACAATAAACGTAATTGTTTTACCGTCTTTTATAGAAAATGATACTAAACGTAATTGTTTTACCGGTTTTTTTTTATAGAAAATGGTACAGAATCCTTCGTACACGAGCCCGCCTCGCACTTGGCCGGTTTTATTAATGCAGCCGTACATAACAGACATAATGCTGATATAGACCGACCGTTTAACTCGCGTATCGCCTGCGCGGAAATAGGGGAGAGGGGGCGGGTAAAACTACACACGGACTTAATAATCTAAAGACTTATCTCGAGGTAGATTGTTGTCAAAGTATATAATATAATTATATATCAATATTTATTAAATAAGAAATAAACTATAACTTAATAACTCACGAAACAATAAAATAACAATAAATTCTTATAAGAAATATTTAACAACTTCAATTTTTTTCTTTCGAATTTGTTTATTTTTTGTTGGAGATTTAAAATTTACATGATTATTTTCATCTTTCTGTTCATTTCCTTCTTTTATTATTTTACTTATGGTAGTCACTGAGAGTCCAGTAGCTTCAGCAACAAGTTTGTTTAGGTTTACGTCTTGAAGATACTCCGTAGAACTATGGTCTTGTTTTCTGGCTTTAAAAAAACAATATACTTTGTATGCTATTTGTTTAGCTTGTTTGTTAATTTTTTTTGCAAAGCAAGAAGAGCGATTCATCTTAGGATTAATCTTAGTAAGTATTTACCTTGTGCGTTAATGTCAAAGTGTCCGTAACAAAACTACCAACCGCGCGCTGCGAGCACTGACAGCGCACTGCCGCGTTTGACGTGGCTCTGTGCTCCGCGCACCCCTCTCACCCACCCGGTAACATCTCCCCCCGCTCCCTTCTTACCCCGCAGGCGATACGCCAGCTAAGCGGTCGGCCTATAATATCCGATACGTATTCATTGTCACGTAGCTGTTATTTGTCATTTCATTTGAATTCCCCGGCAATCCGAGATACTACCCGAGTTGAGCTCTTCTATTAATCTTTACGTATAATTATTAGCTTAGTCACTCCATTTGATGCCTCTTACGTGGATAGAATTTTATCAGAATTTTACACCTTATTCGTGAAGTGCAAATCACAAGGTTTGTATAAATAGTTACTAATGTTAACCTAGAACTCCAGCTACAGTACTGACTACACCACGTTCGGTTACCAACAAACGATTTACAAAATAGATTTCAAAACATCGATTCCGTGTTGTTGCAACAAAATCACATCCGTTCGACGCGATGGCGATGGCTTGTCGCACGTTGTTTTTTTTGTTTCGAAACGAAGCACTATCAAATGGGTAAGTAATTGCCTCAGCTTGGATATGCAGTACTTTTTTCTAACTCTTTTTATCATTTAAATGATTAATAGAAGTCGGTGTACACGTATCGTATAAGTGGATAGAATCGGGCTTTGTGATCGGACAGTTACCTTTACGAAGGTCGTTTCTTGTAGCTATAGCGTCCCCGTGTTAGCTTCTATTTGCTTTTTACTTTTATTGTTATACACGCCTCCTGGTTCTTATGCTTGTGTTGGAAAGCTATGCCTGTATGGGTAAGTGACTTTGTTTCAAATTTATCAACAAACTTCTCGACGGTTCCGACCCAAATAATAATAATGGAAAAATATTACTAAGATTTCGCTCTCCGTCTGTCTGTCACCAGGCTGTACATAATAAATTGTGATAGCTTAACACTTAAAATTTTCACAGATGATGTGTTGTATTATGAACCTACCTATTTTAAGCTAATCTTTCGTTGCATATGCAGTATGTAAGATTATTGAAAATATAATACGATATTGTGAATGGAAGTTGTTGGGAATTTTCAAATGATGTTTTCAATATCATTCTTCGGTACATAGGCAAGGTAAATCTTTGCCAAGTGCATCATAATTCTTGAAGGAAGCCGTATGATGCTGCTGCGATATCAGAACCCTCCTGCCATTGTTTGGGGCTTAGAAGCCGTATAGAGACCAAGTTCGTCGCACTATTGATTCTATGGTTTTCTTGGTATAATTGTTAATTTGTACATGTTTCCTACATACAGTTTTCTGATAAGGTATAACGAAGGAAAAACAATCAGATGTGGTTATTACGAGGATTGTGGAAGTGTGTCTAATGCTAAGAACCGTGATAGCACTGACTTTGAAAGTTATGGAAAATAATGAACTAACCAAAGATGAGGTTACCGCCCGTAAACTCGTTTTCCGCTACAGTAGATAGTAAAAAGGTTTCGGTAAGTGCACTCGCTTATATTATTTTAACTATACATAAAAAGTTCGAAACAAAATAAGTTGTGTTGAATTTCTAGCTAACAGTAGTTTTATCTGAAATGGAAGCTAAACAATACAAGCTTTATTATTTATCGTTAATCTGTTTGCAGATTGCACGTTTCTGCAACAATAATACCGTTGTGGTTTGTCCATTACAATAAAAGTTTGTGATACAATGCAGCCGATAGTCAGCTGAGAGGTCAGTTACCTGCTACTAACTGAATGTGCATCAGCGGTTCATTTTGACAGCAATAACGTAAAGTAGAGCAATTTGTTTTACGTATTTTGTTTGGGTTTAAAATATTTTTGGTTATTATTGAACTGAACTTCTTTCGAATCGCTGTGATTTGTAATTTTATGGAACGAAAATGCGTTACGGAAGCAGTTGTTAGCTCTACAACTAGATGGCGCTGTACACCTTTGAATCATACTAACGATTTTACTTTGTAGGTTGTATGCAACCTCAAGTTTATTATATGCGAAATAAGATGTCCGAATATGGGCTGCACTGATTACTTAATCAATATTTGAAAAGTGAAAGTTTTTATACCCCTATAAATGTTTATTATTAATAATAGGATATTTATCAGCATAAAGGTATGTGTTGCACACATATACTTTTGATGTTAGAGGTGCAACTCCCCCTTTAGTAACCCTTTAGTATGAAAGAAACAGGCACAGCGGTGATGCTTCCAGAGTCAAATGACAAGCGGTTATAGCATTGAACATCACGATATCAATTAGGTCTTTACAAAACAACGGGAAACGATAAACATACAAATGTTCCACGGACTTATTCGTAAAATTTAATAATGGTAGCTCTAAACGTAACAATGTGAACATAGTAATTTACTCTAATTTACGCTAATCGTAAATAATCACGTGCAATGAGTTATGAATTTGATGACATCAATCAACTCAGCAGTATGTGCTTTGATTAAATCTCACACATGCCCGCACGTTGTACTCAGACTGAAAACATTTAGATGCTCGTGTTATGTAATAACTGTCTTCATCTTACCTTCTTTCTTATCATTATTATAAATGAAACGATTGTGTGGATGTATGTGTGTTTGGTACTCTTTAACAAAAATTACTGGTCAAGTTTCGCTCAAATTTGTCACACCCATAGTTTTTGACCTAGAATAACATGCAGGATACTCTTAACCTTGGTAGGCGTTTTTCCAAAGTGGTAGAATGAGTGTAGTTCTACCGGGGAAGTACCACCGCCACACCTATTTCTAGAGTGAAGCATTTCTTGCGTTTCGATGGAAGGGTGTGGCTGCCGGCACACTTTCACATGAGGCGACCATCATAGTCCTCGGAAGTAGCAACGCATCTGTGATTGACTGAAATGAAACGTCTTTATTTTGTATAGGGCTACGGGGGCACCTACAAATTGTCAGTTACATGTTTTTTCTTAGAATACCACCGGATCGGAATACAACCTCAACTGAGAAGATCCGGCAAGAAACTCAGCGGGTTTGTCTTTTTTGTTATTCATATCCTTTTTTTAATATAATTACAATTATGTTTTTTTTACATGGTAGTGACTTCAGATTGAACCCATGTTCTGTATGAAGTTGATTACCATGAGTGGCCATTTACCATCAAATGGACTGCATGCTCGTTTGCTACTTCAGTCAGATAAAAAAGGCGTGACCGAAGCGGACGAGTCCACAGGATTAACCTAACTAACAATATTTTTGTCTGATTGGCTCTGTACAGTATTATCAATACTTTGATAAAAATATCCCAAACCTCATTACAAACCCAGCCCTGTAATCCGTCGCCTATGGATTCAGTTCATCGAATGACGACTTCTTTTGTATATAACAATATAATTTCTACCATCTTTGAACGTATGACGTAAATATATTGATTATTGTATTTATGCATTGTAGGTGCAGCAATCACGTTGTCGTGCGGCCTTTTCTATTTTTATATCTTTTACTATGGGTGTCGATGACGTCCATTTTAAATATAAATGTAGTCCTCATAAATTCATTATACAAACATGGAATAAAAATAAACAAAATATTTAATACCACATACATTTCCCTCGCGCTAACGCTAAAGTTTTATGATTTTCATCCAAGGATTCGAAATATTTCTGTGACGAAAAGTAAAATTTCTCACTCCCGACAAATCCCTGTATCTTTTATGATATAAAAGATAAGATAGTCTTAAGAACAATTCCTTAAACTTTAAAAACTTAGTATTATCATATCAGCTGCAGACAGATGTTTGATGCAATCGAAGATACGTTTCGTTGTTTAGACTTTTATCAAATTGCGCACTGTTTTCAGTCTCACTATTATTATAATTATGTCGAATTCTTATATTGTAATCTAGCTTGTAATCTAGCTAAATTTTAAATATTGCACTTATTTTATCGAAGTTCTATACCTAGCTGTAAAACATAGATTGACCACTTTAAATTTGCATGCCGACAAGGTAGAATAAGAGAACACTGTAAATAATTATAACAGCTTTTATGTAACCTTATTCTGGCAAATAAAGAATTATTATTATTATTATTATTGTCCTCTTTGCCTTTCATTCGTACAGGAAGTGGATAGATTGCATCTCATGCTTCTGGATCTACTGTCCTTTAATGATAGTCGTAGTGAACTAGTAATATCAATATGATATCGTGACATACGACACAAATACGAGGGCTCGCTTACCACGCCACTGCTCGGTATGAATGATATACCGCTACCACGTCTGGAGTTACGCGTGTAGTTCAGGGCTGTATTATGGACTTTGCTATTATTTTTGAAGTGAAACTTCTTTAGGCGCATGAGGGTAAAATTTTTACAGATGAAACGTCACGCCGGTATGCAACGGAAGTGTCGGAAAAGAGAGAGAGAGTGATCGAGACCGATTGAGAGAGAGTAAGACAGGGCGAACGTAGCATGAGCAACTAGCCGTGGAGTGAGAGTAGGGAGCAAGCGAGTGAGAAAAATTGAGAGAAAAAGTGAGACAGAGCGAACGTCGTATCACGCCTTTTTCCCTTCCTCTTAATCTTGGAAATTTAAAGTTTTAGATTTGTATAAATATAAACAAGATTTATAAATTAGTTCGCCAAAGAAGTTTCACTTCTGACATGTGTACTTTGTACGCACGCATGTTTTTTTTTTTTCTAATTGTAGAGCGCATCTACTCGGAGATCGACGACTAGTCTCCATAAATCACTACGAGGAGAAGGATTATGTTTCCATGTTGTAGGTTATACCAGGAAAAATATTAAAAGCACTAATTAAAAGAAATACTAAGGTTGACAGGATGATTAATGCTTATCTAAACTTATGTAACTGTTATTACTTTTTAATCCTAGCAAATATGGTACTAACAATAGATTTTGTAATATCAGTGGTATCACTTGTGACTGAGAAATGCAGATGTAGAAATAAGTGTATCAAATTATTCTTTATTTACGTGTGAATTGAAATGGACTAGCGATTATTTTTTCACCGAAACTTGATATTAAGAGTGTAAGAACAACAAATACATTTCTCCAAGAATGTTTACAACGTATCGGATTGGAAAATTTTGTTTCAAAGCTTGATTTCGGTTTTGATTACGTGTTCATTGATTTTACTACCGGACAACCCTGTGTACATTTCCGAATAGTTTCATGAATTTTACGATATCTTTACGATACGATACGGTGCTCTGGTTTGCTTGTTGTATCCAGCGTTGCGTGCGTTGATCGTTACCGTTTTACTGCTCACTTAATGGTCGTCTGTTATGAATGGCATGCGACGTTCTACTTCATGATGGTATCAGCTGGTGTTTTGGTTAAGCTTCTTGTTTTCATGTTTGTCAAAATTCGCGTAAATATCATCGAAATGAATGCATCCATTTTTCGAAAGTTGCGAATTCACGAAAATCATTTACGGTATATGCTTATCCAGTTAATACATAGTTTTATATTCTCAAAGTTATAGCCGGACTGTCAATTGTTTTTTTTTTATTAATTTATTATTATTACACATGTATCATAATCATTCATCCATAATGGATAATATGTTCAGTTAAAATGTTTATACAAAACACGCCAACAGGGAAACCTCACGTTTTACCACCGAACGTGTCAGATTTAACCGCTCATTGCGACACTTTAACTAATCCTCCGTATGCAACGCGACTATTGAATACAGTTCCGTTCTCAGAGGTATTGTGTTTCTGATTCTATTTCCATATTTTCCACACTCAAGTTGCTCGATGTAGTATTTGATGTCTATATTTAATTCATAACCTTTTTCGTAAAGATATAAAATTGCCGGTTATCGGATATGATTTGGTTAAATATTTAAGGATTTTTTAATTTTCCTTCCTTATACTTCAACAGTACCATGGCGATTTTAAATAGTAGCACTTGCTCTCTTCCCGTCGATTCCCGAAGTTATGGAGGGACAAAATCGAGATGATGGACAGCACCGACTTCCTATGTTTCATCAACACCCATTGCGGTTATTAACAAACGCGCCAGGCGCGGTGTCTATTGACCGAAACTCACTTTAGGGGAGGCCTATGTCTAGCATTAAATAGACTGATTGGTGGTTTCATCAAATTAAGTTGCGTATTCTGTCGCGCAGGGAAATACCAAGCATAGCTCCCTCCATAGCTCGCTGAGCGATTTTGAGCTTACGCATGACGCTCACAGTAAAGGACCACATCTCGGCACCGTATGTCTTCACTGGCAACTCACACTGCTCGAAAATCTTCGACTTCAGGCTCTGAGGTATATCGGATGAGAAGATATGGCGCAGTTTCCCGAACGCTGCCCAACCTAGTTGGATTCTACGAGTGATCTCATAATACTTACATATTTTTTTCTAACAAGAGCTAATATTCTATTTCGAACAATCGTGTTCAACATTATCTAGTATATTGGAATAACCGACAAGGTTATCACCTGATATTATAATCGTTAATATCGTTATCTGTCCTAAAACCTACGTTTGCCCTTCAATGTTGTACTCCTCGGATTTGTCATTACCAAAATCGTCAACACGTATTTCCTTTTATAGATTTTATTTTATAAGCGCTACATTCTTCCTACTTCAGTTGTTGAATTTGTACAAATTGCGCTTCATCGTTTTTACGTTTCTAGTGTAGGTATTCGTATGTTCCTAAAATTTATTAGCCGCTTATATTGCGAATTTATGTATTTACAGACAAAGTAATGTTTCAAATCACTTATGAATTATATAGCCAGTCTATGTTAATTACTTTCATTGCGTTCAAACGGTTTTAATAATCTTGGAACTGTAGTCAGTCCGTACTGATCTAATACATGTACAAAGGTTTACTGGTAATCATCTATCCCCTACTAATGATACTGTATTAATTTTAGCAACTGCTAACTTAGTACCTTTATTTGCATTTGCCCGTTCCGTATATATTATTTAAAAAGCCTATTCAATTTCCATTGTCTGGATGTATTGTACGACGGTCGAGAGAGACGAGACGTTTATCGTCACAGTGGTTGGTCCCCTTGAGCATTTGTTAGGTTGCACTGATTATTGCAATAGCTCCAATGTGCCATTCGCTATGGAGTTTATAAATAAAATTATCATTTACATGCTTAACTTCCGGATATTATGATGTCTTAAACTCCTAAATCAATTTAGTTTTATCTTTATAATTAATGTTTGACACGTACCTTGTAATTGATATGGTGTTTTATTTATCTAACCCATGATTGATAACATTTCAACATAAATGTATTCAATTATGGGCGAAATAAGTTTGAAATATATGTTGTGATCAATTAAAAAAAAATAGATGTATCGTAAACTTGCGTAAAATTATATACTTGCAATGGTCATACATTTCCAAAAGATAATTCTGTTAATTTTTCGGCTATGCATATTCTTTACAATATTTATATTTTGAATGATGTCCACTTTTAATAAAACCAAACACTTTACCCGCAAAACAGTGATTTAGTTATGTGATCTACCAGGACCAAACAGGGAACTCTCTATTATTCGGGTGAGGTACCCTCTTTGCCACGCGGGTTATCGATTATAATGCAAATATGGAGAGATTAATGCAGGAAGGAATGCTTTTCTATCACAAAGCCATGTTACGCCCTCGTGTTCACGTCCCACACTAGTTCAGCAAACATTGGCTGGAGATATTACTTGTATTACCATTTTATGCTGATTTGTCTTATTGTAAACTTTCTAACATTTTTTGCCTTAGTAATATAGATCACTACATTAAAAGCTCTTGGCATTAGAGAGCCATGATCTTGTAAGGTAAAATACGTAGTAGTTATAGGTACTTGTTTTTATTTAGATGTTGGTGAGGAAATGCACCCATAACGATCCACATTATTATCTATACATCTCACGTCGCTTGAAACTTTATTATCGTCTTCTACAAACATTATCTTTTTAAAACTTGACGATAATATAACGATAATATTAGTCTAAAAACATTATCTTAATGATATTTATGGGTACCATGAACATAAAAAGACAAAAACAGTGAAAATTTACGCCCAGATGTAATTCAAATATTTTTCCATATATCGATTTGTACTTATAAAACAAAATTCATGTATTTTTAAACTTTCACTTTTATCGCATTAAATCTTAAATGTCATATCATATAATGTATAATATCTGTATCCTTATGAATCTGAGCAGCATTCCCGCGTAGACGCGGAGCCACAGATTCTCAATGACAACCGCGTGTCGTTCCGCCACATGGTATCGAGAACTCGGCTGCCTGCTCCATTTCCTACCGATTGCATAATTCGATCATTGCATCGCTATGTGTAGAATCGATTTTCACTTTCGTGTGAACTGTTTGATATTTAACATGTTTCTTTTGTTTTTCCTAAGCTTTGATCAGGGCGTAGTTAAGCGTTTGATCTTTTATTTGTTGCACAACCTAGCAATTGATTATTTCGTCAAAATTCATTTCTTGAAATCGGTTGTAGAATTAATAATTATTTATCAGTATTGTAATCCTTTCCATGCTTAAAATAGCAAGTTAAGTCGTATGGCCCAGTTTAAATCTAACTGAAAAACTTGAACTTTTTGGAGACTATGAGATTTGAATATTACAAGTACATTTGGTATATCCAATCTGTAACATGTATTTTCTTCCGCCAGTGTAATGGTCTATGCTTCAAACCTTTTTTTTTTGTTCTTGAGGGGAACTCTTCAAAAGATACCCTACGCCGTGACAGCGACGCAGATAAGCCAAGACTTATCTGCGTCTTGTCCTCGTGAGGACGACCCGTGATTTTCTGTGCTCAAGTACTAGGTTTAGCTAAAAATGTTTGCATAGTACATCGATAGTAGTACATAGTAGTTGTTTGTATTCATAAAAAACACTTTCTATTAGCAGCTATTGCTAAACCGCTAATATACATTTTATCATAAACATTTCTTGCATTTTAATTGAGCGTTCAAGTGCGAGATGCAGTGATGTAGATTGGTTTGAGGCAACGGTACTACGCCCCCGAACCGAGACCTCACGATGTGTGCTCTTTATCTGCGCTCCTTGTATAGACATTGCCTCCTAATTCGGTCAGCGCGGGCCTTGTGGAAGTGAATGCGGTGTAAAATTTGGGTGTACTAAAATATATTGTTTATTGCGTATTAATATGTTTATGTAGTAACAGTATGATACTGATAGGGCTCTCTTTTACTGAACTGTAAGGCAAGATACTTGAGCTAACTTTCATAACCGTGTAAGAAAAACATGATTGTAATTATATTAAAAAAAACATGGATATGCATAAGAAAAAAGACAAACCCGCTGAGTTTCTTGCCGGATCTTCTCAGTTGAGGTCGTATTCCGATCCGGTGGTAGTGTAAGAAAAAAATGTATAACTGACAATTTGTAAGTGCCCCCGTATGCCTATACAAAATAAAGATATTCATTTCATTTCATAGTAATTTATGAGACCAATTTAAAAAAAAATATTGACTAAGAATAATAATAGGCAAAGTTTGACCGTAGGGTTATGATTCAATTCTATAAATAACAGGAATTCCCATATTTGCATTCGTTGTGTGTCACAAATGGAATTTTATCAAATTCTTATGGTAATGAGATACTATTGACCGGCGCGTATACTAATCAACCCAAGTACATTCGTAACTTCGATTTCATTCATGTTGATAACTTTGGTTCCTAATCAAAGATTTTCATTTCTTGTTTTTCTTACCACATATTAATCATGAATAGGTTATTAAGAGACATGAAAGTAGTAGTAGCTAATCTAGATTCTAGTATGGATGTTAGTTTCATAGTTTCCTACAATGGTCTGATAGTTCTTATCAATGGAACAGAAAATCGTGTTGATGACAATAAAGCCAAATCAAATATTAACCAGAGAATCCTTTCTAGCGATGACGTAAACGCAGGAAGTGAGGAGGCGCGGAACGCATAAGTAAAGTTGACAATGTGGACGATGCGACGGGAATTATACGCCAAGACATGAGAATGAGTCGCTCAATCAACTAATTGGCCAATTTGGCTAATTTAAAAGCTACGTAACAACGATTAACGTGTCATATACGAAGTACATAAGAGGATAAAGTAGTCTATTCACATAATACTCATTTATCGTGATTAAGCCCAATTTTATTAAAAACTGGCATACATTATGCAAATTGTAAAGAAGTTTTTATTTTTCGTACACTAATCCACTACCTTTCAATATGACGTTGGTTGACCAACGAAGAAAACTGTCAACCATTTCTTTGCATAACCAAGACCATGCATTCCTTCCTTTCATTATCTAGACAGTAGTCATTAGTACTTTTTAGCGTAAGTAAGCGTAGTTTTTAGTACGATACTCTATGGTACGGACTTTTTCTCGAAAAGGGGGTTTACTTATATCAAATTGAGATTGCTTGTTTTTCTTTGTTTCCGGAATAAACTTTCGTCCTTAACTCATTAATCCTAAATTCCTCGCCCGTCTCTGCTTCCTATCATGAAAGTCCACAACAGCTCAATGGAACATCAAACGAGCGACACACGTTCAAAAGGCAGTTAAAACCATGATGAGTCACGCGTGTCACAATCACCCGTCCCCCGAGGCTCTTTGCGACTGTTATCTATGACGTGCATTTCGCAATCCATCGACGGTTGTACACAAACAAACCGAGCTCGCTATCCCATTAATGGGGAATGGAAGTGAACGGGAGAGATTAATCGTGTTTTTCTTCTGCAGTTTAATTGAACCACGTTTCTTCTCTCGATAAGAGCAAGTGCAAAGCGAACGTGCTCTTCGAACAATTAAAAATGTTAAATTGTAATTCTTAGTAGCTTATTTATACATTTTTCACTTTTCCTTTTTTTCTCTCCAATTTCCATTCTTTTCTCTGGTTTTCACTTTTGATACCGACTTCTCGGTCCCTTCAATTTGTTTTTCTCGACACATTCTCTCATTTTTCCACCTTTTCTCGCTGCCACTGTTACTCAGTTATATATGTTTTCAAATTTTCTAGATATTATTCCATTTTACCGCTCGACACTATCCAACCGTTGATAGTAAGACACGCGGCTTTCGATATCGGGTGAATCACAGTTGTTGCACGATACAGCGGTACGTAGAATACACAAGCAGGTTATCTTAGTAGCTTGATTCATCAGCACCAGTCATTTACGTGATTGCGTGACGTAGACCGAGGAAAAACTAGCAGTGGAATGTAGGAAAAAACTTGCTACTACTTTGCTATTTAGAAGACTTGAACTTCTTGTATTCGTAATTAGTATAATAGCACCCACCCTGTGGAAGAAAACTAGGGAAACTGTGACTTCTCATCAAAGTTTTTGGACAGTTGTACTAATAAACAGCAAATAAGATTTGAGCTCTAGTAGTAAGTTTTATTGATCAGGTTAGTTGAAAAGTAACATCGTCGATTCTATTTCCCGTTTAGTCGTTAGTAATAACTTATGAATATTGGGACTCTAGTCTAATATATTCTTAGTCAGACTCTTGCAAGATCTTTGCTTTTAACAATGATGGACTATCATTGTAGAAGATATGCAACTAATGCTTGAGCTTTAGTTGAACACTACTGATGAGAGATATAGGATCTTACAATGGTTTTTTATATTCTAGGTACATCTTCAATCTCATATACACGCAAAATTCTATTTTCGCAAGGTTATAGAACTATTTGTGGTTATATTACGGAAGGACCATCTCCACACCTATTTCTACCTAAACGCAGCAGTGTCAAGCGCTGCTATTTTCTACTCCTGTGTGGTAAAGAAGACAGTTACCAGGGAAATTTCATCTTAGTGCTCAGAAGTCGCAACTTTATGACTAATCTCAGGGAACTCGGATAATATGGGTATATTAGAAGTAAATAAGATAAGCGATAATAAACAGGATTGCTGATAAAACATGACTGCATAGACATTAACAGCTTCATGACCGATGCTTTCCAATATCGATGACTGAGTGTTATCGATTCTATATAACTCCGGATATGAGTGTATATTCTCTATATCTACAGATATCCTCAAATTACATAGATATTAGATTCCTGCGGCTTCGAACGTTAGCTGGGTAAGCATCGTAATCGTAGTGTAGATGAATATGATCGATCCTAGAACGAAGGTATCGTTTCAGGTTCGATCCCTGGCAAGGTAAATTTCTAAATGTTCTATTTATAATACATTTCTGCTCTGTATATGGATGCCTGTGTTTTCGTCAATGTATGTGTCCAAGGCAACTATAACAGGAGCAAATCCTGTTGGTCTATTAGCGTAGAAAGAGAAAGCTTTGTTTATTTATTATTTTATTATTCAAAAACTTCGATCATTCTAATAGTTCGTGAAGAATGAAAATTGTGGTTTACCGTTTGATATCTGCCGTAGATTCAATATTTGAAGTTAATTACAAAGCAACGTCAATCTACACTTCATAATTTACTAATTCACAAAAAAAAATAAGGTATATATATATACGTATAGAATTTTACAATGCGTTTTCCTTTCCTTATTCGTTCTAACTCAAGTTAATCGCATCATTCACAGACGCCGGCGTTTGTGAATGGCGCACGCTCCGCGCGTCTATGCGCTTGCGCCTGGCCAGCCGAGGCAATAATTACGTTACCGTATAAGTAAGACGATCCCACGCTTATGTAAAGCCGATAGATTTATAAGATTTGAAACTGGAGTTCAGAATCAGGTCTCAGTATCATTGTTTAAGCTACAAGGGCCTCGTTTATATGATCATGTGTGTTCAAATTATAGGTTATGTTTAACTTGTAAAATATCCGTTGAATATTTATATAGTAAAATAATAATAATTTGGTCCAAAGTTTTTACGATTCTTTATTATAGGAAATGAAGAAAACTGCTGTTATTATTTTTGTATGATTTGGTGGTATCTTTTTAATACTATTTTGTTACAGAAAATGTATCTTGTTATGAACAAGCGATGGGTGATTTTTTCCATATATGAGTCTGTTTACATTCATTTGATATATCAGAGATAATACTTTATTAAGATAGTGATCTAATGTTCTAAATATAAATGCGAAAGTTTCTAAGGATGTTTGAGTTTTTGTTACTCTTGTACGCGAAAAATAGGTAACAGTCGGATTTCACTGGAATTTGGCACACAATAAGTACATGACCTGCGTTAAAAACAGGATACTCATTAAATCAACGTGTCCGTAGCGAGGAAACTCGCGGGAATAACTTAGTAAATCATATATAACAAGCGCCTCATTAAACTGCACATTAAAATAACTCTATTATCGTTAATAGAGGATATCGTAATACCATCATGTACATATAAGAATTGAATTAGCTATTGATTACTTAATATTAACAAGCTTTGACCTGCAGCATCACCCGCGTATAAAAATATACATAAGATAATCTTTATATTGATAGTTAGTTGGAATTTTCGCGGAATGGTTGCATTTTTTAAAGTAGTCTTTAAAATTTTACAGCGAAGAGGAAATGAGACCAGATAATTTAATGACTTAATAAAATGTTCGCAAGAAAAATTTGGCTATGAAAGAAAAACAAAATTTTAAGCAGGAGAAATTTGAGGCGAAAAAAAAACAATTTATTTCGTAAGATCCGAGAATAATATCCACGGGTCATGATGTAAAGGATAGTAACTTTCAAAGTAGATTTAACCGTTGTAAGATAAAGAAGAATAAAAATAAATTTATATTGTTTCTGTTATATTAAAATAATAGGATACAACAAAATCAATGATTAAACAATGGGTTTATAACCTGCGCCCGCGCACGCCGTCCGGATGTTGTGCAGGAAACGCTTGTCTGTCACACCTCGGGCCACTGTGATATAGTAAAGTATCGATTAATATTGCATTTTTTTTAATGCTTAAAGCGGTTCTGTTGTTAGTTTACTGTTAAAAAGATCGTCTTCTCATGGATCTAATTAATTTTTTGGATATATTACTAAGTGTGTTCTCCATGACACATTGTTCATTAAACTAAGGTCTTGAAGCTCTTGGAGATCTCTCTAGCATATATTTTAAGATTGGACTTCTATTTAATGTGTCGATCTTGCGCCAATACCAGCTTTCTGTTATCTTAAAGTCTATGTTTTTTCGGACTTTTCTTTGAACCACTATTTTGCCAAATTAAAAGGACAATTCTTATCTTAAGACAATTCTTATCCTCAATACTTATAAAATTAATCGATTAAATCTAATTAATTATAAACATCGACGATTATGTAACATTTACTAGGAATAAGTTGCAAAAGATTTCTGATAGTTTATTAATGGTGCCACATTCGATCAATACTAAATTACAGAAGAGTATGAACTATTCAAAGCCTTAGGACGATTTTAAAATCGATAAAGTGTGACCGATTGACCGATTTTCATTCGCATTAAAATTCTATTTAACCTAAACGCTTGACGATCGATAACAAAGTGGTCAATACGAGGTATAAATACGCTTTACGCTTTCTACACTCATAGCCCCACAGTAGGATTTTCTCCTGTGTCGTGGGTGCCATGGACACACACAAAGACGAATACACAAACACCCAGACCCATAACATGAATCTAAACTCATCATTCAGATACCTGTCTAGCCGGGAATCGAATCCGGGACCCACTGCGTGTCAGACCGGTGCGGTAACCGCTGCGCCACGCGGGTCGTATAAATGATTAATGTTAACGATTAGATTAGATTCTCTTTAGTCCGCCAATTCCCATTGGACCAGAATGGTGAAGTATGATTCCCACAGTAAATAGCTCTATATCCTTATGTGATAGACCGGGTGATAGAACCAGTAGAGTTCGGCCGGTGCGTTACGTTTTCATATAACTTTAATGTGACGCGACCATCATAGTCTTCGGGAGTAGCAACGCATCTGTGATTGATTTCATATAGAAATGTTTAATATAAAGTCGCTTACAGATGTCTATGGCTGGCAGTTACCATCAGATGAACTCCAAGCGTACTTTTCAAGGTGGTAGAACCAGTGTAATTCGATCGGGGAAGTAGGTACCACCGTCACACCTATTTCTAGCGTGAAGCATTTCTTGCCTTTCGATAGAAGGGTGTGGTTTCACATGAGGCGACCATCATAGTCCTCAGGAGTAGCTACGCATCTGTGATTGACTTCAGATGGAACCCATATTCTATATACAGTTGATTACAGATGTCCATGGGCGGCAGTCACCACTTACCATCAGGTGGGCTGCATGCTCGATTGCTACTTCATGCGTATTTGCTACTTAAATTGGATAAAATATTGACCGAAAACGGGATACAGGCTGCCATCAAACGTCGTCGCGATTTCTTACTATTATTCTACGTTTCTTAACCATCACTTAGTTAAAATCATCAAAAATATCGTATGTGTAGCGCTTTTTATCACAATATAAGAGTCTATTTTTTCCTGTATAATCAGTTACAAATATAACCGTACGTTAGTAAGGAGTCCGTCCTCCTAGCCGTGTGGACGCTCGCAAATCGCAAATTAGTGATGTAGCGAGTGTTATTTGAACATTCGCGAATGCGAATATCCCTTGCCGGCATATGCATATACACATGTTGTTTTTTGTGTTTTCAGTGCAGCAAGATACTGGAGCTAACTTTTATAACCAAAGTAAAAACAATATGACAATAAAAAAGATATACAAAGAAAAAAGACAAACCCACTGAGTTCCTTGCCGAATCTTCTCTGTTGAGGTCGTGTTCCGATCAGGTGGTAGTGTAAAAAAAATATATAGGTATGTAACTGACAATTTGTGTCTCCGTAGGCCTATGCAAAATAAAGACATGTCATTTCAAATCATTTCAGTGATTGGTTTAGTGGGGGGGACACAGGATGTAGATTTAGCCACCTTGTTTCTTGGTCGACAAACTGCTGTTCCACTTCAGTTTGTATAGATTTACGGACTTGTAAGTATCCCGCCACTCCAAACGGTCCTGTGCCTTCTGCCTTGTAAGTGACCCAAAGTACTTCAATATTCGCAAAACATTCGCACAATTGTTGCTAATGCGAATATCTAATGCGACTGTTACATCACTAGTGCACATTATAAAATGATGTCATTTGGCAAGGAAAGCGGGTGTTATTGTAACAGTGATGTCATACTGGCGGTGTGGGTGGTACGTTGCAGTTTTAACATTTTTGATGCCGACCCTGACCTTGTGGACGTAGACGTTAATTGGTTCAATTTTGTAAGGATGTAGCTGGCAATTGAAGTGGACTAGATTCGAGTTACAATAGGGAAGAACAGATAAAGTAGGAATACAATATAGGACAACGGGTAAATTAGAGAACAAGTGGGCTTAGTAAGAGTTTATAGCGTTTCCTTAAACAATCGCAGTTAACGTTTTTATCCATTACTAGTAACCCGTCACAACGGCCGAAATTCGACCATAAATTAAATTAAAAAACTAAACTTTATAGTGTCTAAAGTAGCATGGATATTTCTCTTAAATGAATTGTAATAATTTTCAAGCTATTTTGAATGCAATCGTTAAAGGTAAAAACTAAAATAATTAAGCTGCATTTAAAAGCAATTCCGTGCGTGGCAAGTATCTTAAAAACGAATCCCAAATTTTTGCTTCACGTATTAATATACACATTGCAATGTGTAGCCGAAAACGTAAACGTATAAGTACATTGTAATGTGTGGGCGTTAAACGTTAACAATGGTTGTTTTGAGTAACGTAATAAATTCGTAGTAAGGGCACAGGAAATGATTATAGTACCAATTACAAATTTAATTTTAAACACACTGTATCTTATTTGTAACATTGTCGATTGCGATTTTTTTTTATTTTATTATAATATTATAAGTATATAAGTATAAGTATGATACATTAGTATATTAGTATTATTATATTAGTATGATAACTATATAGTATAGTATGATATGATTTAAAAAATTATAAGCATTCTGTACTCCTTCTGCATATAAACTAAAACTGTGCCGAATTCAATACTCCTCCGTTTGCGTAATTTCCTTAAAACATATTCCGAGTTTTTGCTTCTTGTATTAATATATAGTTTGTAACGTAAGCCAGGACGCCTGGACGTCACGCTCCAATTGTCGGTAAATCGCAAACATTGATTCAATTCCTCGCTCATGAATATGGAGGAGCGTGTCGCTATTTACATTCATTCGTCTAATTACCGCCCCTCGATGGTGCTCGTAAATTAATTATTGTATGATCTAATTGACGGCATGTAAAACATTAGACCTTGCTTTACAAAAAATGACGTTATTAATCTACATCCAGATACGTGGGAGTTCGATTTAATACAATAATATTTTATTATTGTTTTATTTTATATATAAAGAAACACGCTTTCTACACTTATAGCCCCACACTAGGATTTTCTCCTGTGTCGTGGGTACCGTGGACACACACAAGACGAATTCACACACACCTAGACCTAGAATATGAATCTAAACTCGTCATTCAAATACCAATCTGGCCGGGAATTGAACCCGGGACCCATTGCGCGTCAGACCAGTATGGTAACCGCTCTGCCACGCGTGTCGTCAAATATGGCAATGTTTAGAATGGCAAAGGGCACAAAAGGGCCCATGGAGGGCGTCAGTGACTACTTGTCATCGTGTGAACTGCTCGTTTGCTACTCCAATCTTATAAAACTTACAAGGGCTCGAAATTGTATGAAAACCGTCAATGCTGACGCTCACAATACCAATCTAATGTGTCCTTGCCAAGCAGTAACAATTTTAGCAAATTCGTACGGGGTCAAAGATTTTTTTTTATCTGACTGAAGTAGCAAACGAGCATGCACTCCACCTGATGATAAGTGGTCACTGCCGCTTATGGACATCTGTAATCAACTTCATACAGAACATGGGTTCTATCTGAAGTCAATCACAGATGCGTTGCCACTCCCGAGGACTATGATGGTGGCCTCATATAAAAGTGTGCTGGCAACCACACCCTTCCATCGAAACGCAAGAAATGCTTCACGCTAGAAATAGGTGTGGCGGTGGTACTTTCCCGATCGAACTACACTGGTTCTACCACCTTCGAAATGATTTGCAAGTGGCCAATTTTCATACAACCTTCTTTGCTTCGAAGTGTCGGTCGTTGAACTTTACTAGATATCTTATGAGGGGTATAATCAACTAATACCGATAGATAATTAACCAGCATCTTCCACTAACAATTCGAATTAGTGAATTTGTGGAGAACGCTTTTACATCTCTTCCACTTGAGATTCATTTTTTTAGGCGTTGCAACTTAGTCCTTACGGTTAGCGCCACATCCGTGGCTAACCTCATATAAGACTGATCTTCTCTGGAGTTCAAAAAGAAATAATGTAGGTAAATCCTAAATATAGATCACATTAGGAATTCAGTTGCGAAACAGATACAGCATAGACAATCAAATTATGAAACTATTTATAGCAAACGAATAGTAACCGGTTGGGTCTCGTGATGACCCCGAACCGGTTCAATAGACGACTTTGCTTCGGTGCACGTGTACCCGGCTCTCCTAGTCTGGTCACTGTATTGGTTCTCTATCCTTTGACACAGGATACATCGCATATCAACAAGTTCTTAATTGTATCCACTTGCGTTATAATTAAGTGAACTAGGTGCTGGAATTTGTAATTATTTGCTTTTAATTCTGTATTCACATATTCGTGGTAGGTTTCAAATACCGTTTTATGTAGAACATGAAGACCTAGAGCCCTCTCGATAAAGGTCCGACGATACAGATCCCAAAGATCTATGATTTATTTTATATATTAACGTTTTTGAATATTTATTTAACTCTAGGACATGTTACTTTAGACAGTGCAAAGTGAAAATAGAATCCCTCCAGATTAATTGTACCCAGCTTTCTATTTTAATACTGATCAATATAGTAAAACCTAAAGTAAACCCGGTAATACCGCCCGAAGACAGCAGACCGTATTATTGTAGCTGTCATCTACGTTAGTGGTACATGACGTCGCAGGATATTGCCGCCTAGGGCATTTCTACCAATATACCTTCAACGATACCAGCTCCGGGACGTAGCTTAGTAGTAAGTTATAGCTGGTTTACATCTCGTTCTCCACATACTGACTTTGTGTTGCTTTAAAAAAGTACAAAACTGATTTCGAAGCAAAGTACATGCATGCGTTAGGTACGCCTGCGTTCTTATTTTACTCACATAGATAACAAAATGGTAAAAAAAATATATTTCCTATAGGTAGAAACAAAAAACAAAACCTCTAAGATTCTTGCCAGATCTTCTGACTTAGGATTGTGTTCCGATATGGATCTGGTAGTGTGAGAAAAAATATCGTAACTAACAATTTGTAAGTTCCCTCGTAGGCCTTTACAAAAGAAAGCCATTTCATCTCGTAGACGGGATATTCTCAGGGTGCCCTATCTTAATTAAATTTGATATTAGATAGTGACCGACCGAAGTTTCTGTTTTATCCAAAATTTGATAGGTTTCGGACGCAATTTGGTGAAACCTTTCCGCTCGACCAAACCATACGTTTTTGAACTCTTAGGATGCGTTCGTATATACTCAGGCGTTTATCTCGCAGTCGTTTTGGGTCCACTTGACTTTCACACGGTACACCAACGTTTTTGGCTATGTTTTTTTTTTGTTCAAACATCAACTAACAAAAATATGTGAACTTATCCACGTGCTCATATGAGTCTGTAACTCGGAAACTTCTAGGAAATTGTGTACATTTATAAAAGTTTAAGAAAAATACCGGTTTCAGTGTAAGTTAAAACCGAAGGATTCGCTTTTGGTTCAGAACCCGATTCGGCCTGTGAAAGTACTGTGTGTACGGCCTGTACTAGTTTGATAAATTATCCTGTGATACAACATGTATTAGTTCGATGAAACATGTTTTTTTTTTTCATTACCATGTAAAAAAAAACATGATTGTAATAATATTAAAAAAATGAATATAAATAAGAAAAAAAGACAAACCCGCTGAGTTTCTTGCCGGATCTTCTCAGTTGAGGTCGTATTCCGATCCGGTGGTAGTGTAAGAAAAAAAATGTAACTGACAATTTGTAAGTGCCCCCGCAGGCCTATACAAAATAAAGACATTTCATTTCATTTCATGGTCCAATCAAATCCGAATTGCAATAGATTTTATTATTTCACTAGCTGAACCCCGGAGCAAGATATTTTCCCACAGTAAAAAGTAGCTTATATGTTAATCCAGAGTGTCAGCTAACTCCCTACCAAATTTTAATTAACTTTCTTACCAAATATTATTATTTAAATTATCGCTCCAGCCGTTTAGACGTGAAAAAGTAACAAACATACACACTCACAAACTTTCGCCTTTATAATATTAGTATGATAGTATGCTATAGGCATGCTGACAGATTTATAGTTTACAACAGTTTACAACAGCTATATTTCGCTCTTAATCTACTACCGGAGTGCCGCCGCGCCGCGCATACTATAAAAGCGAAGTAAGGGAGAGAGTGTAATTTTTCTTTCTTTGTGCAATAATATTAGTTGTACTACATCAGAATAGCATTAGTAGGGGAGTTAATTGGATTCTACCATTAATGATAGTTGCGTTAACCAGAATCACGCTAAGTTTTTCATCAATACAAGAAGTTAGACCAGTGCATCTTGGAGTTGCATGATAAGTATTTTAAAGTTTATTATCTGATAATATACCTTACCAGGTGGTAGAACCAGTGTAGTTCGCCCGGGGAGGTACCACCGCCACACCTATTTCTAGCGTGAAGCATTTCTTGCGTTTCGATTGAAGTGTGTGGTGGCACAGTTTTATATGAAGCGACCATCTTAGTCCTCGGGAGTAGCAACACATCTGTGATTGACTTTAGATAGAACCCATGTTCTGTATGAAGTTGATTACAGATGCCCATGGGCGGCAGTGAACACTTACCATCAGGTGGACTGCATGCTTGTTTGCTACTTCAGTGAAATAAAAAAATATACATATACCACCAGGTATTTACTACTTATATAACATAATTAGCCGACCTGGCGAACTTTGTTCCGCTTAAAAGTCGAAAATCGAAAATTATCAGTGTTCCTCCACTGCTATCGATGTATTATATATAAACCTTCCTCTTGAATCACTCTATATTTTAAAAAGAACTGCGTTAAAATCCGTATCGTAGTCTTAAAGATCTAAGCATACATAGGGACAGACAACGAGAAGCGACTTTGTTTTATACTATGTAGTGATTATATTAGTAGGCTCTCATAGTTCCTACCTTAATGAGATACTCCACGTGTAACATCGGAAAAATATGTGTTATCTAATCTACATTGTACTGAACTATTTCTATTCTTAGACGCCAAAAGTATTTCAATGAGGGAACCGTTTAAGTCAGATAAGACATTACTATTCAGAAAGTATTTTTAATCACTAACACGCTAAGCGATGAACCTATAATTTTCGTTTATATATTTAAAGTGGCATATATCCATGCAGTCCTACTAACTTTATTTAGCCACTGCACAGATGGACATCTGTCATAAACCCTACATTTTTTTTATCACACGGATGTAGCAAACGAGCATGCAGTCCACCTGATGGTAAGTGGTCACTGCCGATCATGGACATCTGTAATCAACTTCATACAGAACGGGTTGTATCTGAAGTCAATCACAGATGCGTTGCTACTCCCGAGGACTACGACGGTCGCCTCATATAAAAGTATGCTGGCAACCACACCCTTCCATCGAAACGCAAGAAATGTTTCACGTTGGGAATAGGTGTGGCGGTGGTACTTCCCCGGTCGAACTACACTGGTTCTACCACCTTCAACCACCACTGATACTGATCTTACCTGAGTGGAACGCCTCGGAAGAGCATGTCTCCTATATCTTCAAACCAGAATACAGTAGCGCTTAACACTGTTGTTCTTAGGCAAAAGTAGGTAGAGCCATCCGAAATCTTACTAAACTTACCTTACCTTTAAAAAAAATTAATATTTTTGTCAACATCCCACTGATAACAAAAATAAATTTTCACGTGAAATGAGAAGTTATAGTAGGGTTCATTGAACTCTATGATCCACACCATGACCGATTATTTGTGATTCCGCACATATTTGCTTGAGACTTCCCTCCCATATTATGTTACCAAGAGGGTGCAGTATATATTCTTGGGTTATTATGTATAAAACAGTATTGCAAAGTTCCCGTTATAAATATAGAGTTTGTGAAGCTTTTAAGATATAAGAATGGTTTAAATATTCAATTCAATCAAAAGATGTTATTTTTAAATTGCACACATGTTTTTTTTCACGTAATTGATTTATAAGTATATCATATTACAGAATTAGTAAAGCTTTAACCTGTTCATTTAATAAAGCAATTAAAAACAGAGTAGGTTTTGATCTGCCTGTGTCCCTATTTTTGAAATAATCGCATTAATCTATAGCTTTCGAACTTAATTGAAGTTAAAAAATGATAATAATTGTATCAGAAAGGCATCATTTAAATCCTATTTCATTAAAATAAAAAAAAATAAAGTTAAGTTTTTATTTCAAACGCGGGGTAATCCGCGGTCTACACGATGTAAAAACGGACAGACATGTTTTTTCTATAATCGTTTCCAATAAAACATTGCTAATGTTTAAACAACTGGCCGCGAACAAAAAGCCTTTTTGTTCGATTCTTTCCCACGATTGTTCTATAATCGATACGACTGTGCTATAATTGTATAGCTTCCCGTTATTAATAACTCTTTTATAGCGCCTTTCACACTAATTACATATCATTGGTATCTGCCTGATTCTAATGTATTGTTTGTAAAATATTGATTTGCACGTCGATCTTCGACTTGTATATATCATGACTGATAGAAAAAGTTAGACGAGTCGAACGCGGTCAAAGTCAATGAATGTGAATACAAACTTCAATATAAATGTAACTCTCAACGTAGAAATATTTTTCCTCTCATCCTCCTCAGTATACTTTTTTTTGTTTTCGAGGGGGAAACTTTCAAAAGATACCCGTGGGAGCCGTGGGAGCGACGCAGGGTTATGTGGGATTTTTACCGCACCAAAACCCCCCGGTGGCCGTCCTCGGCGCTATAACGAGGACTCCGGGACCTCTGAGCGCGTTGCCCCATCGGGCTCCTCCCAGATGGGCGGCTGGGCCCACCGCTCTGTCTAATCTTTACGACCGTATGCGACCACACATACTTCCCGGGATCGTCTGACCCAACGGTTCGAGCTCCCACTCTATCCACCTACAATCCCGAAAGCCCGTTTTAGTCGCCTCTTACGACAGGCAGGGGATACCGTAGCCCTATTCTGATCCCGGAACTACCGGGACGACCTCCTCAGTATACTATTAGCGCTAAAAATGTAATGTTGGATCAAAATTCAAACATTGCACTTTATTTTGTGCAATACGCCGAAATAAGTTTGAAATAAAATCATTACTCACCGTATCATATCTGGGAACAAAAGTTTATTTCATAATACTTTGATCTTTATAAGTAGTATATATTTTATATAGTATAATAATAGGAATATATTTTATCTTTCTATTTATTTACTCAATTTTCCTACCCACAATTTTTACTAAATTCTAATTTCGAATCTTTATTTTTAACAGATTTATATTCTTGTTTCTTTGGAAATCTACATAAACACGATAAACATAATTTCAATGTTAAACAATACAGTTAAAATAAGTACAAATTTAATATAAACGTTTTGTAATGGACTATTTGTGTTGTCGACAGGGCTTAGTTACCGGATGTCGAGCTTAAAAGCTCACTGAAAGGCTAAGGGCGTGGTTCAGTTTGCTAAATAAAGTCGCTTTTTCTCTTTACAAATTAACTTCTACCTATTTGACCAATTTTTGTTTTATTCTCCATTGTACTAAATTCATTTTTATATGACAACATTGTACGAGCAAAGAACCTAACCTAAATAAACCACGCGGTATGGCAAATGTACGAACCACACCTATACTAGGGGCGGCTCGAAATTTAATAATAGAAATTAAACAACCCTGTTTGAGTTATTATTTAATGAAGTAGGGGAACACTTGGGAATTCCATGTATTAATGAATAAAGGCGTGCTGCGCAGACTGGATGCGCGGTGGACGGACTGAGCTGTCACATTAGGTACTGCATTAGTCTTGCAGTGTGCAGCCCTCCCGGTCGAATAACCTTCAAGAATATCTGTGATCCTGGTACTTTGAGGTGTTCAGTGGTTCGTGATTAGACAGGAGTTCCATGAAGGTTACGTCATCAATCCCAGACCCATGCTGACATGGTAAATAGCTTTTACACTTTTCTCCAATGGTATAGTAAAATTAGGCACACCGTGTAGATTTTCAGAAGCACTAACACAGTACTAGAATTGTTTAAAGTAATATAATTGGTGTATTCAAATTGTTTTCAAAAAAATATTTTAAGTACAGATTTATTTTCAATTGGATTGAAATTGACCTTTAAGTCGAAGCTTATAACCTTTGAACACTGTAAATGGTTTATGTGGTTTACATAAAGTTATGTAATAATAACATTAGTTGTCACATCGACATTTATCTCTATATTAACGTCTATATTGGCAATCTAGTATATACAGAACCTAGTAAAAATTTGTTACCTATTATTCATATATCATTGTACTAAATTTCTTTAATTACTTATTTTCCTAGCAAATGTTTTTAAAATTTCTACATTTTTATTTACGTATCAATATGTATACAATATATTATATTAAAAAATATTAAAACTAAAATAAACAAAATGTAAAAGATCAAAAGTGATGTGTAGATTAAAGATAAAGATATATTTTTTCATACTAAATTTCCAAAACATTGCATTTTATTTTGCAAATCTTAAATTCTTAATTGGCTAGAGTCCACGACCATTGTCGCAATTAACAGTAAGTACTTTGACTAGTTAGTGATGTAATTAAAATCGTATTAATGAATTCTTTACATATTACTCATGCAACTATTAAATCGGGTTTAACGCATAGTTAATTAACACATTATTTTATGAGCTTATATGTAGAACACATAAAATTACATATTATAAAATGATTTAAATAGATGTGTTCATGTATTAATATATTAATAACTGTCAATCTAAATAATATACACTAGGATTAGATAAAATCTATTCCATAAAGAGTCGGTTAAAAACAGGTGAAGAAATAGATAAAAAACTACTAATAAAAATAACTTAGGTTCTATCGCTGAGAATGATTTTTTAAATTAATATCACCGTTTACCATATCATCGGTTTATATTTTACTATACATTAATTTTACTTTACATTTGAATAAAAAATATTCAATTCTGCGGCAATAGTAGTTTAAAATATAAATATTTATATGTAACGTACACAGTATAGTAATAAAAAGGGTTTTTTATTTATTTATTTTTGCAAATTCGCAGTATAAATTAAATCTTCGTCGATCCGTCTGTAATCCAATAAATTACAAATCTCTATAGGGAAAAGTAGATTAGCCGTCACCGCGCCCCAGTTAGCTCGTTAATCTCTAACCTCTGCTCTAGATTTAGGAGTGACCTAGGTTTCCAAACGAGAGCTTTTTGCTTTCATAAGCTAAGATCAAATCGGGAACTGGTCGGGTTTTGCGAAGTTACGATTCAATAGGTATACTTATATATATAGCTGTATGTTAATCACATCATAGTATAAAACAAAGTCGTTTCGCGCTATCTGTCCCTATGTATGCTTAGATCTTTAAAACTATGCTATGGATTTTAATGCATTTTTTTAATAGTTACAGTGATTCAAGAGGAAGGCTTTTATATGTAATACATGCATTATATTTTTAATAATCAACGGGTACTCACGATATGCGGTTATGGAATTCTTTAAGAATTCTTTTTGCCGATTACACTAAACCTTCTTCAGAGCTACTGATGCATTCGTTATCAGATATTATTCGTTATTCGTTATCAGAGAAGTAAGTGAGCTATTTCTTTTAGTTTTATATAGACGTTAAATGCAACTTATAAACAGGCTGATCCATTAAAATAAAAACTATATAAAAGTGCTTAATTTATTTGTATTAAAAATATAGTTTAAATTCGAATTTAAAAAATACCATTAGACTACACTAATAAAGCAGAGTCATGACTAGACATCGGATTATATGCACTATCAGAATCCCAAAATATGCTCTATAAAAGGGCGAAATATGCACAAAATGTACCCAATAAATATACCCAAAATAAATATGTCCAAAATATGAAATATGCACTATCAAAACACCATTTATTTTATTTTTGGTCGTCAAACTGAAATCGGTAATGCAAATATGCAAATGCATTTAATCCGATGTCTAGTCATGCTGCTTGGTGAGTAATAGGTTAAATTCATGAAGAATCTCTTATATATCCTGCCCCTGAGGAGTTTTAATACAGGTTAAATGTGTGCATTATAGTCTGTGCATATGAAATCGCAAAGAGCTAGTGGGCTACAACCAATTATTGTCCCAATGCTGGGCACGGGTCTTCTCTCAGAATGAGGGAGTTTTAGACCATAGTCCACCGCGCTAGCCAAGTGCGAATTGGTGAAAGAGTACTATATATAGTACTAGCTTTTGCCCGCGGCTTCGCTCGCGTGGAATTTAATCTGCCACATAAAGTTTGCAAGGTGGTAGAGCAATTGTTGAACCAGGGAGGCATCGCCGCCGCACCTATTTCTACCGTGAAGCAGTTCTTGTGTTTCATTTGAAGGGTGTGCCTGCCGGCTCACTTTTATATGAGACGATCATCATAGTCCTCGGGAGTAGCAACGCATCTGTGATCTACTTCAGATTGAACCCTTGCCCTACTTCCTAAGGCGATTAACATACGGTACCGCTCAATGCCACGGTAGGCGGTGAAGCGGATCTCATGTTGTATTGGGGTCTAATAAATCCGTTGATGCCTCACAAACGTACACCGACTGGCCGCGCGGTCCAGCGGTGTTCTCATCACCACCTTGTCTCCGCGCGAACTACAGTGCGCCTCACACACGGGCTGGCGCCTAACAGCGCGGATCATCGTTGAAACAAAAATGCATTTCGATGTCGAAAAGTTTATTTTGATGATCGGTCCATCCGCGCGTACAGGTACGTAAACCGCCTTACCGCGCGGGGCACCGCTATTTGCGGCGGTGCGCGGTGCCGTGTGTTAATCGCCTAAATCAGTGTGTTCAAATTTCAAATCACAAGCACGTATATTAATTTGAATTAGTTTTGTCGGCAACAGATATTATTGCTTACTCTGAAATTAATTAAAAGTTTTAAGAAAGGGTCTCAAAACGCGTGACGGTTACCAACGCGCAGTTGGCTAGCGTGGTCAACTACGACCTAAACTACTGCTAATCTGACATATGTGCGATAACGATTAAATAACATATTTAACCTTTTGCGCTGTTTCATTCTCATTGACTTTTTTCTTTTTTGTCGAGGGAGAAACCTTCAAAAGGTACGCCGTGGAAGCGACGCAGGGTTTTCTGGGATTCTTATAGCACCAGGACTCCGGGATCTTCAAAGGGACGCACTGGAGTCCTCTGAGTGCATTGCCCCATCAGGCTCCTCCCAAGTGAGCGGCTGGGCCCACCACTCCATCTGGTCTTTACCACGATATGCGACCACACGTATGCCACCGTCCTTCCCGGGATCGCCTGGCTGGACGGTTCAAGCTCCGTCCATCCTGGCTCTCACGATATCATGCGACCACACATGCTGACATCTTTCCCGAAGTTGCTGACTGGGTGTTTGGAGCTCTCCGTTTAGCTCTTTTTTAGTTGCCTCTTACCACAGAGGGGATTCCTTATTCCTGGAACTACAGAGACGTCATTGACCTTTCACATTTTGCTCCGTGTTTTATAACCATTCAAATATTAATATCATACAACTTCGTTGTATACGGCGGCGGCGCACGGCGCGTACTGCCGGTCAATCAATTGACGCAATATGTTATACTCGTAATATCTTCTAAACTACTTATCCAATTTACATGGTGTAAAAGGCAGATTCGATCTTTATTAGATGCTTGATTTTTTGAAATCATTTATTTTGATAAGGATTAATATTTAGTTTGTATAAAACCCATGGAAACATCAACTTGAAATTTTTAAAATTTTCAAAGTATAAAAAGAGTTATTGTGGGTTATACATAAAATATAGATATATGCTATCGCGGACTTTTATTTAGATCTATGTGAGCCAAACAATCCCACCATACATTATATTTGGATATCTCCAACGGTTTAGGCAGCGTACGCGAAGATAGCTCTCAGAGCACAACTTTTTTTCCGACTAACCTGATATTTCTCGTTATATTACAACCTTATAAAAAAAAATCATTACAAATTATAGCCCATGTGTTATTCTGATGTATAACCTATACTACTGTAAAGTTTCAACCTAATCCGTTGAGTAGTTTTTGCGTGAAAGAATAACAAATACACATACATCCTCATAAACTTTCGCATTTATAATATTAGTAGGATAGTATTTTTTATATATAGTATTATTATAAAAAATAACCGTTTCGAAAACATTACAACGCTCGGTAATCGTTCACATACGAAATTCGCCTCGGTCGCAAAACCGCAATCGTTTCCAACGAATCTTGCCAGACTAAATATTTATAATCGCATTATCGCGACTTCCTCAACGGTGCGGTGTATATTTACATTAGCGTATCAGTGGTCCCGCTGAAGTAACTGCGATGTTAATTTTTATCACCGTATGTATAAATAGTGACAAGAAAATGTTAATGTGGCAAACATTAACATATTCGTACATAATAAATTTAACAAAGTGACAGTGAAATTCCTAAGTATTCACAGTAATACTACAGATAAGTTTTGAACAACTCAACATTGTATTACTTTTATTCATTCTATTGACATTCCATTCCGCATAATAGCACTTTTTTCTTAATAAAACAAAAGATTAACCCCTTTTAAAACTTACAGCTCTACTCAAATCACCAGAGTCTTAAGTCCTTATAGACACCAATAAAAATACAAATTCTCAATACCAAACCAGAAACCGAAATACAATTCGAATACATGTAATTAACGAAATGGAAGACGATTTTATCAGAATGTCTGCAGTATTGTGAAATGAATGCGTGATGTATGCCTGAGTTATTAATTGTAATGTTTAATGTAATTAATTCCAATTTAATATTTAATCTATCTATGTATATTACATTATTATAATTAGTATAATTGGTTGTCAGTCAACCGTTCTAATTATAAATAAATAAATGTCTGGTTGGTAGGCAAAAGGAGTACAGGTCGCCCCCTACTAGGTGGACCGATGACCTGGAGAAGACAGCGGGAAACCGTTAGATTCAGAGGGCACAGGACCGGTTGGAGTGGCGCCATTTAGGGGAGGCCTATGTCCAGCAGTGGACATCAAAGGACTGATGGATGGATGGATGGAAATGTCTAGTTGCCGGGGATCGAACCAATATCCATCTGCGTGTTACACCCGCATGATGTTTAATAAGTTGGTGGAGTCGTCAAATAGCGCACATATCAATGTATCAATCGGTCCCTATCAGTAAACTTTATGACGAATCAGTTCGAAGGGTGCGTATTGATTAGATTCGATTACACATCTTGGGAATATCGAAACTCAATGCAAGCTACATTGTATTTCCATACTGTATACTAGAGATGCGCCGAATATATTTGGCACCAAAACCGAATAATAAAGCCGAATACGAATAGAGAAAAAGATGCCGAATACGCCGAATACCGAATAACAACCGAATATTCGGCGCATCTCTACTGCATACTCATTGGTTAAACTACAAGGTTCATGCTGAGTCAACACGAAATCCTTGCCTAGATGCAATTTGCGAGAACGACGAAATCTAATGTTACATGACGTCATCACTCGGGAGTAGCAACGCATCTGTGATTGACTTCAGGTGGAACCCATATTCTGTATGAAGTTGATTACAGACGTCATCAGGTGGACTGCATGCTCGTTTGCTATTTCAACCTTAAAAAAAAGTTAACGACATATAGCTTTAATTTAAATATAGAGGGTTAAAGGGGTTCAACTCAAAATTCCGTTGATTTGAAATAAATACGTTAATACAAACTACTTTTAACTACTTTTTACTCTTTGACTGCGGAACTCTAAAAAGTGACGATTTTGTGCTAGGAAAGAGCAAACATAAATGTAGGATAACTTTAATAAACAAAAATGCAAATTTAGCATTAGGGCCCTTTTATTCCAATGATGCTGTATGTTCCTACCTCTGAAGGTGAAGTTAAAACAGCTCTGAAGATTAAGTTAAAACGGCAATTTTAAGTATCTCTTCCACGTTATTAGCTCTCAGTAGGTGTCCATATGATATCGTGGCTGTAACCACGCCTTGCTAATGTCAGATGTGTCAATTTAGCAGTAAAAAAGCTTGCTTTATCATACAATTACACACCGTATCTCGTTTAGCGCTTACTTAAACTCCATTGTTTCCGAATGAGTAATTATGGGAACGTAGACGATGAGTTGCTGACTGTCCATTCACACACACACACACACAAACATGCAATGTACGAATGGACCTTCACATTTGTGCAAATGTTTCATTATCATAAGCACTTTCTAAGTAATAGTACCAAAGCAAATAAAATCGATAATACTGTTAGTGTCATAAGAAAACTAGATTGATAAAAGAAATTGTATGAAACGTATTGAAACTCCCGTTAATTTCAGAAACAATGAACCGTCAAATGGATATTTATCGAGCAGCACAGTTAAGCATTTAACTGTAAAATAAATTAATTGATGATAGAACCACCAATGACCCCGCTTATATTATAATTTTACGTAAAGCGTTTTACGTAAGTAAACGTTTTTTATGTAAAGCATTTTTAACCGACTTCCAAAAAGGAGGAGGTTATCAATTCGTCTGTATTTTTTTTTTTTTTTTTTTTTTATATTTGTTACCTCATTTCTCCGGACTGGGTGAACCGATTTAGATGATTTTTTTTTTTATTTGAAAGGTAGTGCGTGTCATAGGGTCCCATTTTTTTTTAGTATTTTTTTGACAAGGGCATCTATAAGAAAAACGCATAAGTCTTAAATTTGCATTTTCAATGTGCCCGATAAATGTATGAATAACTCAATATCCCGCCAACCGATTTTGATGATTCTTTTTTTATTAGAAAGGATGTACTTCAGGGGTAGTCTGATAAGAGTTTGATAAGGTTCTAATCATAGGATCTTAAACTTTTTGGAGCAAAATAATAAAATTAGTGATAGTCTGCCGAACCTTAGCTGCAGAAGTCCAATTGAGTAAAATATAGAATAAAATTACTAAGTAGGTATTTACTATGAAAAAATTGACCTTCAACTCTTCAATCCTGATGATGCAGGGGTACTGCTAGCCTGAACTATAAAAGTTGGTCATTTGATGTTTACGAATATATAATGGAATTGATAAGCAAATTCATGGGACAAAAATTTGACCTTCAACTCCTCAACCCTGATGATGCAGGGGTACTTCAAGCCAAAACCACAAGAGTAAGCCTCGTGAGTATTGTCATGTTATGACTAAGATTTAGCTTTAAATTTAAATGTATTGTGGGTTAGGTTAGGTTGGAACATAAAAGAAAACATAAAAACTAAGCGAGCAGGGCGCGGCAGCGACCTGCGAGCGGGTGCGTTCAGTTCGTATGAATTGATAGTGTTGTATGTTGTGTCTAAGCTTATGTTTAATTTGTTATTTTATGTTGATGTTTATTTAATGTTTGCATATGTGTATGCACAAAGCAAACTTAGCGATTTTATTTTAATACAAATAGATGAATATCGTCACTAAAAAGCATGAAATAAAAAAAATTTGACAAAAAAATATCCACCGACTTCCATGCCACAAAAAAGTTAAAAATAATTTAAATATATTTTAGTTTAAAACATACTCAGTACTTAGGACATAGTCCTGAAGTCGGTGCTCGACATATTTCGCTGGACGACGGTAACTATGTCCTATATGAGCACCGACTTCAGAACTATGTCCTAAGTACTGAGTATGTTTTAAACTAAAATATATTTAAATTATTTTTAACTTTTTTGTGGCATGGAAGTCGGTGGATATTTTTTTGTCAAAATTTTTTTATGTATCGGTTAGTATACTGCACGTATTTAACTGTGAGTGACATTTAACGTCTAAAAACGTCGCAGATAAATAGATGAAGAGGTAGAAACAGTGTAGCTCGACCGGGGAAGTACCACCGCCACACCTATTTCTAGCGTGAAGCAGTTCTTGCGTTTCGATTGAAGGGTGTGTTTGCCGGCACACTTTTATATGAGGCGACCATTATAGCGCTCGGGAGTAGCTACTCATCTATGATTGACTTCAGATAGGACCCATGTTCTATATGAAGTTGATTACAGATTTCCATGGGCGGCAGTGACCACTTACCATCAGGTGGACTGCATTCTCGTTTGCTACTTCAGTCAGATAAAAAAGGGGTAATTTCTACGACTTACTCAATTAAATGAACAATTTTTAAACATAGGTTATACCCGCGACTTCGCCCTCTTCGATAACATCTTCCACGGTAATGTGTAATATGACTTGTGAAAATCAAGGTTATAAACAATGTGTATACTGAATTTCAACGAAATCTGACCGTTTGCATGAAAGACACACCCAACCTCACAAACTATCGCATTTATAATTTATAGAAAATTTTGTCAATAAGAATAAAAGACCATCACTAAAATTGGGATGGTTAACTTATTCCCTTTAACACATTATAAAGCTATAAACCAATTGTCTAATGAAATATTCTCCTTTGTCCACAGACAGTCCAACATGGCTTCCCGCACAGAGCGTCGGCGCTCGCGTGGGACCCGCTACTCAGGCTCGCGGCGCTGGGCACCGCCACCGGCGCGCTCAAGGTCTACGGCAGGCCCGGCGTTGAGTTGTACGGGCAGCACACCAACCCTGACTCCGCGGTCACACAGATACACTTCATACCAGGTAGAATTCGTTTGTGATGTGGTAGAAAAAATGTTCGAGCGGGGAGATATCACCGTCACACCCTGAGGTGGGAGTAAAACAGTTTGATCAAGGGAACGTATAGTAGTTTTAGCGTTTTGATCATGGACGGTCGATCTTTACGACGGTATGCGACCACACATATCGGCGTCCTTCCCGGGGTCGCCTGACCGAAAGGTTCGAGCTCCCAATCTAGCCGCCCGCAACCCCGGAAACTCCTTTTAGTCGCCTCTTACGACAGACAGGGGATGCCGTAGCCCTATTCTAATACTGAAGCTACAGGGACGATACATCTAGGCCTAAGCATCTGATATTCATGTAGACTAAACCGCATACCGACGACAACGGAGACGCTCAGTCTTCTTCGGATAGAATAAACGTTCTATTTGAAATTACCTACAGATGTCCATGGCCGGCAGTCACAAATTACCATCAGATGGACTATATGTTATCGTTTCGCTACTTCAATCGGATAAAAAAAAACCTGTTTGCTAACGCAACGACGTCCACGAGGCGTAATCGTGTCTAGACAAATAAACCAGTGTCTTTACCTCTACTTTTCTTAGAATTTTCCCAGACTAAACAAATTTACAAATATTTTTACTATCACACATTTCCACGTCGTTTATAAACTAATGGTCATATTAATAATTACAACTGTCTATCAAGATTTAAATTTGTTTATTTTATAACTTGTTAAATGATTGCCGTTGATCGATGCAGTAGAAACACATGTCAAACAAGCACTAACACTTGTCAACTTGGATCCTGACGAGTGGCAACGCTTTAAACTTTGTTTGTGATTAATGCTAGATCGATAATATGCTGTCGATTTGCTTGGCATATTTCCATTAATACTTATTTAAGACTAATTCTGTAGTTTGTCTTTCCCTAAAGACATCCTACCGCTAGTAGGTTATTGAAATTTAAGTCTACCTCAATGACATTATCTTTTCTGTTGGAATAATTCAATGAAATTAAAAGAGATCCTTGTATGTTTACGGATATTTATAAGCAGTGGTAGTACGAGGTATTGAACAAAATTTTGTGGAAACCATTAGCAAATATGTTGTTATTAAAAAAATTGATTTTCTTTTATTTAATTAGTATCTAAGATCACTATCCTTTCATTGCTCTTTATTATCCAACTTTTTATAATAATTAGTTATAAATTTCTATTCCAGGCACAGGTCGACTAATATCACTCTGCGACGACAACAGCCTCCACCTATGGGAGATAAACGAAAAATCCCTCGTGGAGCTGAAATCGCACACGTTCGAGGGCAAGAACAAGAAGATATCGTCAATATGCGTGGAGTCGAGCGGGAAGAACCTGCTGCTGGGTACAGAGGGGGGTAACATATACACACTGGATATCAACACGTTTACCGTGAACGAAGATGTTATATATCAGGATGTTGTTATGCAAAAGTGAGTTATTGTTTTTGTTTGAATATGACTATAATAAGTTATTTTTATTTTTTTATTTGACTGAAGTAACAAACGAGCATGCAGTCCACCTGATGGTAAGTGGTCACTGCCGCCCATGGACATCTGTAATCAACTTCATAAAGAACATGGGTTCCATCTGAAGTCAATAACAGATGCGTTGCTACTCCCGAGGACTATGATGGTCGCCTCGTGTGAAAGTGTGCCGGCAACCACACCCTTCTATCGAAACGCAAGAAATGCTTCACGCTAGAAATAGGTGTGGCGGTGGTACTTCCCCGGTCGAACTACACTGGTTCTACCACCTTGATAAGTTGGTCAAAGTTAGGTTTTTATGTATACTCAGAATACGAAACTGGGGATAAGTTACTCTTCGAAGCAGAGTAGTATAACGCATTAAAAGAAAAAGTGTGGTATGGAAATACAGTATTCATAGGGAACATTTTTATTGAAAATGTTACTATGACGAAACACCTATTTCTGCCCTTAGTTTTTTTTCTATTTTTTAAGGAATAAATAAGCAATATTGAGCAACTACCACCAAATTAATAATATACCTTGTGACTAATGCTAGATACCAAATTAATAATATACCTTTAATATAATTGAGTCTTGACATTTATATTTTTTATTTAAAAATCAATCTTTGCCAACTTTATAAGATCTGAAACATGGACTCAAATCTTACTTGAAATTATGTATATAACAATGTATGAGCTTTCTTAACCTTCAGTCTAACTTTCTGAACAATCAGTACGATTTAAAAGTATTTCCTAATTTTTCAAGCTGCGTCGATATTGAAGAAGGGTAATATTATTGTTATCAGTTGCTTATTTTATTATCACAGATTTTATCCCAAGCGTTTGTATATTTAACTTGCTTACAACACAATATATTTAACAAAATATTTAGCTTATAATGAATTGTATATAGGCAGATCTAGCTTATTTATGTACAACCAGTATCCTTTATGTGAGTTATCTATCTGAAAACAAGCATTGTTCTTGTTTTGAGGAAACATAAACTCATACTAAGGCTACAGTTGAGTAATAAACAACAATAATGCAGCTAAAGCGTTGTAAGGCAGAATAATGTTAAAAATGACGAATATATTTTAATAATGATACAATATCTTCAAATTCCAGTTGCCCAGAGGACTTCAAAGTGAACCCCGGCGCGGTGGAGGCGCTCTGCGAGCACCCTAAGGTCCCCACGCGCATACTAATCGGGTATAACCGAGGCCTCGCCGTCCTGTGGGACCGCGTGTCCTCCGCGCCGACGCACACTTTCGTCTCCAACCAACAGCTGGAAAGTCTCTGCTGGAATGATGAGGGTAAGATTTTCCATAATGTCACCTATTGAAGGTCATACAATATAGAAATGTATAAGGAATACAGTAAATAAAATATCGTGGATTTTGAAATAAGAGATCTTTTCAAATCTAACTAAAGAATCTAAGAAATCGTCATCTTCAAGAGCTTCATCTTGAAGATGACGATTTCTTCACTTATGGTCATCATATTCTTGACAATCATTCATAATGAATTACCAGGTGGTAGAGCCAATGTAGTTCAACCGGGAAGGTACTGCCGCCAACTTATTGTTGCAACGCATCTGGGATTAACTTAAGACAGTGGCAGTAACCACTCACCCTCAGATGGACTACATGCTCATTTGCTATTTCAATCGGGTAATCGTATAATAATAACAGATTATCTTTAAGATATTGCTGCCTAGCGATAAGACCGCTTATTGCATACGACATATATTGTATGTTATTGTTACGTTTGCATATGTTTCTAGTGTGCAATAAGGAGTATTCCATTCTCTGCTAACAGGAGAAGACAGCTCATTACATACGACATATGTTGTATGTTATTGTTATGTTTGTATATGTTTCAAGTGTGCAGTAAGGAGTATTCTATTCTCTGCTAACAGGAGAAGACAGCTCATGGCATACGACATATATTGTATGTTATTGTTATGTTCTAGTGTGCAGTAAGGAGTAGTCTATTCTCTGCTAACAGGAGAAGACAGCTCATTGCATACGACATATATTGTATGTTATTGTTCTGTTTGCATGTTTCTAGTGTGCAATAAGGAGTATTCTATTATCTGCCCACAGGAGAACACTTCACATCGTCGCACAACGACGGCTCCTACGTGACCTGGGAGGTTGCCGGCGCGGCGAGCGACCGTCCCCTCAAGGAACCCATCACACCCTACGGACCGTACCCTTGCAAGGCCATCAGCAAGTTCCTGAACAGGACCAGCGTGGACGGCGAGGAGATTACCATCTATGCAGGTTAGTTACATGTCGTTTGAGATAGATGACACTACGTGTTACTGTACTACCTAAGATATAGGCATGATGCAACTGACAGGTAACGAGATTCATGGAATCTCATGGCTAAACTAGGCAATACTCCTTAATGGCAACCAGGGTATTTCCCAAAGATTTACAAGGACTTATCATTCATAGCCACTATATGCTTTTCGTAATGTCCGTTAGGAGCTACTAAGGATATGGGATCCCATGGATTAATTTCGCGGTTTTGCACTTAACTTCACTGATTGAAGGTGGGAGGACCAGTGTAATTCGACCGGGGAAGTACCACCGTCACACCTATTTCTAGCGTGAAGCATTTCTTGCGTTTCGATGGAAGGTTGTGGTTGTCGGCACACTTATATGAGGCGACCATCGTAGGCCTCGGGAGTAACAACGCATCTGTGATTGACTTCAGATAGAACCCATGTTCTGTATGAAGTTGATTACAGATGTCCATGAGCGGCAGTGACCACTTACCATCAGGTGGACTGCATGCTCGTTTGCTACTTCAGCCAGATAAAAAAAAACTTCCATCACTCTATTGGATACCAAAATTTTTTCTAAATTGCGGTTTGTTATTTCTCATTGTTAGATATGTCATTTAACTTTATATATTTTAATTTTTCATGTCGTTGATCGCTTATTTCAGGTGGTATGCCACGTGCATCGTATTCAGACAAGTACACTGTCACAGTACAACAGGGCGAGAAGCACGTCGCCTTCGACTTCACCAGCCGGGCAAGTATTCGACACTGGTTTTTTATTCACCTTTAGTATACTAGGTTGTTTATATACACTTTATTTGGTAACATACATCTTAGTAACGAATTTATAAAAGAATTAAAATGGACACGTTTTCTTTTATTTCTTTTAAAAAGAGAATCGAAGTAGGTTTTTATTACTTACTAGTTACTTTGTGAAATGTTAAAAATATATTATTTATTACACTCAAAGAGCAGTAAACTATAAACTGTGACTCGTAATTCGTAACGTACATAGGTCATTTTAATAATAATTACTATAATAATAATGATGTTTTTTTTAACTTTATAACCTTATTATCAAATTTAGGTTAATTATTTATAAAGAATTATTTGTAATTCTCTTTCATCTCTTAGCATATCGCAATCCCTGCGACTATCGACAATATTTATACTATATAGAGCCAAACAAAGCCAAATACCTATCTGCAGGTGCTCACAGTTTCAATGTTATGTATACTTACTTCCAGGTGATAGACTTCTTCACAACGACCCCCGTGCCGCCGGACGGCGTGCCCCTGCAAGAGGACCGGCCCAACACTCCCGCTCAGATACAAGTGCAGACCGTCAACCAAGTCGCCGCTGCTTTGGTTAGTAAATGTTGCTTGTATTGCACTAAAAATTTCAGAAAATAACATTGAAACACTATGTAGAGGAGTAGATGAACCAGGGACCGCCTGAAGGGTCCTTAGGCGTCAAGTGGTCAAACTTATTGACCACTTATTTTTTACAAGTTTACAGTAGGAAGGAAACATGCATGAGCCGGTAACCATACTCGTCTATCGAAGTGTAAAAACTTCTTCAGGCTCAAAAAATAAGTGAGGACGGTACCACCCCGGTTGCAACATATTTTATTATTATTATCACTCGTGAGAACAAATAGTAACAATATTGGGCCCAAAATGGCAATAACATAGACATGCTTCTACCATTTTCATGTTCACTGTTTTGTGATCTGTTATGTAGCGAGCACTCGCTCACGTAGTATATTTGTGTCTTTCATTATCCCTTTTCTAACCTTACATACGATTCCCACTTTTCTTTCCTGTTCTCATTACCAATTCCATGCATAGGTTGTCTGGAAGAGATCGCTGCCTAGCGATAAGACCGCCTATTGCATACTACTGATCAACTTTGTATGTTATTGTTATTTTTGTATGTGTTTATAGTGTGCAATAAAAAGTATTATATTATATTCTATATTGATTTCAGTATTTCCATAAAGCCAGTATACGTCGTTACATTTTTTTTTACATTGTATTAATGGTGGTCGCCGCAGGTGGTACTCGCTGAAGAGGAATTGGTGGTGATAGACCTGTGCGACGCCCGCTGGCGACCACTCCGCCTCCCGTACCTGGTGTCGGTGCACGCGTCCGCCGTCACCACCGCGCAGCTGGTCGACTCGGTGGCGCACAACGTGTACGACAACATCGTCGCCGCTGGTGAGTGACTGTCCTAATATTGTAAGACGCGTGGCACAGAGCTGGTGGTGGTAGACCTGTGCGACGCGGTGGTGACCACTCCACCTCCCGTACCTGGTGATCGATAAAAAGATGTGTAAAAAATGAAAATTTCTCGAAAGTAATCAGTGAGAAAAAAAACCAAGACTTATGGATGAAACTCCTTTTGTTCCAAAGTGAGATTTATCGATATAAATTCGGGGGACCAAACCAAAGATCTATCGATAGAACTCCGTCTTTCTAAAACCAGATCTGTCGATAGAGATCCGTGTTCTTGTAATTCAATTTGGCTAAAACCAAACTCATGCTGTTTTCACCAGGAGCTCAGAATGGTATCTCGGCGTCAAAATCTCCCAAACTTTATGTCACAAATATCACAAAATAACTATGTTTTTTTTTCATCTGAGTGAAGTAGCAAACGAACATGCAGTCCACCTGATGGTACGTGGCCACTGCCGCCCATGGACATCTGTAATCAACTTCATACAGAACATGGGCTCCATCTGAAGTAAATCACAGATACGTTGCTACTCCCGAGGACTATGATGGTCGCCTCATGTGAAAGTGTGCCGACAACCACACCCTTCTATCGAAACGCAAGAAGTGCACGCTAGAAATAGGTGTAGCGGTGGTAATTCCCCGGTCGAACTACACTGATTCCACCACCTTGTTCCGCAGGCGAGCAACAAACCGAGAACGTGTACTCGGAGAGCCAGTGGCCGATATCCGGGGGGTGCGTGGAGGCGAGCGAGGCGGCCGAGCGGCAGCTGCTGCTGACGGGCCACGAGGACGGCTCCGTGCGCTTCTGGGACGTGACGGGCGTGGCCATGACCCCGCTCTACAAGTACACCACCGCTCAGCTGTTTAGGTACACATATTTGTTTAATACATAAATTAATACATAATTATATAATATAATACATAAATTAGGGAAACTTGCAGCTAATGATACAATGTTACAATAGTACTTTAAATTATGTCCAGACTTAAAGCCATTTAAAAAAAATGACAGATAGGTATTTTGTTTTTATTTGTTTCATTGTGTAGGGAGTATTTGGTAAAAACGTTTTATTGCCACTAAACTTATATAGGGATAATACAATAGTACTTAAAACTATGTCCATACATAACGTCATTTAAATTTTTTGACATATAGGTTTTTTTTTATTTGTTTCCCTTATGTAGGGAGTATTTGGTAAAAACGTTTTATTGTCACTTATATAGGGTAAATGCAATAATAGTTCCTTATTCGCGGGAAGCATGTTACATGTTTAGGTAAACATATTTCTTTATTACTTTCTCTTATGTAGGGAATATACTTGGTAAAAACGTTTCTTAGTTCTTTTACTAAGACTTCGCCGTCCGTCTGTCTGTCACCGTAAGTGTCCATTTCATGAGATACTGTCTGTATCTCATGAAATGTGATAGCTAGACAGTCGAATTACAGACCGACAGAAATAAATGAATCAAACACTAGGTTGCTATCCAATCTTACAGGTCCTTCTCTATCTTATTTACAAGTATAAATAATCAATAGATATATCAATTGGTTGGAATTTGTTCAGTTTAGAAAATGCGTTGACATTAGAACTTGGAACTTTGTATTGGGAGTCTACTTGGTTACTTAGGCAAAGATTAAATTTTATTTATTCTTTTACAAAATATTTCGTTTTTTTTTTAATAAAGTATATTATATATACATATAAATCCGTCTCTTAATTTTTTTTTAATGTAATGGACTGAAACTCTCATACTAAGACATATAAACAAACTCCTCTAAATGTATGTTCATATACTTTTAACTCACTTTTACATATACATCATCTGGTAGTGAATGAGCTATATTTCACTGTTTTAACTAATAATAGAGTTATTGAAAATTGGTTTAGCATGGCATGAATATCATCTAGATTTTTTTACATAAATCGTTAAAAAATGGAAGTATCCATTTAAAATTAAAGTCCTTGGTGGTCATAAATCTGTAGCCATAGGGCTTAAAAACACTTACTAGTATTTTAATATATTCGTCTTTTAGTTACAGTATGAATATATTAGAATAAGGCACTGATAGCCTAATGGTTGAAACTTGCCCTCTCGATCGGGAGGTCCGAGGTTCAAACCCAGGCACGCACCACTGATTTATGTGCGTATTAGAAATTAATTGTCACTGCTTTTCGGTGAAGGAAAACATCGTGAGGAAACCTACTCACCCGAGAGTTCTTAAAAAAAAAGTTCTCGGAGGTGTGTGAAGTCCACCAATTCGCACTTGACCAGCGCGGTGGACTATGGCCTAACTCTCTCATTCTGAGAGAAGACCCGTGCTCAGCAGTGGGCCAATAATGGGTTGATGAGATGATGAATATATTATTAAAAAAATATTAATGTGCCATGTAGAATCATAAGACACTCGTAAATGAAGACATTTTAAATTATCACTTGTATACATACAGTAAGATGGCTTCATATTTTTAAACACATATGCAGGATACATCGTCGTATATTTTCACGATACGACGTCGTGTCGCGGCATGACACGACGTCGTGTCGTGATTTCATGATGCACGACAAACATCGGAACTTTTCACGATGTCGCAACGTGCCACGATGTGTCGTCGTATTGCATATGTTTTCATCGTATGGACACTTGTTATACGCTCTATATATGAATAAATTGTCGTTATACGCGCCAATTGACATTAATTGCTCGATTAAAATCGATTTCCAATAACTCGATTAGTCTAACAACTAAAACCACCATATCAAACATTAGCTGCGCTCAGCCAAGCTTGCGGGCTTGTATGGCTAATGACGTGTTCGCTAACAGTTCTGTCTTCTGCTTATTGCTTTCTAACCAAGTGGGCTGAAACGATCTACGGCGAGGTAATACTCAATGTCATTACATATAACATTTGTATAGTTTATTTTTTGTTGCGAAGTGGCTAATTAAGTCCCGCTTGAATGCTCCCGTTGGGCTTTCTGCTCGCTTTTTATGTAATTATCTAAATATTTGATTTCTTTTAATAGTATATTTCAATGATTTATGGTTGTAATTTTGTTATGACTTTTTTTAAAACCGTTTTCTTCTCGCATTCGGGAAGCAATTATCCAACTACCCTCTAGAGGAAAAATTATTTTGTAGTATGCGTATAACTAGCTTCTGCCCACTACCTCGCACGCGGGATTTACAGTTCTATGAATGATTTGCAACATTATTACGACTTCCTTACCTTGCCTATGTAATTTTCATTCTTCATTCTTCTTTAATAGTCATGTCTTTCCCTGTAAACATTAGTGCACTAACACGTCCAAGAAAGAGTTATGTCGAAAATATTTAAACCTTGCTGATAGTTTAGTTAGAGTGTAGGATTCCATTAAAATTTACAAAACAGAGCTGGTACGTTGAATTTTTTTTTTTAAATTATGTTGGTATTTTTTTTATTTTTATCATTAACCATTTAATTTAATTAGCAACTAAAATAATTTAATTAGCACAATTAGCACGAATGTAAAATATATTTTTTGACATTTGATCATAAAAATGTTTTTATTCACGCAACAAAAATGAAATGACTTTGCCACAATAATTATAAGATTGGAATAAATGGAACCACAAAATATGTGATGACACTAATAATACTCCACAATAATAAAACTTCAATAAAATCCTGCAAAATTATTTCATTTAGAAAACTTAATTTAAGAGGCAGTAATGCTTTTCACAGCATTACGCGAATGCGTCAGAAATTGGGTGATATTTTTACAGTTAAAACTTAGGAATATGAGACTTTTCTGCCTAATATTCAAAGTGAACAACTCTCTTCCAGTAGTATTATTCTGACAATTTATTTAGTATATCAATATATGTAATATAATAAATATACGTTGCGTATTTTACTAGGGAGTAAAATATAACCCGCTAAAATATGTACTACAGTAAATAAGAACCGAATTAATTTCATATTATTTGGTCTTCTGTCCAGCGGTGAAGAAATAGGCGAACACAACGACAGTCAAAACGAGGAGGAAGAGTGGCCGCCCTTCAGAAGGGTCGGCAGTTTCGACCCTTACAGCGACGATCCGCGACTTGGTGTTAAAAGGGTGAGATTTTTTTTTACATATAGTTATGAAAAAATGTATAATAGTTTAGTCATCATACATTAAGAGCAAGGACAAGGGTCACAAATAAAGTTGATTACGCATATATTATAGCTGAAGGTTTTTTTATTCGGTCTGATTGAAGCATCAAACAAGCATGCTTTGCACCTGATGGCAAGTACGCACTGCCGCCCAAGGACATCTGTAAGCAACTTCATATAGAACTTGGGTTCTATCTGAAGTCAATCACAGATACGTTGATGCTCTCGAGGACTAAGATGGTCGTCACATATAAAATGTGCCAGGAACAACACCGTTCCGTCGAAACGCAAGAATTGTTTCACGCTAGAAGTGTGGCGATGGTACTTCCACGAACTACACTGGTTCTGCCGCGTGGTAACACTGGTTCCACCACCTGGTAAAATACTGGTGGAAGCCTACATGGTTCACTACGACTACACTTATGTTTGCTTTATAACTACAGTACGGATGTATTCTGATTTGGTGGACGTGAGAGATATTTATCCAAGGCGCTCCAACTTTGCCTTCAGGGTTATCATTGTATTTGTGGCCGACCTTAGGTTGAAACTATAATCTTATCCGGATTTGATTTCAGTATCTTACAGAAGCATCTTATCAACAGATGCACTTCAAGCTCACTTGCTACTATAGTTGAATAGATTTCGGGTCAATTTAAATGTTTTACGTAAATTTGTTTGCTTGACAGGTAATTCTATGCCCCCTGTCCGGTATGCTGACGATCGGTGGTGCGGCCGGTCACATCGTGATCGCTAGCCTGAAGACCACCTCGAACACAGCTGAAGTTAAGGTAATTCTAAATTGCTATGTGCCTGAAAATTGTCTAGAGATTTATTGAAAAAAATACGTTTTGTTTTGTTATCTTGCTCTTCATTAGCATCTCCGTATGCAATTTCGCAACGTTCACATGGGATTACATATTATAAATCCTTAATTAGAACGTATGGTGTGTGAAAATACCCGTTTAAAAATAAAATCAGGCATTTTCAAATATCGGATTCGTGTACTTTCTAGTATTATACTAGCTCTCTTATGAAAGCAGATTGCACTTAAGGGTGTTTGGGGTTCCGACCCACCTCAGCCTATGTCAAAAACAAGACTTTTTTGATAGATGTACTAACTAGAAGGGGATAAAAATATACTAACCAATTTTTTTTCACTAACTGCCTCTCCAGAAAGTTAAAAATACGCCCATAAAAACAGTGAAGGACGTTTGCATTTGAACTATTAGACTAGCAGAATCTCACAAAAAAGTAGGCCAAAAGACGTGTTTCTATGTTTCGGTTCCGCAAAGATTTGTATCCATTTTTTATCTGTTTCAGTCAATATCGGTAAACATCGTGTCGGATCGCGACGGCTTCGTGTGGAAGGGACACGATCAGCTGACGTTGCGCTCCGGTGCACTGACGTTCCCACAGGGTTATCAAGTAAGTTTAATATTAATTATTAGTTCTTGACTTATGTCGCACACTCGATATGTGTGGAGAACTTATTTACATGTGTGAAAGAGAAGGTTCACTGGAAAGACTGACATCTATATGGTGAATACTATACCTACATCTATAGTTTAGTTTTTATTATACCTACATGAATTTAATTGTACCACTATGAATCTATATTATAATAACCCTTTTATGTAATTATTAGTCATTAGCAGGCATTCATACATACTCTTTTTTCGTAAGGGGGGAGAGGGTACATCTGACTGAAGCAGCAAACAACAAAGTAGTTGTTAGTGGTCACTGCCGCTCATGGACATCTGTAAACAACTTCATACAGAACATGGATTATATCTGACGTCAATCACAGATGTGTCACTCCGAGGGCTATGATGTTCGCCGAAAAGTGTGCCGGCAACCACACCCTTCCATCTCTCGCAAGAACTGCTTCACGCTAGAATTAGGTGTGGCGGTGGTACTTGCCCGTAGGTTTTCCTTTAAAAGGTACCCCCCTCCCCCCATCCGAACGAGGACTCCGGGATATTATTATGTATTGTATGATATTCGTACGTGCGCAGGCAACAGCAGTGGCCCAGCTGTCCCCGCCGGCCGCGGTGACGGCGCTGGCGGCGCAGTGGGAGTGGGGCGTGGTGTGCGCGGGCACGGCGCACGGGCTGGCGCTGCTCGACGCGCTGCACGCCACGCCGCTGCTGCACAAGTGCACGCTCAACCCGCACGGTGGGTACACTCACTCGGTATTCTACGCGCACGGGGTTTAAACTGACTCGGTATTCTACACGCTCGATGTGTAAACTAAATTTGTATTTTACACGCACGGTGTGTAAACTGACTCGGTATTCTATACGCACGGTGTGTAAACTGACTCGGTATTCTACGCGCACGGTGTGGAAACTGTTGTTGTATCCTACGTGCACGGTGTGTAAACTGACTCGGTATTTAACGCGCACGGTGTGTAAACTGACTTTGTATTCTACACGCACGGTGTGTAAGCTGACTTTGTATTCTACACGCACGATATGTAAACTGACTCGGTATTCTACGCGCACGGTGTGTAAACTGACTCGGTATTTAACGCGCACGGTGTGTAAACTGACTTTGTATTCTACACGCACGGTGTGTAAGCTGACTTTGTATTCTACACGCACGATATGTAAACTGACTCGGTATTCTTCACGCACGGTGTGTGAACTGACTCGGTATTCTACGCGCACGGTGTGTAAACTGACTCGGTATTTAACGCGCACGGTGTGTAAACTGACTTTGTATTCTACACGCACGGTGTGTAAGCTGACTTTGTATTCTACACGCACGATATGTAAACTGACTCGGTATTCTTCACGCACGGTGTATAAACTGACTCGGTATTCTACGCGCACGGTGTGTAAACTGACTCGGTATTTAACGCGCACGGTGTGTAAACTGACTCGGTATACTACACGCACGGTGTGTAAGCTGACTTTGTATTCTACACGCACGATATGTAAACTGACTCGGTATTCTTCACGCACGGTGTATAAACTGACGCGGTATTCTACGCGCACGGTGTGGAAACTGTTGTTGTATCCTACGTGCACGGTGTGTAAACTGACTCGGTATTTAACGCGCACGGTGTGTAAACTGACTCGGTATTCTTCACGCACGGTGTATAAACTGACTCGGTATTCTACGCGCACGGTGTGTAAACTGACTCGGTATTTAACGCGCACGGTGTGTAAACTGACTCGGTATACTACACGCACGGTGTGTAAGCTGACTTTGTATTCTACACGCACGATATGTAAACTGACTCGGTATTCTTCACGCACGGTGTATAAACTGACTCGGTATTCTACGCGCACGGTGTGTAAACTGACTCGGTATTTAACGCGCACGGTGTGTAAACTGACTTTGTATTCTACACGCACGGTGTGTAAGCTGACTTTGTATTCTACACGCACGATATGTAAACTGACTCGGTATTCTTCACGCACGGTGTGTGAACTGACTCGGTATTCTACGCGCACGGTGTGTAAACTGACTCGGTATTTAACGCGCACGGTGTGTAAACTGACTTTGTATTCTACACGCACGGTGTGTAAGCTGACTTTGTATTCTATACGCACGATATGTAAACTGACTCGGTATTCTTCACGCACGGTGTATAAACTGACTCGGTATTCTACGCGCACGGTGTGTAAACTGACTCGGTATTTAACGCGCACGGTGTGTAAACTGACTTTGTATTCTACACGCACGGTGTGTAAGCTGACTTTGTATTCTACAAGCACGATATGTAAACTGACTCGGTATTCTTCACGCACGGTGTATAAACTGACTCGGTATTCTACACGCACGGCGTGTAAACTGACTTGGTATTCTACGCGCACGGTGTGTAAACTGACTCGGTATTTAACGCGCACGGTGTGTAAACTGACTTTGTATTCTACGCGCACGGTGTGTAAACTGACTCGGTATTTAACGCGCACGGTGTGTAAACTGACTTTGTATTCTACACGCACGGTGTGTAAGCTGACTTTGTATTCTACACGCACGATATGTAAACTGACTCGGTATTCTTCACGCACGGTGTGTGAACTGACTCGGTATTCTACGCGCACGGTGTGTAAACTGACTCGGTATTTAACGCGCACGGTGTGTAAACTGACTTTGTATTCTACACGCACGGTGTGTAAGCTGACTTTGTATTCTACACGCACGATATGTAAACTGACTCGGTATTCTTCACGCACGGTGTATAAACTGACTCGGTATTCTACGCGCACGGTGTGTAAACTGACTCGGTATTTAACGCGCACGGTGTGTAAACTGACTCGGTATACTACACGCACGGTGTGTAAGCTGACTTTGTATTCTACACGCACGATATGTAAACTGACTCGGTATTCTTCACGCACGGTGTATAAACTGACGCGGTATTCTACGCGCACGGTGTGGAAACTGTTGTTGTATCCTACGTGCACGGTGTGTAAACTGACTCGGTATTTAACGCGCACGGTGTGTAAACTGACTCGGTATTCTTCACGCACGGTGTATAAACTGACTCGGTATTCTACGCGCACGGTGTGTAAACTGACTCGGTATTTAACGCGCACGGTGTGTAAACTGACTCGGTATACTACACGCACGGTGTGTAAACTGACTTTGTATTCTACACGCACGGTGTGTAAGCTGACTTTGTATTCTACACGCACGATATGTAAACTGACTCGGTATTCTTCACGCACGGTGTATAAACTGACTCGGTATTCTACGCGCACGGTGTGTAAACTGACTCGGTATTTAACGCGCACGGTGTGTAAACTGACTTTGTATTCTACACGCACGGTGTGTAAGCTGACTTTGTATTCTACAAGCACGATATGTAAACTGACTCGGTATTCTTCACGCACGGTGTATAAACTGACTCGGTATTCTACACGCACGGCGTGTAAACTGACTTGGTATTCTACGCGCACGGTGTGTAAACTGACTCGGTATTTAACGCGCACGGTGTGTAAACTGACTTTGTATTCTACGCGCACGGTGTGTAAACTGACTCGGTATTTAACGCGCACGGTGTGTAAACTGACTTTGTATTCTACACGCACGGTGTGTAAGCTGACTTTGTATTCTACACGCACGATATGTAAACTGACTCGGTATTCTTCACGCACGGTGTGTGAACTGACTCGGTATTCTACGCGCACGGTGTGTAAACTGACTCGGTATTTAACGCGCACGGTGTGTAAACTGACTTTGTATTCTACACGCACGGTGTGTAAGCTGACTTTGTATTCTACACGCACGATATGTAAACTGACTCGGTATTCTTCACGCACGGTGTATAAACTGACTCGGTATTCTACGCGCACGGTGTGTAAACTGACTCGGTATTTAACGCGCACGGTGTGTAAACTGACTCGGTATACTACACGCACGGTGTGTAAGCTGACTTTGTATTCTACACGCACGATATGTAAACTGACTCGGTATTCTTCACGCACGGTGTATAAACTGACGCGGTATTCTACGCGCACGGTGTGGAAACTGTTGTTGTATCCTACGTGCACGGTGTGTAAACTGACTCGGTATTTAACGCGCACGGTGTGTAAACTGACTCGGTATTCTTCACGCACGGTGTATAAACTGACTCGGTATTCTACGCGCACGGTGTGTAAACTGACTCGGTATTTAACGCGCACGGTGTGTAAACTGACTCGGTATACTACACGCACGGTGTGTAAGCTGACTTTGTATTCTACACGCACGATATGTAAACTGACTCGGTATTCTTCACGCACGGTGTATAAACTGACTCGGTATTCTACGCGCACGGTGTGTAAACTGACTCGGTATTTAACGCGTACGGTGTGTAAACTGACTTTGTATTCTACACGCACGGTGTGTAAGCTGACTTTGTATTCTACACGCACGATATGTAAACTGACTCGGTATTCTTCACGCACGGTGTATAAACTGACTCGGTATTCTACGCGCACGGTGTGTAAACTGACTCGGTATTTAACGCGCACGGTGTGTAAACTGACTCGGTATACTACACGCACGGTGTGTAAGCTGACTTTGTATTCTACACGCACGATATGTAAACTGACTCGGTATTCTTCACGCACGGTGTATAAACTGACGCGGTATTCTACGCGCACGGTGTGGAAACTGTTGTTGTATCCTACGTGCACGGTGTGTAAACTGACTCGGTATTTAACGCGCACGGTGTATAAACTGACTCGGTATTCTACGCGCACGGTGTGTAAACTGACTCGGTATTTAACGCGCACGGTGTGTAAACTGACTCGGTATACTACACGCACGGTGTGTAAGCTGACTTTGTATTCTACACGCACGATATGTAAACTGACTCGGTATTCTTCACGCACGGTGTATAAACTGACTCGGTATTCTACGCGCACGGTGTGTAAACTGACTCGGTATTTAACGCGCACGGTGTGTAAACTGACTTTGTATTCTACACGCACGGTGTGTAAGCTGACTTTGTATTCTACACGCACGATATGTAAACTGACTCGGTATTCTTCACGCACGGTGTGTGAACTGACTCGGTATTCTACGCGCACGGTGTGTAAACTGACTCGGTATTTAACGCGCACGGTGTGTAAACTGACTTTGTATTCTACACGCACGGTGTGTAAGCTGACTTTGTATTCTACACGCACGATATGTAAACTGACTCGGTATTCTTCACGCACGGTGTATAAACTGACTCGGTATTCTACGCGCACGGTGTGTAAACTGACTCGGTATTTAACGCGCACGGTGTGTAAACTGACTTTGTATTCTACACGCACGGTGTGTAAGCTGACTTTGTATTCTACAAGCACGATATGTAAACTGACTCGGTATTCTTCACGCACGGTGTATAAACTGACTCGGTATTCTACACGCACGGCGTGTAAACTGACTTGGTATTCTACGCGCACGGTGTGTAAACTGACTCGGTATTTAACGCGCACGGTGTGTAAACTGACTTTGTATTCTACGCGCACGGTGTGTAAACTGACTCGGTATTCTACACGCACGGTGTGTAAACTGACTCGTTATTCTACACGCACGGTGTGCAAACTGACTCAGTATTCTACACGCACGGTACGTAAACCCAGTATTCTACACACTTGGTGCGTGAATTGACTTACATCATAAGCCCTCTTGGTAAAGAACGGACATTTTTGACTGACTTAAATATTTATCTGGAAGCTTTTTTGCTAATACTGCATTTTCCATTACAACGACAGTATTGAAAAATTCTTCTGTATATTATAACTAAACAAGTTTCGATTCATTTCTTATGGTAATAGTAAGTCTGTTAACAATTTGAGATCGCATTTGTTGTATTGAATTCTTTCACTATTTCTCTCCAGTGAATATTTTTTTGAATTTTCATACTAAATATTTTTTACAAATAAGACAATACTATACAATTATAAAAATAATAACTTTGTAAAATTAAATGTTTTGTTTGTATATGGTGGCACTTACATGTTGTAAAGTTACAATATTTTTTCTTATACTACCGAATCGGACCTCAACTGTGAAGATCCGGCAAGAAGCTCAGCAGGTTTGGCTTTTTTTTCCTTATTATAAGCAATGCTTTCTATGTTTTCTTATCATTTTAAACGCCATACTTTCGTACATAAATACAACAAAAGATTATCCGCAGTATGTTGCCACATTTTAAAGTAAACAACAAGCTTTTTTGCAACATACACAATGTGTTGAAGGTGGTAGAACGAGTCAGAATCCACTGGAGTGGTAGCACCACCGTTAGAATTTCTAGCCTATACCATTTGTACCGTTTTGATGAAAGGGTATGGTAGCCTGTTCACTATTATAAGAGGTGACCATCTCAGACCTCGATTGTAGCAACTAATCTGCGATTGGGTTCATAATTATAGGATCCCTATCTATACATTAGCTTGTAGATTTTTGGTGGCAATGATCACTTACCTGGTAAGTGATGGTAAGTTACCATCAATTGGACGGCACCTTCTTTGTTACTTCAATATTGTAAAATAAATAACGTGTACATGTGTTTTCCTTCTAGATCATTCCGGAGCAGGTGACACGCCAATTTCAAGGAGGAAATCGTTCAAGAAGTCCCTCAGGGAGTCGTTCCGCAGACTCAGGAAAGGCAGGTCGCAAAGGCGACAGACTACCACCAGCTCAAGTCCCACCTCACCCACACAGGTATGATTTATATCGTCAATGAGAGAGTTTTAGGCCATAGTCCACCGCGCTGGCCAAGTGCAAATAGGTCGACTTCACACACCTCCGAGAACTTTTTTTTTAAAGAAATCTGTGTATAGGTTTCCTCACTATGTTTTCCTTCATCGAAAAGTAGTTATAATTAATTTCTAATGCGCACATAAATCAGTGGTGGCCTGTGTTGGAACCTCGGACCTCCCGATTGAGAGGGCAAGTTTCAACCATTAGGCTATCACTGTTGTATGGTATGATTTGGGCACACCTATTTCTAACGTGAAACAGTTCTTGCATTTTGCTAGAAGGGTGTGGTTGCTAGCTCATTTCTATATGAGGCGACCGCGGCATTATAATTGACTTTCGGTAGTAACCCTGTTATACATGAAGTTGTTAGAAGTCTATAGGGGCAGCAACCGCTTACCATCAGGTCTACTGCATGCTCGTTTCTACTACAATCTTCAAAAAGATAGCCCACTCAATTTTGGATGAGGCTGAATTTATTTAAGTCTTTACCTACGTAAATTCAAATTTTAAGTAGCCTGTAAGTTAGGTCTTTATTAAAAGAAACCCCAGTTTTCATATTTGCTTACTTAATACATCGCTACATCAAAACAAAAGGGCCACAACTCGAATAGACCTAATTTTACAGGAGAGCCATTTAAAGTTTTGAAAATCCGTTCTTGTATAATTGCTCTGTAATTTTAAATCAGATAAATATGTGTTATACACTGTTAGAAAGGTATTTTTATTCTTCTTTTAATGGTTAATTCGGATATGGTTATTTTTTTCTAAAAAAAAAGTTCTAAGAAATAAGTTGAATATTTTTGATTTATGGCCCTTTTGTTTTAAAGTAGCGACATGTTATGTAAAAAATAAAAAAGAACCTTCATTTATAAACTGATCTAATATGGACTTGATTAACGATGCCCTTACGTGGCCTCTGTCACCTATGCCTAGAGGGTACTTACCATCAAGATGGCAAAATGTTTTTAGCTACTTTCGTATATTAAAAAAATATATGTACCTCGAAAATTCAATAGATTCTAATAGAATTTGTATTGACCACTTACTATATGCTTGTGTGCTACTAGATTTTTTATTGATTTTATAGTCCCAATTACTAGATATTAGACAAAACATTAACCATTTTAATACTTAACGGGTACTCACGGTATGCGGTTTATGATTTTTTTATAGATTTTTTTTTGGCCCTATAAGAATTTATGAACCTCATATTGTGAGTACCCGTTAAGTATTAAAATGTATCAATTCCGCGATAATACTAGTCTAAAATCATATAAAACATTAACCAATCAAAACAAAACGATAAATAATCATTAATCTATGTTTCTAATTTACTCAATTCAATATCAAACAGCCAGCCAAGAAAATCCTGGACAAGACATCGGAAGCGGACGCGGACGTGAAACCGATCGAGCGGGCGGTGGAGGCGCGCTCCACGGATGATGCATACGGCTCGATGGTGCGCTGCTTGTACTTCGCGAGGACCTTCCTTATTAACAGTGAGTTTGTTTCTTATTCTTGTTAATCTTATAAATGCAAATGTTTACTACTACAATTGAAGTAAAAATAAATTTATAAAATGCGAATGTTTGGGCGGATGTATGAGTATTACTCTTTCACGCTAAAATTACCAGATTTCGCTAAAATGTTCACACGCATAGGGTACGTTCCATTAGACGTTCACAAAGTACACGCTCACGACCGCAGATTTTCCGGTTCCACCAGCTTGTTGGCGTTACTGACGTATTCTCTAGTGGAACGATCACTTCGACCCACTTTGTTAGATGGGTCGTCGTGAGCGTCGCGTCAGCGTAAGGCATGACGACATGAGTGACGTATTCGCCGGGACCACAACGGCCGCGGTCGTCTTGTGGAACGACGTTTCGGGCGCTTATGGCGTTGTGAGCGCTATCCGGAACGCACCCATAGTGTGTGGCCTGGATTTACACATGGGATACTCGTTACCGCAGTAAACGTAGTCAAAGTGACGACCTCAGATCGTAAGCTCCCGATTTAATTTTGTACTTAGAGGTTTAATATAACCCAATGTTTAGTGTTGATTCGTCTGTATCAAAATGCTTTTGGTAATCTGTATTTCCTGTGTTCTTTTTATTGTCTATGCGAATGCTGTTCTTTTGTTTTATGAATAAAAACGATCTTACTTCTGCTGTTTATTTCGAAACATCGAGTCCTTTTATTATATTTAGGCTTTTGGGGAATATGGGTCCATAATGACTTTATTACTTCATCTAACTTCTGAATCAAAATTCGCAGTTTTATAACTGAACGTGACGCATTTATAATAATTATTAGATGAGACTCCTGTATCTGTCCTAATTTGTTACAAAATTCCAAGACATAAAGGAGCATAAGATGTAATTTAGCGTTCTTCAGTTATACAATAAAGGATTAATTAGATGTATATTTGGACCCAAAAATTCATAGATAACATTTTCAATATTTTTACTTTATAGCACAAAACTCGACTCCGACGTTATGGGCGGGAACCAACAACGGCACCGTGTATGCGTTCACGTTGAACGTGCCAAACACCAACAAGCGGAAAGAAGAACCGGTGAGTATTTATGAGTATTTCGTTTTGAATGTTTTTTTATTATAATTTATTAGCAACAAACTAGCAGAAGTCACAGCTGCGGTCCAAGGACATTTCGCACCTTTATGAATAAAAAGAAATAACTCACAAATTGTGTTGCGTGAGTTTATACCATAAAGCGAACGGACTAAGTGATAAACTCGCAAATCAAAAATTTAAAGCAGTTTATTTTTATGAATAAAGGTGCAATATGTAACCAATCCCATATGTACGCGATTCTAATACCATTTCTATCTTTAGGAAAAGAATAAAGAGTCACTACTCTTACTTAACAGCATGAGTATTAAGTCGTTAAAATTTATTTATGTGTATTAAATATGTATACTAGTATCAATCCCTATTCTTATATGTATTATTGTATTTATTGCATGTAAAGTATCTTTATGTGTATTTACATGTATTGTATTTATGCCTATCACAGTAAAATGTGCGCAGTACTACCTTATATTAACCAATCTCGAATCTCAGGGTTGCTGGAAAAAATGTGTATAGAAATAAGCAGTTCCTTTGCACTCAATATTATATATAAGCTTAATGTGAATTTGTTTTTTCTTGTGCATAAATAAATAAATAATATCAGTCTTACCTGAGGTTAGCCACTGATGCTTTGCTATCCTCGAGGTCTTAGTTAGTAAGCCTCCGTTATGTGTATACCCCTTACCATAACCCTTTAAACTATTCTGCTATTATTATGCAGACAGGTGTGCTGGTACTTCCAAAGCCGAATAACGAAGAGTTCTATCACCTAAAGATATTAGTCATCAGATGTTTATTTGTGAATATCAGTGTTTTGTTTTTGCGGTACTAACGTAGCAAACGAGCATTCAGTTTGCGTGACGTACTGTTGCCGATTGATTTTTTTATCGAGCCGAGAAAAAAATAAAAATCCTTAGAAAAGAAATATTGCTAATATTATCTGGCTTAAGTACCTGACAAAATTTATGAAAGGGTGGAAACGTCCTGCTATCCTCGCACATTCTATTTTTATTTAGTTTTTATTAATTTAATTTATTGTCGATTTTGTTTTTTATCTGACTTAAGTATCAAATGAGCATGCAGTCCACCTGATGGTAAGTGGCCACTGGCGTCCTGCGACATCTGTAATCAACTTCATACAGAACATGCGTTCCATGTGAACTCCATCACAGATGCGTTGCTACTCCCGAGGACTATGCTGGTCGCCTCATGTGAAAGTGTGCCGGCAACGCCCTTCTATCGAAACGCAAGAAATGCTTCACGCTAGATATTGGTGTGGCGGTGGTACTTCACCGGTCGAACTACACTGGTTCCACCACCTTTCGATTCGATTAAATATGACACTGTTCCATGACCGTGGCCATGTTTTCAGGTAACATGTCAACTGGCTAAAGAGATTCAGCTGAAACACAGGGCTCCCGTCATCGGCATCACCGTACTCGACGGAGCGTCAGTGCCGCTGCCGGATCCGTTGGAGGTAAAGATGTGTACCCAAAGATGTACTATGATTCTAACCATTTATATTAACTGCATTTACTTGACTTTGACGACCCGCGTGGCGGAGCGGTTACCATACCGGTCTGACGCGCCGTATGAAAGTAAGAAATCGTTTATTCGTAATGCGTACACATTCATACAATTTAAAGACACAATAATAATATAGTACCAACTAACATGAGATATGTGAGTGGTATACATTTCAAAACGATTCATCATCATCGCCATGAGTCTCGGGTTCGATTCCCGGCCAGACAAGTATCTGAATGATGAGTTTAGATTCATGTTCTGGGTGTTTGTGTATTCGTCTTGTGTGTATCCATGGTACCCACGACACAGGAGGAAATCCTAATGTGGGGCTATGAGTGTAGAAAGCGTGTTGTTGTTGCGTGTTATTTACTAACAATGTAATGAAATCTGGCGAGTCAATTTTATTGTTAGATGAAGTTGCGCTTGTGAAGTTGTCGCTGTAACACATAATATTAAACATGGTAATAATAATGTGAAAGGTGTGAATGTAACACCTAAAATAACGTAGGGCGTAATTTTTCACACCAATATTCCATATAATTTTTCACTCGTAACCTTATTATACTAGTATTTTTTTGTATGTTGTGAGGTCGATGTACATACACAAACATCCAAACCAGAACAGTTATTTGAATACATCGACCTATCTGTTCGGGGAGCGACTTTTTCTGTGTTAGACCGCTACAAAAACCGTTCTGACACGCAAGTCGCCCATTGAATTACATATATTTTTTTATTAGATTAAAGTATCATACGAGCATACAGTCCACTTTATGGAAAGTTGTAATGCTACCCATTAACATCTGTCAGCAACTTCACGATAGAGATAGTATGGCGGTGGTATCTCCAAGTTCGAATTACGCTGGTTCTACCACCTGACCATAAATAGACCACTTGGTATATCTACACATATGTATATCATAAAATATTTTTAGTATTTCACTTTTACCCTTTTACTTAATTTAAGTGAGTCTACATAGAGTGCGTTCCATTATATGTTGACTGTTCACGCACACGACCGCAATTCTTCTCGTTCCACTAGCTTGCGAGCGTTACTGACATAATCTCTAGTGGAACGATCACTTCGACCCACCTTATTAGATGGGTCGTCGTGAACTTCGCGTGGGCGTAAGTCATGACGTCATGAGTTTTGTATTCGCCCCGACCACAGCGATCGCGGTCGTCTTGTGGAACGACGTTTTGGGCTTTGTAAGCATCTTCTGGAATGCCTTCATAGTGCACGGCGATGTAACACAATTTTGTCGCAGGTGGAGAGGGGCGTGTCCCCGCTGCCGGAGCCGGGCACGCACCGCGTGGTCATCACGTCGGAGGAGCAGTTCAAGGTGTTCACGCTGCCGTCGCTCAAGCCGCACAACAAGTACAAGCTCACCGCGCACGAGGGCGCCAGGGTGAGTTGGGGTTCTCTTGTTGGGTGAATCTTAGCAACAAGATCATAATCATAATCATAATCATTCTTTATTGCATCATGCGTCATATTACATTTGATGTTCTTATAACTAATAGCCCAGCATGAGACCCTGTAAGGGCGCAGCAATGTCAAATAGTCATAAAATTATTATATTAACACTAGTATTAAACATTTAAATTGTAAATTAATTTAAAACAATATGTCAATTATTGAGATATTTCGTCACATACAGTAAATAATATGAAATATTAATAATTACAATAATAATAATAAAATTGCCATAAATTAACGCATTAGTCAAATATTCAATAAATCAAATTAGTGCATTAATCAAAGTATTCCTTAAGAAGATTTGAGAATGCTTTATTGATGGCGACGTATTTTCTTTACAAATACTTTATGCACAAAATATATGGTTTAGTAATATAAGACCAAATCCCATCCATCCATCCATCAGCCCTTTGAGGTCCACTGCTAGACATAGACCTCCCCTAAATGACGCCACTCTGACCGGTCCTGTGCCTTATGAATCCAACGGTTTCCCGCTGTCTTCAGGTCATCGGTCCACCTGGTGAGGGGGCGACCTGAGCTCCTTTTGCCTAAACGTGGTCGCCACCCGAGGATCTTCCTTCCCCATCGGTTATCGGTCCTAAGAGCGATGTGGCCGGCCCAAAAGACCAAATACTGTTTAGTTATATAAGATTTTATGTAGAAATGTAAAGGAATATTACTGTTATTTTGTAAAACCTAATGATAATTTCTGGAATAAAACTTTTTGATCTTTTTTGAGTAGATGCGTTACTAGATGTATAGATGGCGCTGAAATTTTAACATTATTTGATTTTTTGTCTTTGATGCTATTTGTCGTGATCGTGAAGTAGATTTAAGATTAAAAAAAAGGTTTTATCCATGGCATTCTCCGTAACTATTATGGTCAGTGCGATGGTATTTCCACTTGGTACGTCATTACATGTCCCCAGATCACCATACCCACTAAACAATGGGTATGATTATTTAAGTTGTATTTCAATCTTTTATTGGCATTGTATTGTTATGAATAAATGTTTAGGATTCGGGAGGTATTTGACTTCATTGATTAGTGGCCAGATATAGAGGGCAGCCCTCTAGATCCGAAAATCCTTACCCACCGCCCTTATATTTACTTAGCCGTAGCAAAAGAGGTGGTCCGTACCAAGAAGGTACCAAGGAAGTTGAAGAGATTCATTGAATCACTGGTATTGTGTGATAATCACCAGGTGCGTCGGTGTGCGTTCGCGTGGTTCGAGTGCGGAGTGCCCGGTGGGGAGCGTCACCGCGAGTGGTGCCTACTGTGCCTGACCAACCTGGGCGACTGCCTCGTGCTGTCCCCGGACCTGCGCCGCCAGCTCAACGCGGCCGCCGTGCGCAAGGAGGACATCAAGTGAGTGGCCACCCATACCCGAGCGGAGCCTACTGTGCCTGACCAACCTGGGCGACTGCCTCGTGCTGTCCCCGGACCTGCGCCGCCAGCTCAACGCGGCCGCCGTGCGCAAGGAGGACATCAAGTGAGTGGCCACCCATACCCGAGCGGAGCCTACTGTGCCTGACCAACCTGGGCGACTGCCTCGTGCTGTCCCCGGACCTGCGCCGCCAGCTCAACGCGGCCGCCGTGCGCAAGGAGGACATCAAGTGAGTGGCCACCCATACCCGAGCGGAGCCTACTGTGCCTGACCAACCTGGGCGACTGCCTCGTGCTGTCCCCGGACCTGCGCCGCCAGCTCAACGCGGCCGCCGTGCGCAAGGAGGACATCAAGTGAGTGGCCACCCATACCCGAGCGGAGCCTACTGTGCCTGACCAACCTGGGCGACTGCCTCGTGCTGTCCCCGGACCTGCGCCGCCAGCTCAACGCGGCCGCCGTGCGCAAGGAGGACATCAAGTGAGTGGCCACCCATACCCGAGCGGAGCCTACTGTGCCTGACCAACCTGGACGACTGCCTCGTGCTGTCCCCGGACCTGCGCCGCCAGCTCAACGCGGCCGCCGTGCGCAAGGAGGACATCAAGTGAGTGGCCACCCATACCCGAGCGGAGCCTACTGTGCCTGACCAACCTGGACGACTGCCTCGTGCTGTCCCCGGACCTGCGCCGCCAGCTCAACGCGGCCGCCGTGCGCAAGGAGGACATCAAGTGAGTGGCCACCCATACCCGAGCGGAGCCTACTGTGCCTGACCAACCTGGGCGACTGCCTCGTGCTGTCCCCGGACCTGCGCCGCCAGCTCAACGCGGCCGCCGTGCGCAAGGAGGACATCAAGTGAGTGGCCACCCATACCCGAGCGGAGCCTACTGTGCCTGACCAACCTGGACGACTGCCTCGTGCTGTCCCCGGACCTGCGCCGCCAGCTCAACGCGGCCGCCGTGCGCAAGGAGGACATCAAGTGAGTGGCCACCCATACCCGAGCGGAGCCTACTGTGCCTGACCAACCTGGACGACTGCCTCGTGCTGTCCCCGGACCTGCGCCGCCAGCTCAACGCGGCCGCCGTGCGCAAGGAGGACATCAAGTGAGTGGCCACCCATACCCGAGCGGAGCCTACTGTGCCTGACCAACCTGGGCGACTGCCTCGTGCTGTCCCCGGACCTGCGCCGCCAGCTCAACGCGGCCGCCGTGCGCAAGGAGGACATCAAGTGAGTGGCCACCCATACCCGAGCGGAGCCTACTGTGTCTGACCAACCTGGGCGACTGCCTCGTGCTGTCCCCGGACCTGCGCCGCCAGCTCAACGCGGCCGCCGTGCGCAAGGAGGACATCAAGTGAGTGGCCACCCATACCCGAGCGGTGCCTACTGTGCCTGACCAACCTGGGCGACTGCCTCGTGCTGTCCCCGGACCTGCGCCGCCAGCTCAACGCGGCCGCCGTGCGCAAGGAGGACATCAAGTGAGTGGCCACCCATACCCGAGCGGTGCCTACTGTGCCTGACCAACCTGGGCGACTGCCTCGTGCTGTCCCCGGACCTGCGCCGCCAGCTCAACGCGGCCGCCGTGCGCAAGGAGGACATCAAGTGAGTGGCCACCCAAATCAAAAGACCGTACAACGGGTGCTACGATCGTCAATGGCTCGCCGATGCAAAAGTGTTGCTATTTCTGTCTTTCAGGAGACTATGCACCGACGGCGTACTCAAAATAGCAGGCAAGCGTTACTTGAGGAAATAGCATGATACTCATACTCAGCAGAAAGAGAACAAAAGTTGAAAATGAGAAATAAACACTATAAAAGCCTATTACACTTAAGAGCGTGTTTTTTTTATGAAAAATAAATGTTTCTAAGATGGATGCGCTAATATTTCAATTGTTTGTTTCAGTGGTATTTCAAGTCTGTGCTTCTCGAAACGCGGCGAAGCTCTCTACTTACATTCGTCTTCTGAACTTCAAAGGATCACACTGTCCGCCACAAAGGTACGCGTTTAAATTATCTAATCCATTATTCTGTGAAATAATCCGCACACCGGATACAACCAGTAACTAAAAATACAATATGTTTTTTGGTTAAAACAGAGAAATGTGGTTTAGTCATTATTTAATTATGTGTGCCACATCTTATAGAGAAAAAGAACTAATAATAATGAAAACTGGCTCACATATTTTTTACATCGTCTTATTGGTTCTATTGCTGCCGGGCCAATTAATTGCCTTTTCAGCTTCAGGGAATTTTGATGGCTCGCTCATAGCTTAGCCGGGATGAAAACATATGGCTGTTTTAAAGGTGATATTAACAGTGTAGTTCGCCCGGGGAAGTACCACCGCCACACTTATTTCTAGCGTGAAGCAGTTCTTGCGATTCGATGGAAGGGTGTGGTTGCCGGCACACTTTAATATGAGACTACCATCGTAGTCCTCGGGAGTAGCAACGCATCTGTAATTGACTTTAGATAGAACTTCATGTTCAATATGAAGTTGCTTGCAAGAGTCCACGGGCGCAGACCACTTACCATCAGGTGGATTGCATGCTCGTTTGCTACTTTAATCTTACTGGAAGGAAGGAATTGTTTCCAAACCATACGTTCTCGAACCCGGTCGCACTATACTCTTTTTATCGTCTTGCAAAAGTTATATTATTTTATCGTTAAAAGTTGTTATTATGTATCGAAACATTATTTTTACGAAATTTTGGGAACTATAGTGTTTATCTCTAATTAGGTGACAATCGCGCAATGCCATATAATACTGTCCCCGTGGGCCGCAGCACTGCGCGGACCCCCAGAGGAAACCCCCTTGACTAATGGAGAACACAAGGTATAATAAATAATACAAGGTATAAATTAAGTGTGAGTATATAATATTTTTTAGGAATCTCTCAAGAACTTAAAAAATATGTACACATGTACAATCTTAAAATTAGTAGAATCACCGAGAGTCCAAATTAAGATGGTTCATAAAATACTTCGTAAAAATAGATCAAAAAACACGTCTTTCTTAGCAATAACTTCTTAAACTTGATATTTTATTTGTAGCGTAGATAATATGAAACAAAAAGACATCTATAAGTTTACAAAAGTAGTCAATAATAGTCGCAAGTCGAAACTTATTTTCAAATGTGTAACGGGCGGAAACTTACCCTTTGTAATCCACCTCCTTTTAAGTTCTATTTCTTTCGCTGCCACTATCAATATTATTGTATTATGATTACGTCTATGCTACTAGGTTCCGTTATTTGTAGTTGTTAGTACGTGTTTGTGTGTTCGTGTGCGTAACTCACATTTTTATGTATGTTACACACACGAATATACTATATAATATCACCAGGAAGAGGTAGCAGAAACGGCTCACGACGTGACGGCCGCGTCCGCGGACATCACGGTGGACTCGGTGCGCGACCACACCGCCGCGCCGCCGGAGCCCGAGCTCAACATCAACCTGCAGGTGACCACACGACCGCATGGGGACGTATGACGGGGACCACCGCTTATCTGATATGGACGTTAGGGGTTTGGGGACAACCGCAATGGCGTAGCGTGTTTACGTCACCCGGGGTCGAAAATAGTTCTCTACTCATCCATTTAGAAATGTTAGTCGGCGATACAGAGGTTGCAAAGCTGACATAATCTTTGGTGCTTATGTATCTGCAAATTAAAGGGCAAGAAAAAACTCCTAACTCAATATTCCGCCCGGGGCTGATGTGGAACTCCCCGCCTGCCTTAAAAACTTTAGTTGGCAAAACAATTAGCGAATCTTACAGAATCTTTGACACATATATCTCTGCAATTTGACGACCTTATTCACAAGCGACAATTACTGACTCTCTTTTCTTGCGTTGCAGTTGAAGAATGTGGTTGCCAGCTAGTTTTCATATGAGGCGATCATCTTAGTCCATGAAAGTAGCAACGCATCTGTAATTTATTTCCGATAGAAACCCTGTTCTATATGAATTTGCTTACAGTAGTGACCCCTTACCATCAGGTGGACGGCTGCTCGTTCGCTACTTCGAATTAAAAAAAAAAGCATTAATGCTTTTCATTTGCAAAATAGGCTATTTGACAATGCGAAAAATTAAGTGTCAATTACTGTTATCAGTATATATTATGAGTTTAAAAATGGTTATTTATTAACATAAGTTGAAAATAATAATTAAATTTATTTAAAAATCCTTAAATAAAAATGCATTTTTTTAAACGTTTGTCACGTGACACAAAATGCTCCTGATTGGGCGGGTTTATGATGACGTCACTTGCTTGTAAACTTCGTTTGCCTACTTGCGCCCACTTGTGTTATTTGGCTTTCGAACCTGTTTTAACAAGACTTTATAACCTCAAATTATAGTATTATTTATAACCTCAAAAATAACAAAATATTTACATTCTGAATGTAATTAATTATTTAAAACTTTAGATATTATGTTTACTTACATCGAAATGGACTTCACAGAAAAAAATATTTGTACTATTTGCTATGTCACAATAATCCCTCCGAGAAAGCTGCAACCGCTTTCGGCGCACTTCGACGTTCTTTGGGACACTCACAAATAGTTTCGGCGGAGTTTTTATTGTCGTATTTACACATTTTGGCACTGCACACCATTTGTAACTCATTTTTTCACATAAAATTTAGACCCAATCGCACTTTCGTTTTTGTTTACAACAAATGTATGTGGATGATATGAGCCACAGATGACAATACAGGCAAGTGACGTCACCAACCCGCCATATTGTCAAAGTAGCGTTTTTGCGCGCTATTTGAATATTGAATTTTTAATTTGAAATTTTTCAGCAAATATGTACCAAAATTTAAAAAAAAACAACTTTTACTGGGTTCCTTAACCTCTGCTAGATAATATAAAATGGATTTTAAAAACCTGTCAAATAGCCTATTGTTATTTGCTTATAAGCAGAAGCACATTGGTATCTATTGCGAATGAGTAATTAAATATCACTTACGCGTGCATTTATAGAACTCGCAAGTGAACACAAGCTCGATGGTGGTCAAAACGACCACGCGGACGACCATCAACGAGAACAACGCGGACGGCGTGACCAGCAGCGTAACCACCACCACGACGTCCAACTCCACCACCGAGAACAGTCAGTATATTAGATAACGTTACACACACACAAACACAGACACACACACACACACACATATGCTTACATGGTACACACATAGGAAGTTACTTAGACATTTTTTTTATTAATTCGTGTAGTTTGGTTTATTAACTTCCCAAAAGAAGAGGTTATATGATTGTCGCGTATTTTTTTTATTATTTTAACACAATTATTTAATAAGGAATGCAGCTACAACTGTTTTGAAGTTTTTCAGAGATCATAACTTTAATTTTTGTTTCACCCGTTACAATATTTTAAAGTGTAGCGAGTTTCTTCTCGAATATAACAGTTATTTTAACAGTTGTTAATTATAACAGTAGTTAATTATAATAGCAAATGTACACTGTATTACTGTTTGGCAAACTTTAACAGTTATGTAATTTTAACTGAAATTACCTAAACGTCCATACAGAAGAGACAGCATTACAAGTAGATCTTTTAAAAAAGACAAACTTAGACAAACATTACATAATAGCTACATTTTTTATTTAACTAAATGTATAAACATATAAGCTTACAGTGAATAACATATTCTTTATGATAGCTATGAAACTACTATATAAAGCTGCCTTAGGGTCGATCTACACTAACCTTATGACGGTCCGATAAATAATTCAAAGTACGATAAGTTACATAAATGCAATTTAAGCATATTTTTTATCTTAAAAGCAGCAATTGAATGCTGTCTTTGTTCCAGTCTTAAAGCAGTAACATGACAGGTATACTTGAGTGACTCATACTCAATTAGAGGAAAAGTAATATTTTCTATTACGGAATCCACTTTTACATTTCAATTTAGAGATTTCTATGTTAGCAGTAATATTAACAAGAAAAATATTACGACCATGATAGTGTGGATCGACCCTTAGCTTCGTATATCTACTCATTGCATGAAGAAATGTATCCGCCTTTATATGGCCGTGTATGTATGTGTATGTATGAAAGTAAGAGATAGATGATATGCGAGTATCCTGGCTGTTTGTATTTATTTTAGTCTTTTTATTTTATTTTTGACGTTTATTAATCTTTTGAACGCACACTTCTTGCTATCTAATTATGCTTAAAATGTTGCAAAATTTAAAAAAACGGTGCAAATATGTAAGAATAAAGTAATCGTTTTTCATGAATATATATTAACATAAAAGTACATCTAAATAATTAATATGTGTTCAATTTAAAATTTATTATTATTATTTATATTTTTATTCACGTATCTACTTCAAAACGAAGTTTTTATTTCCTCTTTTTGATATTAAATATCTGAAGATAAAAAAGATCTGAAATAAAAAAATATAATTTATTCAGGCTTATCATACAGCATAAAACAAACATTAAGAAGCAAAGGAAGTAAAACAAAAAAAACAACAACAAAAGATATAAAAATTCTATATTTCTTCTAGATTTTTGCGTTTTCTTGTGGCGTTCAAAACGTTAAACATTTATTCCTATTTTACTGTGTCTTCCCTTATATAGAAATGTGTATTTGATGTAAGTAATGATACTATTCAGTTTTACTAAGAAAAAACAATTCGATTCCATTTTTAGTTGAGAAAGATATAGTTTTAAGTATTAATTCATACTTTTATAGTATTTATAATTTCCACTTATTTAATATTACTCTATAAAGTCACCACACAAATCTATGTATATTATATAACCTAGTTATTTAGTTAAACTAATTGAATGGCATAGCGAAAAAAATATTAAATAGTACTATGATTGGGTACTCTCTAACATATGCATGTATTGTAAAAAAAAACTTAGCTGATGATTTTTATCATATAAACATTATATGATTGATTAGCTTATACTAGATATTAGTACAAATTGATATGATAAGACGCGAATAGTTCTTTAACTATTCTATATATTAATAGTAAATATTTTTTTATACAATTGAAGTAGCAAATGACTATGCGAGTGTTTTTGTAGACAGTTTCTTTTTTTTTTATCTGATTGAAATAGCAAACGAGCATGCAGTCCACCCGATGGTAAGTGGTCACTGCCGCCCTGCGACATCTATAATCAACTTCATACAGAACATGGGTTCTATCTGAAGTCAATCACAGATGCGTTGCTACTCCCGAGGACTATGATGGTCGCCTCATATAAAAGTGTGCCGGAAACACCCTTCATCGAAACGCAAGAAATGCTTCACGCTAGAAATAGGTGTGGCGGTGGTACTTCCCCTGTCGAACTACACCGCTACTACTTTCAATATTATTTAGGCCAATTAATTAAGGAGATTAATAATAAATAATTTTATACAATTGAAGTAGCAAACGACTGTGCGAATGTTTTTGTAGACAGAGGATAGAGCTGGACGACTATTGTTATTTTGTAGGTGGTAGAACCCTTAATGATTGGAATTTAGAGGCACCATTGTCACATCTATTTCTGTCTCATAACGGCACTATTAAGCGTTGCTGTATTCATACTTATTCGCAACGTCCTACCTTAGTCTTTAAAGGTAGAATCGCATCTATCGCCAACTTCTGACAAGACTCTTAGCTAAGGTTCATTATAGATGTCGACAGGTGACAGTGGTTACTTACCATCAAGTTGACTGCATGCACTTCGATATCATAAAACTTTGCTACTTCGATATTATAAAAAATAAATACAAAAAAGGCAATAATCGTAGAATTTAACCTTACATGCAAATGCCTAGTACCCACAAAATGTTAGTACTCACCTTATCACACAAAAATTTGAATCGTTAGACTTAAAATAAAATATAAAAAAAAAACGCTTTCTACACTCATAGCCCCACAGTAGGATTTTCTCCTGTGTCGTGGGTGCCATGGACACACACAAAGACGAATAAACAAACACCCAGACCCAGAACAAGAATCTAAACTCATCATTCAGATAGTTGTCTGGCCGGGAATCGAACCCGGAACCCACAGCGTGTCAGTATGGTAACCGCTGCGCCACACGGGTCGTCAAAATATGTATTATTTTTTCATTTACACAATATTTGTTAAGTATTTTCGTGTGTTCTTTTCATTTCGAGAGCCTTTTATTGTGCCTATGTGTTAAATTGATTAGTTTTATCTTTTAATAAAATATAACCAGAAATATATTGCGAGAATTATTTTTTTGCTACTCAATTTTAAAAGCTTATAAGTGAAATGGTACTCTTATAATGTTAACATACTATAAATGAAATGAAATGTCTTTATTTTGTATAGGCCTACGGGGGCACTTACAAATTGTCAGTTACATTTTTTTTTACCTTACACTCAGCGGGTTTGTCTTTTTTCTTATTTATATCCAATTTTTTTATATATAATTACAATCATGTTTTTTTACATGGTAATGAAAGTTAGCTCCAGTATCTTACCTATATCTATAATTGTAACTCTATTTTAATTTATATATTTTAAATGAAATCAAATTTATGCGTACCCATTAGAATTTACAGTTATTCCATGCCGAGTGTGCCTAAGTCATTATCTACACATATATTTGTATTAATTTAATTTCTTAAAGTCTAACGATTTAAATCTTTGTCTACATAACACATTGAAAGTATGTTATTATTTGCAACATTACTATTCAACTATTAAAATAACTCCTCATTAACGAGCCCTACACACGAACCACTAATATTACAAAATTAAAAAATATATATATTTTCCAGGTATATTTTTATGTGATATTAAGTTGTACTGCCAATTAATTTAACAATATACCCTGTTATTGATTTATATCGCTTCACTATTCATTATATACATATTATTATTATGTTTCTGTCCGTGTTTGTATGTTTGACGGGCGCTTTGTGTTTTTTGTTTGTAGTCCTAGAGCACAGTCGCGAGGAAGGCGTCATCACCCGCATCGAGGTATCCCACACTTTGCTTTAATATGTACCTTATGTATGGCGTATGTGTGGGTATGTGCCGGTTTCATTTGATATGATTAAAAAAATATAATTCGTAACAAAACAAAACATATGTATAACAAAATCGTAATTATACAATTCGAAATTTAAAAAAATAAATTTACTTTTTGAATCTCTTTTAAAACGTTATTTCATGTTTCAAGTTAATTAAAAAAAAAAAACAAAAAAAATATTTAAGATAATTCTTTGATTTTTAAATCTCCATTAATCCGAAACATAAAAAAACTTTTTAAGTTTTAAATAATTTTGGACACATATAAGCATGCAGTATGTGTCAATGTGTTTTTTTGAACTAACATTGACTGAACTTTGTCATTGAAATATTAACAAATTTGCCTTATTTTATTACTCATTACTATATCCTGTAGTTTTGTATAATGTTGTTTTTGTATGCTACAATCAATGGATCAAAATCGATGTCTAAACTAGAAATTATAGATTTTAAAATACAATTTGAAACACGGCACATATCTACCTGATAAGGCGTAAATCCTAGCATGCCCCCTTACTTTAGCTTTGAAATCAGCCGACATTAACGCCAACTAACGTAATTTCTCTTATCCCTACTAACCGTGTGAATTACCTAACAAAACAAAATGGTCCGCGCTGTGTTGTGACGTCCGCTCGTGTACCGTCCGATCACCGTCAAACAGTTCCGAGGATGTTCGTGTGAACAATGTATTGGTTTATGCAGCATTTGGGTGATTGCGAACAATTCGTCAAATAACTTGCCGAATAAGGATGAGTTGCGTACTCGTCTTGTTTGACAAGTGATATAGGAACGCCGAGCTCGAATATAAAGCATTATGTCTGGTGTTGCGATACGAATACTCTCGAATACTACTCGAGTGTATTCGCTACTTGTCACGACGCTCATTCATTCTCCAAGATGGGTAGGGTTTTTGGCCCCAATCTAAGTATTATGTGTTTGTATTCGGTCGCGACGTTTCCATACTCGTAATCGTTCAGCGTGCAACTCGGCGAATTGTTCGCGAGCATACAAATGTTTCATAAAGTATTGTTTCAATAGAGCCAGAGAAACCCGTGCGGACGTCACGCGCTGTCGCGGAGAAGAACGTGCGGTGGTACTCATAGAGTGTTGTGATACAGACGGGCACCGTGACGGTGCCGGCCGGGACCGACCCGAAGCTCATCCTCGAGATGTTTGACCGGCAGCGCTCCCCGCTGGCCGTGCCCGTGCCCGCCGCCGCGGAGACCCACTAGCCCCTCACACGAGGACCGGCACGGATATCACGCTCACCCCATTTGCACTCCACACCAGAACCGCCACTGAACCGGTACGCAGAGACCCATTAGCTCCTCGCAGGGCTATCGCGAAAGTACCAGTCATCGTATCTAGAGCCGCTGCGACAAAAGTCGTCCAACCAGATATCATTGAGTCTAAGGTTTCGAAGAATACTGGTACAGACGCAACTAAGCCCCTTAAGTCTGCTATGAAGAAAACAAAGCCAAGCCCCGGTATTGTTGATATGGCTCGAGCCGCTTTTAGAAAACCAGGAACGGTTGATGTGCCTGACGCCAATATTAGGCCAACACTCGCTGCGAAGAAAACCTGTCCGGGACCAACTATGCCCACTCCCAATGTTGGACCCAACACTGGTACAAGGAACACACACACGGGCTCAACTACACCTGGCCCCAATGTTGGACCTAATCCTAGTGCGAAGGGTATCCTTCCAGAGCCAACTGTGCCTGGATCCAATATTGGACCCACGCTCGGCAAAAGGCGTATTCACCCAGAGCCAAATGTTCCTGACCTTGGAGCCACTATTGGTATTGGACCCACACCCGCCACGAGGAGTACCCGTCCGGGCCTAACTACTCTTAGCCCCAATATTGGGCCCACACCCGACACGGAAAATCATCCGGATCCAACAATGCCTCCGCCTGGTGTCGTTATCGTATCCAGAGCCGCCAAGAAAAAGCCGGCTCCACTTGTGCGTGGAATTATTTCCCGATATGCCATCATAGGCAACATTGTACCCAAGCGTCGTAACCGGAAAGTTCATCTACCACATATCATCAGGAATTTTGAGCCCGGGAAGAGTTCCGAATTCGAAGATTTGAACATAATCTCGATGCCTCTCGAACATGATGGTGCCGTTGACGAATCCGGTGAACCGATCATAACGAACGCAATGCGGACCAGGCATAGGTTGAAACTGCTCCGTCGGTACGATCTCAACAATCCGATCGGCGTCCCGCCTCAGAACATACGGCCGGAGTTCCTGAGGTCACTACTAACACGGCCGAAACCTCGCAGAGTCAAAGTGCAGGTGGTCGACAGACGCGTCTATCAGGACTACAACGATCCCAATTTTACAGGTTATGGCACGTTTTCATTCCTAACAGCATGTAGGATATTCTCACTTATAGTCCTCGGGTATTTCATGCTACAGTACAAGGACAGCTAAGCGTACGGGCGCGTACGCACGATGTTTCTGTCGCACGTAACTTTGCGACAAGTATTCGTTACTTGAATTTGTATTTTATACACTATTGAACGACTTCATAATTATTATTGTCTTGTATTCGGTATTTCATCTAGGTGTAATTTATATCTTTTGTAAATTTTATCGTCGTAAGGCCCATAATTTGTAAGTAAATGCATTTTATAAAGGATAGTTGAATTATTTTGCCCTGTCAATTATTTGCGTGCATGTATGTCTGTTTTATATAAATTTTGATTTTATTCTATCTATATTAGGACCCACTGTGTTTAAATGTTATGTTGCAACTTACGTGCAAAGGTACTTAAGTAAAATCAACATACTTAAAAACCCTCCATTTTTTAAAGTTTTAATTTTTTATCTGTATAGTATTCCGTTATGTTCGAATTTCAATTAAGCACGAGTATATATTATTATTTTAGTACAAAAGTGTTAAAGCCATAAATATTTGATGTAGCAACACTGCAATTAAATTGTGGAATATGTAAAACAATATTATTATTAATAGTATAATAATTATAGTGAAGAAGCGAAATCATTTTTATTTAGAATTAAGTTAAACATTTTTAAACATTCATAATGAATGCGCGATGTGCCTATTTATTTCTTTTTTTATATCGAAGAGAATTTTATTTAGGTGTTATTATTAGCTATAGAACTATTTGACAAGTAATGACTAGTAAATTAAAATATAATTAGCATTTTTTAGATTTTTCCATGGCGTATGTTAGCAGTTGCTATTTTTTTATTGAATTTGAACGTTATTTTAACCCAACAACGTTTTATTGGATTGTATATTCAGTAAATATTTAATGTAATAAATTATAATGAGCGATGTGGTAGTTATGCAATATGTATAAGCGTGTAGTTTTAAATCCTGCGTCTTTATAGTTTAATATTGTACCTATTTTAATCTGATGTCTTTTGCGTTATCAATGGCAGCTGAGGTACAGATTGGCTGCACGCCATTTTATTTTTAATGACAATTTTGTACGTACTGTACAATGGGCGTTCCACTGAATTACCAAAACGACCGCGATCGTACAGATGCCTCACTTTAATAAACAAAGTGTAAGGGAATCAGACTACGGCCGTTGCGATCGTCAAGTGGAACGCGGGTATTGACAACAGTATTTCACGGGCAACAAATTATTTTAAATATAAAGCCACTCGCATGCAATACTTCTTGCGATAGAAGTTAATATTCTACTGTGATTTCCTTATTTCCAAACTAAAATGTGAATTTTATTGACTTCTTTATTGTAAATTAATTCAAGGTCCCCGGTTTATTTAGATTTTTCTTAAATTATTGGAAGTAAATAAAACAATTCTTAGTATATTTTTTTCACAGAGAATTAAATCAAAATTACTCATGCCGGATGACTATCTTTGGAAAGCATGTGACTTACATAAATATATTAAAACATAGCTATAATGTAACCGGTTTAAAAAAAACAAAGTAATGATATGAATAAAAGAAATAGAGGAACCATATTAACTCAGTTTCGAGTTTTTGATACTTTATAGATCAAGTAGAACATAGAAGTATTGTGTGCGCGAATGGCGAATCAACATCACACGTTGTGATATCGAGGGGATTGATTTTTCGTTTTAGACATTGTATTCTATCGTAGACATAAGTTGAACGTGCCTGTTATTATTTTAAGAACGCTTTTATCCCACATAGTATGTATGATGTATTACTGTGCTGCAAAGTCGAACTGCGTCCAGACTTTTGCATTTATTGTACAATTTTCTCTACGCTATTGTATTTTTAATATTTGATACGAACTTGCTATTTGTATCCTAATCTTACATGAGAATAAAAGCTGATATTAAAATTGTTTTGTTTATTTTTTTATAATGTTTAGCGATTGTTTTGTTATTTTTTTGGAATGTTTTGACTGTTTTGGGAAGTGTGAAGTTAATACATTGTACTAGATAGAACCAATTCTCGATTTGGGGTCTTTCTAAGAGTGATAGTAAAGTCTGTAATTCTTTGTATGTCTAGTCTTTATTTAAAGAAGTAGCAATCGAACCTGCGATCCACCTGATGGAAAGTGTTTACTCATATAGGACAGAAGTTCGGGAACAGTAAATTGACATAGAGCCGGGATATTATTTAAGTCGGTCACAGATTAGTTGCTACTCCCAAGGACTGCGTTGGTCGCACTCTTCCACATAAACGCAACTGCTTATCGCTAGAAGTAAATGTGGCTGTGTGCAGTTTGCGAAACCAGTATAATTTGACCGGGAAGTACCTCCCGGTTGAAATATACTGGTTTCGCAAACTGTTTGATGGCCAAATACTACACAAAGTCCTGGCATAGTATTCTATTGCATCCCTAGTAAGGTCATTTTCCAATTTGTACTTGGATAAGCTCGGGTTATAGTGCTATTTTATTAAAGATTGGTTAAATAACGGGTTGTAAAGGAACCATACACTAAAATAGAATATAAGGGTCGTAGCTGATGAGGATAAAGAAAGACAGTCGAACATAAAAATAGAAATTTATTCCCGCCAACATTCATCTTTAACATTAACAACCTTTTGTTCCCTTCAAATTGAATTTAACGCTTAAGGCGTACGCTAAATCCTAAGGTGATTGATCAGGTGAACGATCGCGTATCTAAATAGAAAAAAATCTGTAATAGGTTTCGAGCACGCGCCTGGCAATCACTCGAGGATACGTTGTATGTCAACCATTCCTTGATTTGTCAAAGATTATTCGATTACTCTACTATCACTTGATTTTTTCAGAAACTTTTTGTAAAATAGGCAAACAAAGCAATAAAGCAATCTATCCAACACAATTGACACTAAATTTGGAGCTAATTTGTTCTAGTGGCTGATTCACGTCGAAAGTCCTGATAATACCTACTTCACTTTTAGCGTACGCCCTTAAACCCCTTAACTAAAAATATTTTTTCTATCTTATGTCATAAACTATCCTTCATAATAAGAACACTTAAATGTTTTGTATTCAACATAATGGCCGGCATAAAATAATAATTTCGATTCTTGTATGTATGAGGACATAACTTTTAACACGTAATATTTGCACATTAATATCCCGAATCACGTTTTAGAACCAAAAAGGTTAAATTAATTGCTGACACATTTCATAAATCTTTTAAGTATTATACAGAATTGTGAAGAATTAATTGTATTCCCTAGAATTTGTCATTAATACGTACTAAGTACTTATTGTTTTCAAATTTAACATTCGAAAAATTAAATGGTTTACAAGAAAACCAAAGAAGCACCCTTTTGTCACATAATTTAACAAACGTTTCTTAAGTATTATCTGTGCCAATAAAGAAACTTAACTATAATATGACACTTGTAAATTTCGCCAATGTCTTGCGTGCTGTTGAGTTCCATTAAGAATACAAGGAATGTGTTCAATTTCTCCCAGGTCAGGCATTTAAATGATCACTTAAGATTCTCTCTGAGTATCTCTGGATATCTGTACATTAGGATAACCAGTTCCCGAATTACATGGACACAATACTGCTGGTAATCCCTCCGAAATTTTAATAAACAAGATATATTTGTATAATCGTATCACTCTGTAGTTCTTGATTTTTAAAAGGAATGTCATTAATTGGTGCCCCTTAGTTAATAGTTTATTACAATCTGTGTTGCACCAGTACATAATCCCGCAAAAATATTCTTTGGTAGGCAACATTTGCTGCAATGCATGAATAACCATAGTTTTATCCAAAAAGGCTCCGCCGTGCCTTTTAAATGTATGAAGAGAAACTTAAAAATCGTGATTTAAAATTAAATTAAACGAAAATGCGTTACGAAACGAGTCATCAGCGCCACCAGATGGCGCTGTAACCCTTTGTAAAATAGATTTTACTTCATACCTTGTATAAGAGCGCAATTGTGATATGTACGAAATAATTACTATTAAGTTTCACTCCTGTCATGCGAATTGCACATTTATGTTTTTTCTAACATCATTAAAAAGATAAAAACAAAAAGCACTGTTAATCTTAGCTGGTTCCGTAAAAATTATCGTTTTTCTGTTCTACTATTCAATCCACAACGAAAGTGACATTTGACTGAATCCAATCAGCGCTATGTTAGGTAGCGGGCTGCAGATGTCTCTCGTGCGCGGTCCGCTCGTGCCGCTTGCGGTGGTCGGAGCGGCCGAACCGCACGCCGCAGTACTTGCACGGGTGATTCTTGACCTTCGTGTGGATCGCCGCGTGCACCCTCAGGTAGCTGGAAGAGAAGGTAGGTTGGTATAACGGGTCTGGTTCGAACGAGGTACCACCGCTACATTTTATATTTAAATAGCTGATAATAAAGCGCAAGGTGCACGGTGGTATAACAGGTATGGATAGACTAGTGCAAAACCTAATATTAATTTAGCTGGAAATGAGAACAAGACGCGAGTTTGTAGAAAGAGTATGATTGAACTGGGGAGGTAGCACCGCTACACTTATTGAAGTTACCGCAACACACTTATTTTGATAGAACATATTTAGTTCGACTCCACACTTATTTCTAGCTTGAAGCAGCAACAAAACGCTGCACTGCAACTGCACTTTCGATAGAAGGGTGGAATTGCCAGTTTTAACATGAGGAGACTTCCAGGGAGTAGAAACGCATCTATCATTGACTGTAGATAGAACTCCTTTTATTAATGAAGCTGCTTACAGATGTCTAAGCATGGCAGTGACCTCTTACCATCAGGTATTTTCAGGCTTCTTTAAACTAAAAAGTTGATAAGTAAACATACGCCGGCGTCCGAAACTTCATACTGCAGTGAGGACACTCGTACGACTTCGACTCGATGTGTGTCAGCTTGTGGTTCTTGAGCGTTGTAGATGATGTGAAAAATTTCCCGCACTGATTGCACTCGTAGGGTTTCTCTTTTGAATGACTTCTAAAGAAAGAAATATCTAATATATAAAATTCTCGTGTCACAGTTTTTGTTGCCATACTCCTTCGAAACGGCTTGACCGATTTTTACCAAATTTTATATGCTTATTCAGTAGGTCTGAGAATCGGCCAACATCTATTTTTCATACCCCTAAGGGTTGTCCACCCCTAACATTTTTTTATTTTTTATATGGCAAAACAACGTTTGTCGGGACAGCTAGTTTATTTATTTCAAATCTTCTGACGACTTCCGGAAAGCCATCAGAACACGACACCTATATTTCTCTGAATTACGCTAATTAATATGACCTCATAGTAGATAGAATAAGAAGACTTAAAAGAAATTTGCTCTCACCTTAAATGCACTTGAAGGTGATACTTTTTGAAGAAACTTTTGGAGCAAAATTGACATAAATGTGACTTCTCTTTGTCGTGTACTTGACGCCTGCAAAAAAATAAATGTTATTATAAAAACAAAAAAAATACCTGGTAAATTAAGTTTCTAAGGGAAAGGCGATGAAATTTTACATACGAAGCAAGCGAATTTATGAAAGAATGGAAAATTACATTCCATTGTTTCTTTATTAAATTATAGTGTAATATTTTATGTTTACATGGATAACAAAGTAAAAGGGGTAGTTACTATATTTCTTATTTCAACCTAGAAAAATTCTCTGCTGACTGTGTTGCTATTTAAGAGAGATATAGCTTAAAATAATAATTTTACGACTTTCAATCAACTGTTGTTGATTGAAAGTCGCAATTGAGCAAAAAGATTGCCGCGCTGCAACTTGCAGCACGGCAATCTTTCTGCTGGACGCCTTCTCATACTGATTGGAGCGTGCGGACAAGTGTCGTACGCGAGACATGCTTTGCACGTTCTCCTTGTCCCAGTCCGAAGATCACGCGGAATATAAGTATGAAGTATACGCGAGTATGAAGATGACGAAATCTTCGTAGGTCTGGTGAGTGGTATCGGCATGTGTATAGTACGAGTGTGGTAGCTCGGCACCTTTTTTTTATAATAATGAAGTAGTAAACGAGCACCTATGAACATCTGTAAGCAACTTCATATAGAACATAGGTTCTATCTAAAGTCAATCACAGAGGTGTTGCTACTCCCGAGGACTAAGATGGTCGCCTCATATAAAAGTGTGCCGGCAACCATACCCTTCCATCGAAACGCAATGAATGGTTCACGTCAGAAATACCTGTGCTGCAGCATGACGATCTTGGTGCCGAACGCCTTCTCGCACTGGTCGCACTTGTGCGGGCGCTCGGCGGAGTGCGTGCGGTGTGTGTATGTATTGTATGTACGAGTGTGGGAGCTCGGCACCTGTGCTGCAGCATGACGATCTTGGTGCCGAACGCCTTCTCGCACTGGTCGCACTTGTGCGGGCGCTCGGCGGAGTGCGTGCGGTGTGTGTATGTATTGTATGTACGAGTGTGGGAGCTCGGCACCTGTGCTGCAGCATGACGATCTTGGTGCCGAACGCCTTCTCGCACTGGTCGCACTTGTGCGGGCGCTCGGCGGAGTGCGTGCGGTGTGTGTATGTATTGTATGTACGAGTGTGGGAGCTCGGCACCTGTGCTGCAGCATGATGATCTTGGTGCCGAACGCCTTCTCGCACTGGTCGCACTTGTGCGGGCGCTCGGCGGAGTGCGTGCGGTGTGTGTATGTATTGTATGTACGAGTGTGGGAGCTCGGCACCTGTGCTGCAGCATGATGATCTTGGTGCCGAACGCCTTCTCGCACTGGTCGCACTTGTGCGGGCGCTCGGCGGAGTGCGTGCGGTGTGTGTATGTATTGTATGTACGAGTGTGGGAGCTCGGCACCTGTGCTGCAGCATGATGATCTTGGTGCCGAACGCCTTCTCGCACTGGTCGCACTTGTGCGGGCGCTCGGCGGAGTGCGTGCGGTGTGTGTATGTATTGTATGTACGAGTGTGGGAGCTCGGCACCTGTGCTGCAGCATGATGATCTTGGTGCCGAACGCCTTCTCGCACTGGTCGCACTTGTGCGGGCGCTCGGCGGAGTGCGTGCGGTGTGTGTATGTATTGTATGTACGAGTGTGGGAGCTCGGCACCTGTGCTGCAGCATGATGATCTTGGTGCCGAACGCCTTCTCGCACTGGTCGCACTTGTGCGGGCGCTCGGCGGAGTGCGTGCGGTGTGTGTATGTATTGTATGTACGAGTGTGGGAGCTCGGCACCTGTGCTGCAGCATGATGATCTTGGTGCCGAACGCCTTCTCGCACTGGTCGCACTTGTGCGGGCGCTCGGCGGAGTGCGTGCGGTGTGTGTATGTATTGTATGTACGAGTGTGGGAGCTCGGCACCTGTGCTGCAGCATGACGATCTTGGTGCCGAACGCCTTCTCGCACTGGTCGCACTTGTGCGGGCGCTCGGCGGAGTGCGTGCGGTGTGTGTATGTATTGTATGTACGAGTGTGGGAGCTCGGCACCTGTGCTGCAGCATGACGATCTTGGTGCCGAACGCCTTCTCGCACTGGTCGCACTTGTGCGGGCGCTCGGCGGAGTGCGTGCGGTGTGTGTATGTATTGTATGTACGAGTGTGGGAGCTCGGCACCTGTGCTGCAGCATGATGATCTTGGTGCCGAACGCCTTCTCGCACTGGTCGCACTTGTGCGGGCGCTCGGCGGAGTGCGTGCGGTGTGTGTATGTATTGTATGTACGAGTGTGGGAGCTCGGCACCTGTGCTGCAGCATGATGATCTTGGTGCCGAACGCCTTCTCGCACTGGTCGCACTTGTGCGGGCGCTCGGCGGAGTGCGTGCGGTGTGTGTATGTATTGTATGTACGAGTGTGGGAGCTCGGCACCTGTGCTGCAGCATGATGATCTTGGTGCCGAACGCCTTCTCGCACTGGTCGCACTTGTGCGGGCGCTCGGCGGAGTGCGTGCGGTGTGTGTATGTATTGTATGTACGAGTGTGGGAGCTCGGCACCTGTGCTGCAGCATGATGATCTTGGTGCCGAACGCCTTCTCGCACTGGTCGCACTTGTGCGGGCGCTCGGCGGAGTGCGTGCGGTGTGTGTATGTATTGTATGTACGAGTGTGGGAGCTCGGCACCTGTGCTGCAGCATGATGATCTTGGTGCCGAACGCCTTCTCGCACTGGTCGCACTTGTGCGGGCGCTCGGCGGAGTGCGTGCGGTGTGTGTATGTATTGTATGTACGAGTGTGGGAGCTCGGCACCTGTGCTGCAGCATGATGATCTTAGTGCCGAACGCCTTCTCGCACTGGTCGCACTTGTGCGGGCGCTCGGCGGAGTGCGTGCGGTGTGTGTATGTATTGTATGTACGAGTGTGGGAGCTCGGCACCTGTGCTGCAGCATGATGATCTTGGTGCCGAACGCCTTCTCGCACTGGTCGCACTTGTGCGGGCGCTCGGCGGAGTGCGTGCGGTGTGTGTATGTATTGTATGTACGAGTGTGGGAGCTCGGCACCTGTGCTGCAGCATGATGATCTTGGTGCCGAACGCCTTCTCGCACTGGTCGCACTTGTGCGGGCGCTCGGCGGAGTGCGTGCGGTGTGTGTATGTATTGTATGTACGAGTGTGGGAGCTCGGCACCTGTGCTGCAGCATGATGATCTTGGTGCCGAACGCCTTCTCGCACTGGTCGCACTTGTGCGGGCGCTCGGCGGAGTGCGTGCGGTGTGTGTATGTATTGTATGTACGAGTGTGGGAGCTCGGCACCTGTGCTGCAGCATGATGATCTTGGTGCCGAACGCCTTCTCGCACTGGTCGCACTTGTGCGGGCGCTCGGCGGAGTGCGTGCGGTGTGTGTATGTATTGTATGTACGAGTGTGGGAGCTCGGCACCTGTGCTGCAGCATGATGATCTTGGTGCCGAACGCCTTCTCGCACTGGTCGCACTTGTGCGGGCGCTCGGCGGAGTGCGTGACGGCGTGCGCGGCGAGCTGCGACAGCGACAGGAAGCGGCGGTCGCACACCGCGCACGCGTGCGGCAGGCGGGACGGCTGGTGCATCTTCAGCCGGTGCGACCAGATGTCCACCACCTCTGCGGGGAATAACCATTGCTTTTTTACCTAACTAGTGTAATTCGATCGGAACAGTGATAGAACCAGTGTAGTTCCACCGGGGAAGTATTACCGCCACACCTATTTCGAGCGTGAAGCATTTCTTGCGTTTCGATAGAAGGGTGTGTGTCGGCGACTCGTCTAATTAACTAGATTAAGTTCCCTTATGTAATGTATGTACGAATTATGTTACGAAAATCCAATGTTTCTGCAGTGTTCATTACGATAGGATCAAAATAGACTCAAGCTAAGATTATAACACGATATGAAAGAGATGCAAGATGTAAATACGAGATAGCGAATAAGTTTACGTAAGATTCATGGAAGTTTTATGAAAAATGTATATTCAACGTAATTTTTGATAGTTCTAATTAAGTTGTATTGTTGTAATTAGTGTAGATCGATAGGTTAAATATTTCTCTACATTTTTATATACAATAGATAAGGATAAGGTTTAGAACTTAGGATTTATTAAGGAAAATAAGTATAGGACAGGACAAAATTGCTGTATTTTTACGATGTTTTTTACGAATAACTTTTTTGTCTTTTTAGATATAAGAATAAGGATTGTATGGTTTAATAGAACTTTTTAAGACGAATGTAACGATGTATGACACATGTATGTAAGATTTTGGGAAGAAATAAAGATTTAGCGGGACATGGGTCAGCCAAAGTGAAAATTAGATCGAAATGTTAGGCAATATGGGCTTAGAGCCATGCGGCTCTCTTTAAGGTAATGCCGAAGGGCAGCGGACCAGGCGGGTTTTTAGCTGCGAACATGGCCTCCAGAGAGAAGCACTCCCAAGAAGAAAGAAGAAAAAGAAGAAAGAAAACTCTGAAGAAGAAAGAAGACTCAAGACACTCAAGACTGAAGACTGGAAACTCTGCAGGACGGAAGGACCTTCTGCAGCAGGAAGAAGGAAGATTCTCCGCGACAGAAGAGCGAAGAATATTAGGGCTAGGCAAGGGGGATTAGGGCTAGGCTTTGGCTGGTCCATTAAGGCTTAGACAAAAAACGTCATTCTTGTTTCTTTTGAAAACGTCTCCTCCCCCCGCACCTACCCCCCGCACCCTCTACATCGACGCGGCAAGAGAACGGCGCAACTCCCCGACGCGAAGTACACACACGAGCGGGCTTCCGGCGCCGGACGAGCGAAAGTCCGTCCGTATCAACATCACGCCCGCCCCCCTCCGTCGCGGTAAGAGCCGTCGGTGAGGACTCGCTTTAGCCGACGGACGCGCCTGCGCACTCACGACAACGCACGTGGGGCGCACGGCACGCACGCCCCGCGACATCTGCTGGTCCTTCGAGCCGGATCTACGTGTATTTCGTCGAGACATCGGGTTACTGACGTCGTCATGCCTGTCACCAGGAGCCAGAGGGGTACCTCGCCGCCGAACCAGTCGACTGCGCCCCGTGCTGAAGAAGAGGCACAAGGGACAACTGACTCTTCGGGAACGTCGGGAACCTCGGGCACAACTACAGAGGGAACGTTAACTACGTACGAGTCAAGAGTCACTTCAGAGACGGAAGTTGCTGCTCCTGCTGCTCCAGCTGCTGCAACGGCAGCACCTGCAGCAAAGAAGAAGATTCGCTCCGTCGTGTCCACGGGACGTCGGGAACGGGAAGCCAAGCTGGAATTGGCGCGCCGACAACTAGACGAAGCGAAGGCAGCAGCGGAACTCGCCCGGGCCCAATGGGAGTTGGCCCAGGTGGAAGATGAAGAGTCCGAAGTTGAAGAAGAGAACCCTACATGGGACGCCAACGTCCAGACATGGGTGCAGTCGACGGTCGGTCGGATGTCCGAAGAGGTACGTCGGGGGGAGGTGCCCAAGGAGGGGCACCAGCAGGGCACGTCCAAGGAGGGGCGCGCCATCCAACCTCCAATTGCCGCGGTCAAGCCAGAGGACCAAGAGGAACCTTCAACAAACGGGACCAAGGATTTAGCGGAGGCCATCATCAAGGCAATCAGCGCGGCGCCAAGGAGTGCGCCGAGCTACGTGCACGAGTTGCCGGACTTCGACGGGAGGAGCGAAGAGTGGATCGCCTTCAGGACGGTATATGAAGACACTGCGCCAATGTTTACAGATGTCCTCAACATGGCGCGGCTGCGGCGGTCCATCAAGGGTGCGGCACGGGAGGCGGTGAAGAGTCTCCTGTATTCGGAGTGCCCACCAGAGGAAATATTGGAAGCTCTTCGTCGAAGATTCGGAAGACCAGAAGCCCTGATCCTGATGGAGTTGGAGAAGGTGAAGAACCTGCCACGCATCACGGAAGGTGCGCGCGACGTCTGCGTGTTTGCCAGCCGGGTGAACAACACTGTCGCGACAATTCGGGGGCTTCGGAGACCGCAGTACCTACACTCGCCGGAGATGGTGAAGACCATCGTGGACAAGATGCCGGCGGTGCTGCGCTATCGGTGGTACGACTATGCCGCCGAGAAGGAAGATGAAGATCCAGACCTGGTGCTAATGATGAAGTTTCTCAACAGGGAAGCGGACCGGTGTGGACCCTACGCGACGCAGGAGACGGTGCATCAAAGGCAGCCTCCCTGGCGTCAATCCGAACACACCACGTCCGATCGGGTCGAAGAAGAGAGGAAGACCTGTCCACACTGCCGGGACGAGCATCACCTCTACGAGTGTCGCAAGTTCCTACGGCTGCCGGTAAGAGAGAGGTGGGACGTCGCTGAGAAGTCACGGATGTGTTTCAGGTGTCTGCAAGGGCGGCACCAGAAGGAGACATGTCGGCGTCCTCCCTGCAAGGCGTGCAATCGGATGCATCACTTCGTGCTTCATGAAGAACGGGGGTCTAGCCCGAAGCCCGAAGAGATGAGGGAAATCGCGAACAATGTCATGCTCCCGGTGAATGCGGCGATGACAGGAAGGGCGTATCTGAAGATGGTTCCAGTCGAGCTGTACGGACCAAGGGGAGCTGCCAAGGTGCTAGCGTTGCTGGATGAGGGGTCAACTGTCACGCTTCTCGATGCAGCGGTTGCGAGACGACTCGGCCTCAGAGGACCTGTGGAAGCGCTCACCCTGGAGACCGTAGGAGGGAAGACCATCACCAAGGGAGACTCGATGAGGCTCAATATGAAGGTCAAGGGACTGCACCAGGAGAAGAAGAGGACCATCTCTGGGGCACGCACGATCGACGATATCAACCTGACGCCTCAGAGATTGGATAAGAAGAAGATTGAGCAGTATGCTCACCTCAAGCCGATGGCAAGCCAGTTGTACTACGAAGAGGAATCACCCAAGCTACTGATTGGACAAGACAACTGGGAGCTCATCGTGTCCAGAGCCACGCGCAAGGGGAAGCGAAGTCAACCCGTAGCATCATTGACCTATCTGGGGTGGGTGCTACACGGGTCCAACGGAGCAACGTCGAGACCCGTGAACTTCGAGACCAGCGCGCACTTGTCTTCTAGAGAAGAAGAATTTGGCAAGGACATCACACGAAAGGGGAATCTTCTCAACAGCGGAAGCAACAAGGAAGATTGGCAGAAACCGCGCACCTTCAAGAAGAAGCCCAAGGGAATGGAGAAAGGGGGGTCGACTGTGGGGGCGCAGCCCGTCGATCAGCGTCCGGATCCAGACCCAACCAAGTTCACAAGATGGACACAACTGGTGGGGGCAACAGCGAGGTTACTGCAAACGAAGAATCAAGAGAGAAGATATACTCCCCTCGAGCACGACAAGATTATGGAAGCCGAGAAGATTGTATTAAGAAGAAGCCAAGAAGAGAGCTTCCAAGAAGAAGTACTCTGCGTCAGGGAAGGAAGGCCGTTGAAGAAAGAAAGCCGGCTTAAGGAACTGGACGTCGTCATGGAAGATGGACTACTACGACTCCGTGGAAGAATCGACGCAGCAGTACACACGCGGCAAGAGAAGGGACCTGTGGTGCTGGATAGCCAGCATCACATCACCGGGCTGCTCATCAAGTACTACCATGAGAAGTTGGGTCATGGTAACCACGCAACGGTGATCGACGAGTTGAGGCGACGCTACTGGATCCTGGGACTACGGTCTGCGGTCAAGTCGACGGTTCATCGGTGCCAATGGTGCAGGGAGCGTCGTGGCACACAAGAGTTCCAGCAGCTGGGGAGGTTCCCGCTGGAAACCTCACGAGGGGGAGAACCGCCGATCAAGCAAGGAAGCCGTCGCCAAACTCAAGAAGGAAGACGTCATCACCGCGGCAAACAAGATGGGCATCAGGTGGGAACTCATACCACCTGGGGCTCCCAGCAAGGAGGGCACATGGGATCACCTCGTCTGGTCCCTAACAAGGACCCTGGCGGCAATCCTCCAGAGAAGGCATCCCAAGGAAGAAGTCCTGCACGCTCTGCTGTTGGAAGCGGAGCACCTGGTGAATTCAAGACCTCTCATCAAAGCCGACGAAGATACGGAAGAAGGGGCCCACACTCCCAATCATTTCCTCATTGGGAGATCCTGCGGCACAAGATTGGGGACATTCACCGACGAAGATCTCACCGGCCAAGGGGTGAGGTGGTCCGAACCTATCCTGGACCCGACGGGCGCACCAGAGTACTGGAGGTGCGCACGGCAGGGGGCGTCCTGAAACGTCCCAGCTCCAAGGTGGTGCTACTGGTTCCGGCGCAACGCGACGAGGAGCGAGCAGTCGTCGAGCCGAGCAGCGGATCGGCGACCAGCGAGCCAGACTGCGGGGAGGCGGTCATCGCATCGGGCCAGCAGCACGGAGTCGCCGGGTCAGGAGTTGGTGCTACGCACGAGGGGGAGGATGTCGGCGACTCGTCTAATTAACTAGATTAAGTTCCCTTATGTAATGTATGTACGAATTATGTTACGAAAATCCAATGTTTCTGCAGTGTTCATTACGATAGGATCAAAATAGACTCAAGCTAAGATTATAACACGATATGAAAGAGATGCAAGATGTAAATACGAGATAGCGAATAAGTTTACGTAAGATTCATGGAAGTTTTATGAAAAATGTATATTCAACGTAATTTTTGATAGTTCTAATTAAGTTGTATTGTTGTAATTAGTGTAGATCGATAGGTTAAATATTTCTCTACATTTTTATATACAATAGATAAGGATAAGGTTTAGAACTTAGGATTTATTAAGGAAAATAAGTATAGGACAGGACAAAATTGCTGTATTTTTACGATGTTTTTTACGAATAACTTTTTTGTCTTTTTAGATATAAGAATAAGGATTGTATGGTTTAATAGAACTTTTTAAGACGAATGTAACGATGTATGACACATGTATGTAAGATTTTGGGAAGAAATAAAGATTTAGCGGGACATGGGTCAGCCAAAGTGAAAATTAGATCGAAATGTTAGGCAATATGGGCTTAGAGCCATGCGGCTCTCTTTAAGGTAATGCCGAAGGGCAGCGGACCAGGCGGGTTTTTAGCTGCGAACATGGCCTCCAGAGAGAAGCACTCCCAAGAAGAAAGAAGAAAAAGAAGAAAGAAAACTCTGAAGAAGAAAGAAGACTCAAGACACTCAAGACTGAAGACTGGAAACTCTGCAGGACGGAAGGACCTTCTGCAGCAGGAAGAAGGAAGATTCTCCGCGACAGAAGAGCGAAGAATATTAGGGCTAGGCAAGGGGGATTAGGGCTAGGCTTTGGCTGGTCCATTAAGGCTTAGACAAAAAACGTCATTCTTGTTTCTTTTGAAAACGTCTCCTCCCCCCGCACCTACCCCCCGCACCCTCTACATCGACGCGGCAAGAGAACGGCGCAACTCCCCGACGCGAAGTACACACACGAGCGGGCTTCCGGCGCCGGACGAGCGAAAGTCCGTCCGTATCAACATCACGCCCGCCCCCCTCCGTCGCGGTAAGAGCCGTCGGTGAGGACTCGCTTTAGCCGACGGACGCGCCTGCGCACTCACGACAACGCACGTGGGGCGCACGGCACGCACGCCCCGCGACATCTGCTGGTCCTTCGAGCCGGATCTACGTGTATTTCGTCGAGACATCGGGTTACTGACGTCGTCATGCCTGTCACCAGGAGCCAGAGGGGTACCTCGCCGCCGAACCAGTCGACTGCGCCCCGTGCTGAAGAAGAGGCACAAGGGACAACTGACTCTTCGGGAACGTCGGGAACCTCGGGCACAACTACAGAGGGAACGTTAACTACGTACGAGTCAAGAGTCACTTCAGAGACGGAAGTTGCTGCTCCTGCTGCTCCAGCTGCTGCAACGGCAGCACCTGCAGCAAAGAAGAAGATTCGCTCCGTCGTGTCCACGGGACGTCGGGAACGGGAAGCCAAGCTGGAATTGGCGCGCCGACAACTAGACGAAGCGAAGGCAGCAGCGGAACTCGCCCGGGCCCAATGGGAGTTGGCCCAGGTGGAAGATGAAGAGTCCGAAGTTGAAGAAGAGAATCCTACATGGGACGCCAACGTCCAGACATGGGTGCAGTCGACGGTCGGTCGGATGTCCGAAGAGGTACGTCGGGGGGAGGTGCCCAAGGAGGGGCACCAGCAGGGCACGTCCAAGGAGGGGCGCGCCATCCAACCTCCAATTGCCGCGGTCAAGCCAGAGGACCAAGAGGAACCTTCAACAAACGGGACCAAGGATTTAGCGGAGGCCATCATCAAGGCAATCAGCGCGGCGCCAAGGAGTGCGCCGAGCTACGTGCACGAGTTGCCGGACTTCGACGGGAGGAGCGAAGAGTGGATCGCCTTCAGGACGGTATATGAAGACACTGCGCCAATGTTTACAGATGTCCTCAACATGGCGCGGCTGCGGCGGTCCATCAAGGGTGCGGCACGGGAGGCGGTGAAGAGTCTCCTGTATTCGGAGTGCCCACCAGAGGAAATATTGGAAGCTCTTCGTCGAAGATTCGGAAGACCAGAAGCCCTGATCCTGATGGAGTTGGAGAAGGTGAAGAACCTGCCACGCATCACGGAAGGTGCGCGCGACGTCTGCGTGTTTGCCAGCCGGGTGAACAACACTGTCGCGACAATTCGGGGGCTTCGGAGACCGCAGTACCTACACTCGCCGGAGATGGTGAAGACCATCGTGGACAAGATGCCGGCGGTGCTGCGCTATCGGTGGTACGACTATGCCGCCGAGAAGGAAGATGAAGATCCAGACCTGGTGCTAATGATGAAGTTTCTCAACAGGGAAGCGGACCGGTGTGGACCCTACGCGACGCAGGAGACGGTGCATCAAAGGCAGCCTCCCTGGCGTCAATCCGAACACACCACGTCCGATCGGGTCGAAGAAGAGAGGAAGACCTGTCCACACTGCCGGGACGAGCATCACCTCTACGAGTGTCGCAAGTTCCTACGGCTGCCGGTAAGAGAGAGGTGGGACGTCGCTGAGAAGTCACGGATGTGTTTCAGGTGTCTGCAAGGGCGGCACCAGAAGGAGACATGTCGGCGTCCTCCCTGCAAGGCGTGCAATCGGATGCATCACTTCGTGCTTCATGAAGAACGGGGGTCTAGCCCGAAGCCCGAAGAGATGAGGGAAATCGCGAACAATGTCATGCTCCCGGTGAATGCGGCGATGACAGGAAGGGCGTATCTGAAGATGGTTCCAGTCGAGCTGTACGGACCAAGGGGAGCTGCCAAGGTGCTAGCGTTGCTGGATGAGGGGTCAACTGTCACGCTTCTCGATGCAGCGGTTGCGAGACGACTCGGCCTCAGAGGACCTGTGGAAGCGCTCACCCTGGAGACCGTAGGAGGGAAGACCATCACCAAGGGAGACTCGATGAGGCTCAATATGAAGGTCAAGGGACTGCACCAGGAGAAGAAGAGGACCATCTCTGGGGCACGCACGATCGACGATATCAACCTGACGCCTCAGAGATTGGATAAGAAGAAGATTGAGCAGTATGCTCACCTCAAGCCGATGGCAAGCCAGTTGTACTACGAAGAGGAATCACCCAAGCTACTGATTGGACAAGACAACTGGGAGCTCATCGTGTCCAGAGCCACGCGCAAGGGGAAGCGAAGTCAACCCGTAGCATCATTGACCTATCTGGGGTGGGTGCTACACGGGTCCAACGGAGCAACGTCGAGACCCGTGAACTTCGAGACCAGCGCGCACTTGTCTTCTAGAGAAGAAGAATTTGGCAAGGACATCACACGAAAGGGGAATCTTCTCAACAGCGGAAGCAACAAGGAAGATTGGCAGAAACCGCGCACCTTCAAGAAGAAGCCCAAGGGAATGGAGAAAGGGGGGTCGACTGTGGGGGCGCAGCCCGTCGATCAGCGTCCGGATCCAGACCCAACCAAGTTCACAAGATGGACACAACTGGTGGGGGCAACAGCGAGGTTACTGCAAACGAAGAATCAAGAGAGAAGATATACTCCCCTCGAGCACGACAAGATTATGGAAGCCGAGAAGATTGTATTAAGAAGAAGCCAAGAAGAGAGCTTCCAAGAAGAAGTACTCTGCGTCAGGGAAGGAAGGCCGTTGAAGAAAGAAAGCCGGCTTAAGGAACTGGACGTCGTCATGGAAGATGGACTACTACGACTCCGTGGAAGAATCGACGCAGCAGTACACACGCGGCAAGAGAAGGGACCTGTGGTGCTGGATAGCCAGCATCACATCACCGGGCTGCTCATCAAGTACTACCATGAGAAGTTGGGTCATGGTAACCACGCAACGGTGATCGACGAGTTGAGGCGACGCTACTGGATCCTGGGACTACGGTCTGCGGTCAAGTCGACGGTTCATCGGTGCCAATGGTGCAGGGAGCGTCGTGGCACACAAGAGTTCCAGCAGCTGGGGAGGTTCCCGCTGGAAACCTCACGAGGGGGAGAACCGCCGATCAAGCAAGGAAGCCGTCGCCAAACTCAAGAAGGAAGACGTCATCACCGCGGCAAACAAGATGGGCATCAGGTGGGAACTCATACCACCTGGGGCTCCCAGCAAGGAGGGCACATGGGATCACCTCGTCTGGTCCCTAACAAGGACCCTGGCGGCAATCCTCCAGAGAAGGCATCCCAAGGAAGAAGTCCTGCACGCTCTGCTGTTGGAAGCGGAGCACCTGGTGAATTCAAGACCTCTCATCAAAGCCGACGAAGATACGGAAGAAGGGGCCCACACTCCCAATCATTTCCTCATTGGGAGATCCTGCGGCACAAGATTGGGGACATTCACCGACGAAGATCTCACCGGCCAAGGGGTGAGGTGGTCCGAACCTATCCTGGACCCGACGGGCGCACCAGAGTACTGGAGGTGCGCACGGCAGGGGGCGTCCTGAAACGTCCCAGCTCCAAGGTGGTGCTACTGGTTCCGGCGCAACGCGACGAGGAGCGAGCAGTCGTCGAGCCGAGCAGCGGATCGGCGACCAGCGAGCCAGACTGCGGGGAGGCGGTCATCGCATCGGGCCAGCAGCACGGAGTCGCCGGGTCAGGAGTTGGTGCTACGCACGAGGGGGAGGATGTCGGCGACTCGTCTAATTAACTAGATTAAGTTCCCTTATGTAATGTATGTACGAATTATGTTACGAAAATCCAATGTTTCTGCAGTGTTCATTACGATAGGATCAAAATAGACTCAAGCTAAGATTATAACACGATATGAAAGAGATGCAAGATGTAAATACGAGATAGCGAATAAGTTTACGTAAGATTCATGGAAGTTTTATGAAAAATGTATATTCAACGTAATTTTTGATAGTTCTAATTAAGTTGTATTGTTGTAATTAGTGTAGATCGATAGGTTAAATATTTCTCTACATTTTTATATACAATAGATAAGGATAAGGTTTAGAACTTAGGATTTATTAAGGAAAATAAGTATAGGACAGGACAAAATTGCTGTATTTTTACGATGTTTTTTACGAATAACTTTTTTGTCTTTTTAGATATAAGAATAAGGATTGTATGGTTTAATAGAACTTTTTAAGACGAATGTAACGATGTATGACACATGTATGTAAGATTTTGGGAAGAAATAAAGATTTAGCGGGACATGGGTCAGCCAAAGTGAAAATTAGATCGAAATGTTAGGCAATATGGGCTTAGAGCCATGCGGCTCTCTTTAAGGTAATGCCGAAGGGCAGCGGACCAGGCGGGTTTTTAGCTGCGAACATGGCCTCCAGAGAGAAGCACTCCCAAGAAGAAAGAAGAAAAAGAAGAAAGAAAACTCTGAAGAAGAAAGAAGACTCAAGACACTCAAGACTGAAGACTGGAAACTCTGCAGGACGGAAGGACCTTCTGCAGCAGGAAGAAGGAAGATTCTCCGCGACAGAAGAGCGAAGAATATTAGGGCTAGGCAAGGGGGATTAGGGCTAGGCTTTGGCTGGTCCATTAAGGCTTAGACAAAAAACGTCATTCTTGTTTCTTTTGAAAACGTCTCCTCCCCCCGCACCCTCTACATCGACGCGGCAAGAGAACGGCGCAACTCCCCGACGCGAAGTACACACACGAGCGGGCTTCCGGCGCCGGACGAGCGAAAGTCCGTCCGTATCAACATCACGCCCGCCCCCCTCCGTCGCGGTAAGAGCCGTCAGTGAGGACTCGCTTTAGCCGACGGACGCGCCTGCGCACTCACGACAACGCACGTGGGGCGCACGGCACGCACGCCCCGCGACAGTGTGGTTACCGGCACACATTCACTTGAGGCGACCATCATCGTCCTCGGGTGTAGCAGCGCATCTGTGATTGACTTCAGATGGAACTCATGTTCTGTATGAAGTTAACTACAGATGTCCATGGGCGGCAGGTACCACTTACCATCAGGTGGATTGCATGCTCCTTTGCTACTTCAGCCAGATATAAAAAAAAAAGGTTCCACAGCCATGTATTTCTAGCGTTAAGCAACTCTTACTTTTCAATGGAAACTTATGACTGCTGACTAACTTATGTATGAGATGACCATCTTATTCCTCAAAAGTATCACCGCATCTATAATCAACTCCAGATAGAACCCCTGTTCTTGTTGTAGATGTGTATGGGCGTCAGTAATCACTTACCATCAGGTATACTGCAATACTTGTACTGCATGCTCATTTGCTTCTTCAATGTAATAAAAAGAAAACAAGAAAAGAACTATACTCTTATACATTTTATACAAAAAAATTCAAACCAAACAAAAAAACCACCAACCTTTACTACAAATGTTGCATCGCTTTTTAATACTGAGATGCTTGATCTTGTTGTGTTTGTAACGGGCACTCATCGTCGAGAACGTCTTATCACACACTTTGCACTTGTATCTCTTCCGTTCACTCATCGGCATGTGCTGGTACATGTGCTCCTTCAAGTTGCGCACCGTCTTGCCACACTCTTCACAGACCATCCCCACTGATTTGCTGGGCTGTTTTGGCCTCCTCCGCTTCTTGTATTCCCTTTTGATTTTGATGGGTTCTGTTTGAAAAGAAATACTTATGAAATTGCCTTTAGATGTCCTTTAAAAATATTTATTTAAAAAAATATTGCATTCACATATTTATGCATACTACTGCTAATAGAAAGAATTACATATTATAAACTTTTATGACCAGAGAATTTCCCTTTAATATGAAAATTTATTGAAGTCTTGAATATTTTACAAAGAAATTTGTTCTACATAAAATGTTAGCAATAATTTAAGTTGGTTGTTAAACAAGTGTTGACTGGTGACGTACCACTACAAGACATATCTAACATAAAGAAGTGCAAGAGTATGGCTTCTGACACTATATTATGAGGTGACCATTAAGTTTTTAGGTTTAGGTTAGGTTTAGGTTTTTTTTAAGAAAGTAATTAAATCATGAAGGGCAAATTAAGACACTCAATTAAACACATTTATGATCTTCTCATACTTTTCAGCCGAAATACGTACCATTTTCTTTAGTATCTTCCGATATAGCTTCATCCTTGATTAATTTAATAACACTGAGCAATTCATCATCCGATTCACAATCCTGTATATCCTCTACTTTCACATTACGTTCATTAAAATCTACGTCACTATCATTATTAATAGAAATAAAATTATTATTATTGGTTAATTCTTCTTTGATTTCATTAAAAATATTATCTTTGTTAATTTTAATCTCTGTTTCAAGTGTTCTCCAGTAGAGATCATTTTTTTGTGCAAGGGATTTGAATTCGTGGAATGAAATTATGTTATTGTAGCATTCTATACACAGCTTTGTACTTGTTGAATCTTCTAGACTAACCTAAAATGTAAAAACATGTAATGTAAAAACATTAATTTTCTTATAATATTGAAGTAGTAAATTATCACGCAGTCCACCTGATGGTAAGTGATGATGCTGCTCATGGACATCTGTAATAAACACCAGATAAGACAGTTGGCCATACTTTTCTGACTACCCCTTGAGAAAAGCTTGGGATAATTGTGTCTCCTTTACAACACCATGAGACCAGAACATAGCAGCCTTACCTCTGCTGTTTATTCTGCTAAAATAGGTTTGCCAGTGGCATGTTGAAGGTCGAACTACAAAGAATTTTAACTTTCTATGTTATTATTTGGTGTGCATCTAAATTGCCTAAACAAAAACTTTATATTTCTACAAATACATAATGTAATTATAACATTGTTTCTGTAATCAATCAACACATTTTAATACAGCAACCATTTATTTTACCAATTTTTTCAGACACCCACCTTAGTATCTTTTATAAAGAATTGTTTAATATAATATTCAACACTATAAATATAATCATACATTTCAAATATCTAAGTACTTTAAATGACTAATTAATCACTATAATAATTAGTTAAAGGGAAAACATACTACCTGGATATCCAAACAAAACAATAATACATCTCGATAACTCTCTGCTTTCCCGCTTATTTCAAGTTCTCTCATATCTTTATCCGCTGTATCAGCGAGACAAATTCTACAGACACTCATCTTAATATTACGTTGAGTAAATATTTTAGTTTTACATCCTTTTAAAATTAAAATAAATATTTCCCTTTACTATGCCACATGAAAACAAAATATTTCGTTCCGAACAAATGTCTAGTTGACAACTGACACTTGACTTGACATGACAATTATGAAACAGGGAATTCATAAACAAAATACAGTTTACTAGCCTCGGATTCACTTACTTTTGCCTAATATTTTGGTATTTTAATTAAAATAATAATTGTACGTTGGGCGTCTAATAGGATTTTATTGGAAGGTAAAACTGTTAACTTACACCATTTATTCATATTTAAAGCAAGGATTTTCTATGTCAGATAAGCGAGAAATGGTACAGTAAGATGGCGATCAGCTAGTTTCTGCAATGGAATCTATGTGCTGTGTGTACAGCGCTGCGCGAAACGATGATAACCATGGGTAAGTAGCTGATGTAGTCATCTACGAACTGTTGCTCCCTAGGTAGTGCTTGAACATGTAGAATTGCGCTCTATATGTTCCTTGGGAAGTTACGCGAGTATACTATACTATTGTATACGTAGGGTACTACGTACTCAATAAAGATATAAATAATCGAAATTGGAAGGTTTTATGTATAAATAACTGTCAGTAACACATGATAGGAAATAACTGGGAACATATAATCATTTTCTTTCTTATATTTTCTTATATTACAGAGGCGTATATTAAAATTAAAACAAATGAGAAAACTTGTACACACATCATTTTAATACCTACCAAAAAAAACGGTCACAAATACCTATGTTAAAAAATGTCATGAAACACGTACAGTTATAACAAAAATATGTAGAAAATGTGCAAAGCTAAAAGTCTTATTGTGCATTCTTTCAAAATGGATCACAAAAATCCATCAATCAATCCGTTAATATATCGAAAGAAAAAACAAACTAGAAATCTAAGGACTGTCAGGTTTTTCAGCTATATTCTCGTCTACGACGTCTTCAACGATCACATCGGAGCAGGCACACTCTTCGGTCAGGCTCGGAGTGTCATCCGGCATGTCAATATTCAAAGTGTTCGCTATCACGTCCAGCTTATCATTCAGATAGGGGTATTCGTTCATCATTGACTCCACCACGTACTTCAGCCGTTCGTTCAAGGTCTTCGCTTGTGTGTATTCGTTGATCACGACTGATTTAGGTTTCCTCACGCGTAGAGATTGGCGTTTGATAGCAGTACCCAATTCCGTACCCAATCTTTGAGTACGTACAACACGCTCCAGCAACTAAATCAGATAAAAATATCATGAACACACTGATTGAAAAGCATTATTGTATCTTATTTTGACTCCGTTACGCTTACGCCTTCTTGAACTCATTGAGATTTTAATAGGTTGGCAAAAATGTATAAATTACCACGGTAAGTTAATTCTTCAAAATAACCATATTACTTTGTAATATGTGTCCCTACTTACATTTTCAGTTCCCAGATTCCAGTGTTTGCAAAGACATGATAATATTTGAAATTTGCAAGAATAATGGCTTTGTTAAAGTTAATAAGAGTACTTACGTGAAGATCTTCAGAAGTGTGGGTTACGGATTTATATAACCACCAAATAATAGGATCAACTTGGCGTAAAAGATAAGAAACAAAACTAGATAGGTAATTAATATACTAGATAAATTCGGATACTTGCGGTTTTTTGGGCCGTAATAATTGGTGGCTACTATATCTTTGGGCCCTTCTATGAAAAAAATACATTAAATAATTCCAAGCTCAAGTGAGTAGACTAGTAACTTTACCCATTGCTTCTGCTTCTCCGTGTCCCGACACTCCCGCATCCCAAGCTCAAGTGAGTAGACTAGTAACTTTACCCATTGTTTCTGCTTCTCCGTGTCCCGACACTCCCGCATCCCAAGCTCAAGTGAGTAGACTAGTAACTTTACCCATTGTTTCTGCTTCTCCGTGTCCCGACACTCCCGCATCCCAAGCTCAAGTGAGTAGACTAGTAACTTTACCCATTGTTTCTGCTTCTCCGTGTCCCGACACTCCCGCATCCCAAGCTCAAGTGAGTAGACTAGTAACTTTACCCATTGTTTCTGCTTCTCCGTGTCCCGACACTCCCGCATCCCAAGCTCAAGTGAGTAGACTAGTAACTTTACCCATTGTTTCTGCTTCTCCGTGTCCCGACACTCCCGCATCCCAAGCTCAAGTGAGTAGACTAGTAACTTTACCCATTGTTTCTGCTTCTCCGTGTCCCGACACTCCCGCATCCCAAGCTCAAGTGAGTAGACTAGTAACTTTACCCATTGTTTCTGCTTCTCCGTGTCCCGACACTCCCGCATCCCAAGCTCAAGTGAGTAGACTAGTAACTTTACCCATTGCTTCTGCTTCTCCGTGTCCCGACACTCCCGCATCCCAAGCTCAAGTGAGTAGACTAGTAACATTACCCATTGCTTCTGCTTCTCCGTGTCCCGACACTCCCGCATCCCAAGCTCAAGTGAGTAGACTAGTAACATTACCCATTGCTTCTGCTTCTCCGTGTCCCGACACTCCCGCATCCCAAGCTCAAGTGAGTAGACTAGTAACTTTACCCATTGCTTCTGCTTCTCCGTGTCCCGACACTCCCGCATCCCAAGCTCAAGTGAGTAGACTAGTAACATTACCCATTGCTTCTGCTTCTCCGTGTCCCGGCACTCCCGCAACAAGCTGGCCACGTGCTCCTCGAGCTGCGCGTTCATGGCGCCGGTGTCGGCCACCTCGCGCTCCAGGCGGGCTTGCTCTTGCTCCAACTGCTCCATGTGGGACGTAGCTTCGGCTAGATCCTGTAAACAGATGGTGCAAATTTCTGTGGACGATAGATGTTGCTAATTTTGCTGTGTACTTTATGTTCGCATTAATTATGTGAGGCATTTATGGAACGGTCACGTTAAGGGAAGCAGGGTTAGTATCACGTTTTTTTAGGCAACCACTGGGAGAAATTTCATTAAATTAAGTAAAATATATTTTCGCTTAATTTTAGTCCACTTCATGTGATTGTTGCCCAGAAAAATGCAACAACATCTTACCAAGGAGACCACGGAAGTCCAAAAAATTGTCAAAACTTACTCAGAAAGTAATCAGACGCTCGATAAATAAAGATTTACAGTTAAAAGCACTTCACGTAGTTGTACACGCCCCGAGAAATAAAAATCACCTTCGTAACTCTCGCCAGGTCGGCCTTAGCCAAACGCAGTTTATGATGATAGCTGGACTGCGAGGTGTGTCCGGAGGCACCGTGGGCCTTCTCCACGGCGGCGGCCGCGCGCGCCTTCTCCATCGCCGTCTCCCGCCGCGTCACGTACAGCGCCAGGTCTTCTGCCAGCTTCTCCCCTGTTTTGCGGAGCTGTTCTCTACGGACCTGGTTAGGGTGGAGTTAATTCTACGATGTCAGGTTATTCTCGCGGTTTTGCCCGTTTGGGTCACGTCTACCAGGGTAAGGGATATTTATCCTACGTGTGAATCAAGAAAGTATGTGTGTTCCAAATTGTAGCGAAATCCAACAGGCAGTTTTTGTGTGACAGAGTAACAAACACACATACAGCCTGATAAAATTTTAAATTGGTAATATCAATAAGAAATAAGGTATTAGCAGGTGTATTCGAATTATGACCAATATGTTGAAATTGTAAGTAAATATTGATTTCAACCTATAGTTTTATCTGATGTTTATTTAACAAATAATTAAACAACTTATATTTAAAAGTAACTATAATAACTTACTTCCATACGGTGAATTTCTGCTTTCATTTGACCAATTTCACCAGCAGCTGATTTGGCACTTTGGATATTTTTCTTTAAATCTACCGCTAGAACACCCTAAAACTCGAAAATTTACATTATTAAACATAAAATTCAATATTATTTAATTCAAATATAACAAAGTATATACAAGAAAAAATTACTAGTACCTTCCTTTCCCAAATAAGCGCTTCTCTAGTCACACGATCTAGATCCTGCGTGAGGTTTATCTTCTCCTTATCAAGCGCTTCAATGTCATCTTCTAACTGAATTATTTCAGTTTCTGCATCCTGTTACAACATATTTCATAGATAACTGGATTTTTTTCCTGTTTCCTTTAATATATTCCTGCAACCTTACCCGTGAGGTAATAAAAGTTGTAAACATGAGATGGCATGCGGAGTTTATTGGATTATTAAGGTTAAAGATTTCTACTACTGTTTCAAAACCGGTAAGTGTGACAGAGAGCAAACTACCTGGAATCCCGTTCGCATGGTGTGTGCTCGGGTCTTGTAACTCGGACCCTCGAATGAAAGACCAAATTTCAACTCAATGGTTGAAATTTTGCTATCAATTTTCCTAACATCTTATTCTCAGTTTATCAATCTTCAACATTAAGACAAAAACTTACCTTGAGATTCGCAGCATACTCATGCGTCATAGCATTATTGACACGCTGTGAGGACTCGTTCCGTTCCGTGGCATCCTTCCGCGACCTCTCCAGCAACTCCAGCTTGCCTCGTAACGCTCGTAGTGAACGTTCAACACGACCTCGCTCTTGGGACACGTGTTCGCTTTCCGCTTCTATGCGCATCGTCTTTTGCTCGCAGATTTGGATCTCTGAAATGTTAAGAAGAGTTATTTGCATTGAAATTTTGCAAAACAAAAGCAAAATATTATTATGTTTTAAAGTACGATTCCCATTCAATCAAGATCAATCCAGATTCAATCCAGAATTGAGGGAAGCTGGAAAATGACTCAGTAAACTCCTCACATTTGTTTGTAGCGACATCTTATTCCTTGGAAGTAGCAATGCGGATTTAAATTACAGCATGGATGAAGTTGCATAAAGATACCAATGGGTGGCAATAACTACCTATTATCAGATGAAATGTATATTCGTTTCCTACTTCAATCTGATAGAAAAAACCTCCAGTATCTCAGCAATCTATTCTGTCAATCAGTCAATAAAAATCAGCTATCAAAAGATTTTCCAAAGACAAAATAGTAATAACCTACGTTTATTAATAAGATTGATGTCAGAGACGATCTTATGGTGCTGCGAGGTGAGCTTCACCACGTGGCCCTGCAGCCGCAGCCATTCGTGCTTCATGGTCTCCGTGCGCTCGCGAAGACTCTTGATCTGTTGCTCTAATTCTTCTATACGACGCTCTTGGGGTGATTTTAGCTAAAATTGTATCATGCACAATTAATATCAATTTCAATTAAAATCTGATTATGGAAACAATATATGGTAGCAATTTACATTATAATAAGCATCACAGACCCTTTTTTTTTTTGTTTTCGAGGGGGAAACCTTCCAAAGGTACCCGACGCCGTGGGAGCGACGCAGGGTTATGTGGGATTTTTACCGCACTAAAACCCCCCGATGGCCGTCCTCGGCGCTGAAAAGGAGGACTCCGGGATCTCGAAACGACTTCAACCGGAATCCTCCGAGCGCGCTGCCCCATCGGGCTGCTCCCAGATGGGTGGCTGGGCCCACCGCTCCGTCTAGTCTTTACGACGGTATGCGACCACACATACCGCCGTCCTTCCCGGGATTGCCTGACCGAACGGTTCGAGCTCCCACTCTAGCCGTCTGCAACCCCGGAAGCCCCTTTTAGTCGCCTCTTGTGACAGGCAGGGGATACCGTAGCCCTATTCTGACCCCGAGGCTACAGGGACGCATCACAGACCCTAATCATCCGAGTCTAGACTATATTACACGAGAATAAACAAAGTGTTCTGAGGTTATCATTATTGAAAGAATTTCTAGATAATTTGAAACTTCGGATTTGTAAAACATTTTTAACTAGCTTATAGCACTGCGGCCACGCCTAGCTACGCTACGTATTATGCTAGGTCATAAACTATCTGCGTGAGATATTTGTTATGTGCCAAATTCAGCGAAATGCGATAGATTATGCATATAATTTTACGTAAAAGAGTGACAAATACATATACACCCTTACAAACTTTCAAATTTATAATTTTAACAAGATAACAAAACAGCTCACGTCAAATACTTCTTTCAGCGCATTATACTTCTTGATAATAATGTCCAATTCTCTTTGCTTCCTAGTGATGACGAGCGCCTTCTGGTCATACTTCTCTTGTAACTGCTCGATCTCCTTCTCGCGTTCTTTCACTTTGGAAAGAGTTTCTTCTAGAATGAGCTTGTTCCGCGCTTGCCTGTCTCGGTGCACCTCTATATCCAGCATCATTTTCGCGTGTTGATTTTCCATCGCCATTAATGATATTTCCTATAAAATAACGATATGCATAATGATATATTTCTAGTATTGTTAAAAAAATCTATTGAAAAAATTGATCTAAAGTTAATTTTTCCCAAACAAATTGAAAAATCTCACTTGTTTTCTCGACATCTCCCTCATCTTCCTTATGCCATTGGCCATAGACTCTACGGCCTTATCATTTAAAAGACATTCTTGCAGATTGTGGAGAATTTCATTCTCTATTTTCATCTTCATTTCCAAACGACGATCATAATCCTTCTCTGTGCTCTTTAGAATGTTCCTCATCGTTTGATTTTCCTGCAATAATTTGTTTAATAATAATATATTTGTTTATGCGGCGTTTTTATTACATCAAATACTATTAATATCACTTACAGATTTTATCAATTCTTCGTCTCTTTCTGCCATCTCTATTGCTTCAGTAAGTTCTCCGATATGTGTCTCTAAACTTATTCGTTTTGCATTTTCACTTTCCACTACAAAATATACAAAACATTATTACATTTTGATGTCGTTTAACTCCTACATTTCTCTTTGTGTTATTACTTATAGTATCACTATTTCAATACTTACAAAGCTTGTTAGCATTCGCCATGTCGTACATTAGTTTATCTTTGTTCATTGCTATTTCCTTCCCCTTATTCATCTCTTCTATTGCCACTTTCTTTGACACTTCCAAATTATTAATCAGCGTGCGGTAGTTTTCTCGTAATGCTCTATAAATACAAGTCAAAGTAGATTTCTCATTAACAGGTGGTCAAATCAGGAAGATACCACCGCTACAGCCATTTCTAACATGAAGCAATTCATTCGTCTCGGTAAAAGGAGTGTTGCCGACTTACTTTCATATGAGGTGATCATCCTAGTTTTCGAGAGTAGAAACTCATCGGTGATTGACTTTGGCCAGTTTGTTCTGTAAAACTTGTCCGTTGGCAGTAGTAATCACTTACGATTCGGTGGACTGCATGCATCAATAGGATAAAAAAAACTTCAATATTATTTAAGATACCTGTAGTCATCTCGCACGGCATCATACACTCGATCCCGTTGTTGAATGTTCACAAGAACAGAGTTCCACAAACTTACGAGTCGACGTTTGTCTAACTCCAAATCTTCCAATTCTGCAGCGTATGCTGTTACCTGTTCAAGAAGACTTAGCAAGTTAAAACATTAAATACTTTCAATTTAATCCTATATAATTGACTTTTCAGCAGAAAGGCTAACTGCTTATTTCCCTTCATTCTATTAAAACATTTAATGTAATTTAATACTAAATGTTTAATTGTTAATGATAAAAGGAATATTCATATCTACAGTAAATATATATTATGTTGATTTGATTATTTATTATTATTTACCTTATCGTTAACTTTCTCCATTTCGACGTTCTTTATATCCAGTTGCTTTTGAAACATCTCTAGTTTGGATTCCAATTTCCAGATTTCATTATTCAGACTATATATGACCATATCCTGTAATGTTAAGAGTAATTAAAAAACGAATGTGTTCAACACTCTTCTCTGTCTCATTTAAAGTCTTGAACGTTCTAGAGTTCTGGAAAATGTCATTAAATTGACACACACAAAAGATGAACATGATGATTTGATGCAAATCAAATAAGATGACAAAGTCGAGGCAAAAATCTTTATAAAAGAAGTTCCATCCATCCATTCATCAGCCCTTTGATGTCCATAGGCCGCTGAACATAGGCCTGCCCTAAAGGCGCCACTCCAACAGGTCCTGTGCTCTCTGAATCCAACGGTTTCCCGCTGTCTTCTTCAGGTCATCGGTCCATCTGGTAGGGGGCGACCTGTACTCCTCTTGCCTAAACGTGGTCGCCACTCGAGGACCTTCCTTCCCCATTGGTTATCGGTCCTACGAGCGATGTGGCCGGCCCATTGCCACTTCAGCCTACTAATTTTGAGAGCTATGTTGGTAAGCTTCGTTCGTCTACGGATTTCATCGTTGCGAATCATATCTCGTAGCGAAATTCCGAGCATAAAAGAAGTTACATAACTTATGTTGGAGTTCTACTTACACAGGATTCCGGATCGTAAAGAAACAACTATTATTTACCATTTAATCTCTTCAGGTTCGGTAGTGAAAAAGATCTACAAGCTTATTTGCAATTTATCGTCATATTGCATTTCTGATAACATTACCAATTGCCGCTTCTCATCAGCCAAGGCCTTCTTCTCTGCACGCATCTTGTCCGACATGCGTTGGCTGACGGTGAGGTCCGACTCCGTCTCCTCGCGCCACGCCTCCAGCTGCCGGCACAGTGTCGTCAGTGCTTCCAGCTCTTCTGTTGCTTCACGTTCTGTGATGGGGAGACTGGCTGATAAGCTTAATCTACAGCAATGGTTACAGCATCAGCTTCTGAATTTCATAGAACAAATCTCAATGGGGAGCAGTAAGTATTTTTTCATCGATTGAATCAATGCAGTCGGTTTGATGGTAAGTGAAATCTGCCGCCCATGGACATCTGTGAGCAGCTTCGTAAAGAGTAAGGGTTCTATCTGAACGCAATTACAGTTGCTTTACCAAGGAACTAAGATATCGCCTCATATGAAAGTATAACGACAACCAAATCCTTCCACTAAAACGCAAGAACTGCTTCACACTAGAAATAGGTGTAGGTAAATCACCTCCTCGGTACGACCGTGCCTACTCGTTCTGGCACTTGTTAATCTACATAAATAACCATACTATTTATTACATATTGTGATTATAAATTAACTATTCACAGAATAATTCTCAAAATTCTCAATTTGATATATGGTATCTGATGGCTGGCAAAGCACGATAGTGGTTTTCGATAGGAAATATAATGTTATGCTTAGTACATCAAATCATTGTTAGAAAAAGTTTTCTTAATATTCGTCTTTGGCCTGACAAAGAGAGTTAGAATATTATAAGTAATAATCGAAAATTATGTCCTAAACCAAAGATTCTATATATGGTATTCCAACGAACGTCTCAGCGACAATAAAAGATACGGTATTAATCTTAAAATAGGACTTAATCATTTTCAATGCTAATCATATCGTCGATTATTTAAATTAAAGAAAATAATGCATCGAAATTAACATTAAGACAGGGTAGTTGAATAGAGTAGTATAACGATGTCAGCGCGATTTCCACTTGCCGCCAGTTGATTACCAGCAGTCAAACGAGATACACGCGTTCTAACCTATTAATCAAATGTAATTTGGTATTCAGTTCTCAGTGTAGTGCATTCAAAACGTAATAAACATGTTGGAATGTGATTTTATTTCTTGAAGTTTCCGCTAAATCACTAACAATGGACAATAGACCGGATCACTCCGCAGGGCCATTGATGCTTCCTTTTTTGTATATTACCTACTAGTCGATCCGGCGAACTTCATTCCGCCCAAAAGTCAAAAATCAAAAATGATCAGTGTTTCTCTACTAAATTATACGTGAATTATACATATACCTTCTCCTTGAATCCCTCTATTAAGAAAAAACTGCATCAAAATCCGTAGCGTACCTAGTTTTAAAGATCTAAGCATACTTAGGGACAGACAGCGAGAAGCGACTTTGTTTTATACTATGTAATGATAAAATTTTGTTTTAAACTTATTATAACGTTACCAGTATTAATTTCTTGTTCCAACTTTTCCTTTGCTCGTTTGTATCGTTCGTTGGATTCCTTGGCGCGCTGATCGGCTTCCTCGCGTTCTGACGTACGCTTCGCTAAGGTCGCTTCGTATTCTTCTATCAGAACCTTAAATTAAATTTGGATTTAAATTAAGCTAATGCAACTATCATCACGAACTAAATTAAACGATTTACCTAAGTAACTCAAATGCATATTGAAATAGTCCAAACTTTTTCATAATATCCTACGTTAAGTGTACGATGAAGAATGGACATATATGCAATATTTTTGTAGTAAGTTCAGGTGGACGTTACTTTAATTTTATTAAATTTTGTTATCTAAGATAAATGAATACTAACCCTTTGTGCATTCGTATCGTGGTCATTTTTATAGATGCCTTCAAGGTCCTTCTCATACGCCTGTTTACTAAGCTTTAACTCGTCGCGCTGAAAAAATATTTTGATATTTTTTTTTATTTAATTCAATAGTCAAATTTCTGTTGCTTTAAATATTTATATTGAAACATAACACATACAATTGAAAACGAACTGAATGGGTTTGAAAAAAGAATTTTAAATGAAGGCAATTTTTTTAATTCTACAATAATAAAATGTCCATGAAGCACAACTTCATTTTTGATCCTCAAAATAACTTATTGAAATTAAAACGTGAACGTAAATATAAGAGCCATGTAACAGGTGCCCGACTATGTCCGATACGTACCAAATTAAGAATTTCTTCTTCAGCTATCGCGTTCTCTTTCTCCAGAAACTGTTTGAGCGTGTTCTGGAACCGCTGCATCAGGGGATGTGTGGATTCCAGTACTGCTGGCATGGCACCCAATTCTCGCTTATTGCGCCACCTCAAAAAGATTAACAGTATAGATATGGCGATCTTGTGTCCCTGTAGATCCGGGAAAATAATAGAATAACGGTATCCTCTGCTTGTCGTAAGAGGCGATTAAGAGGGGCTTCAGCCACTTCCGGGGTAGCGGGCGGCAAGACTGGGAGAACGAATCATCTGATCAATGACCCTGAGAAGGGTGACGGTGTGTGTAGGCGCATACCATCGTAAAAACCAGACGGTGAGGTGAGGTGGACTTTTATGCCCACTTGAGCGTTGATCGACTACGTAAAGCACTCGGAGTACCCGGCTGCGTTCCTCTGGAGATTCAGAAAAGAAATTCAGCGCCGGCTACCAGGGAATTTTAGACAGTAATAAGACCGATATCTTTCGGAGGTTTCACTGTTGAAACTAGATAAAACGAAAAAAGGCATATTTCATGTGAACTTACTCATCGAACACCTCTCTGCCAGCTTTCTTGCAATGACATTGGTCCACTGGGCAAGCGCAGCACTTGCACACGGCACCCTCTGGTGGCGTTTCGTCACATTCACACGTTTCTGGCTCCTAAAAATCCATTATCACAGAATATTTTATAAACCTTTCTTAAATACGTTCGTATATATGACCGAGACTACTTAAACAATAATTATTGAAATTTTAAGGCCAAACCCTCATTTTATTTTGGAATAATATTGCCTTTATGAGGGATTATGACTGTGTCCACTTGTGTGTTGACCTCCATCTATTAGCTATTTAGCCAATAGTTACTGTGCTGGAATGCGATGATGAACATATTAGAAGTATAAGTCACTCGGGAAGATGCCTATCTTCTGAATGTTTTCTCATAGTCATCGTCTAAGACTTCAAAGGGAAGAGAGGAAGTCGTTCATTTCAAGACCAAACGGACCAATTATATGTATAATACAATTTAAATAAATAAAGACATGAATAAATACATTATTTACGACATCCTCCTACAGGTAGGTAACGGAAACCTGCCATTTTAAACAATCGTTTTACGTTTACAATTAAAAATATATGTATATCTAAACTACTAAACGTTTTAAATATGATTTATTTACATGAGGATATATAATTCTCTCGTTTCTATACAGAAGGCAAGTCTCGTCATGCACGACCATCTCGTGCTCATTTCTCGGGCACACACAGTGGGGTGTGAGCAACTCTGGACCTGTCGATTGCTCTTCGGTGCAAACGCACGGCATATCACAGTCAACCTTCTTTTTTGACATAATGTAGTAAATTCAATGCTGTTTTAAGAAAATGCTTTTCTCAGTTGTCTTGGCATAAGTGTACAATTGTTAAAACAATACAAAGTGTTGCTAAGCAATATTTAGGACGCCGTTATTCTGGTAACCATGGTAATAACGGCTAGAAATATTAGCTGTAAACTTTTTATAGAATACATAATTATTACTTGTTTGTTTAGACGATTAATTTGCCAAAAGTATAAAATTATATGATGGCCAAAATATATAAGAATAAATATTATGAGAAAAATAATATTAGACATTTTAGATTAATACACATTACTAAAATGACTAAAATTATGTAAGAGAATCGTAAAATTCAGGTTAGTTTTGGAGTATTTTAAGGCAACAATTATTATTTTTTATAGTAACACATTCATTAATATTTTTTTTCTTTCTAATAATAACGTATTACCATAGACAAACAATGGTTGTCTATGGAAAAGCTACATTCTAAACAACGACGTAAGAGATCGTAACGTATTTTATTTAGATAATTTCTTGTTGAAATCTTTGCGTTCATTATAGTGACATAGTGGAATAACCATAAACAAGTATTTGGTTTTTTATAACTCCAAGATATTTAGGCAAATGACTGCTCATTATAATGCCATGATTGTATATTACGATTATTACCTTGGTTTATTTTCAAAATTATATATCTTATTATTGAAAAATAAACCGACTTTTTCCATTAAATGTTATACATATGGTTTTCCTTTTGAAATTAATTCTGACTTATCATATATCGTTATCGGGAACGTTATCGCGAGCTTGTAACGTCTTTTTGATAGTGACGTCACCACAGTTTATGTTTAGCGAGTGAGGAGACAGTTACGAAATTTACAAATTTCGTTTTCAGTCGTAGATAAGCGCATTTTGTACATTATTTAATGTACGGCGGTTTTATTGAACCCGAATGCGTTATTTGTGAAGTGTTTTATGAAGGGCAATTCGCGTTAACTTTGGAAGTGACTGAGTTGCGTTTTGGCGGCATTGCACGAAGCCACAAAAATAGAATTCCTTGTGCAATAATTCGGCGCGTATTCCACTAACGGGGATATGGGTCAGGGTCAGTGAAGTGAAGATGTGGAGAAAAAAGTGAAAAGTGTGGAATATTATCTGGGTACTGGGTTAACATGGAGAACCCTACGGTCAGCGGGCTCCGGTCTCGTTCGCGGTCAAATACACCCTTCCTCAGATCCAGTTGTGACCGCGAAAGCTGCTTAGATGATCATACTGGGAAGTCTGGAAGGAAAACGCCAATCAAACGAAGCACGCCTATCAAGTAAGTGTTATTTATTTATATTCTACATCAATTAGTGATGAAATAACAATTTGGTAAATGTATAAGAGTAAGTAATAGAATTTCTACAAAAATGAAGAAGAACTCTCTTACTGCAATCCTAGACTGATACATATTTGTGCCTAAAAACAGCAGTATGCTATGTTCTGGTATAACAGGCGTGGTAAAGGACATATAGTCATTCAATATGGCCTAGTTCTTTCTATTAAGGTATCAAACAAAAGCTTACACCTTTTGTATCTCATGATTACATGTGTCCATGATCAACAGTGAATATATAGTAACGGGGACTGCATGCTAGTTTAGTAATTCTAAAATTCTAAATAAAAAATCCTAAAATACATTTATCAAACCGAGAATCATTAATAAGATACATTTTGTGGATAATTCAGCAATATAATTATTTCATGTGATTTTTTAAATACATCAACTAAAAAGTATTCGGAACGGACATACTTGTAAAAATCTTAGAACCCTTCAGAGTTGTAAGATATGAGTTTTACCACCACAATACACATTTCTGTCTTGAATTAGGTTTTTAGTATTTTTCTAGGAAGATAAGTCGCCTCATTACTTTAAAAATGTGTTATCATGAAAACTACAATTTTACTGAAGGCTAATTGTTAATTAATAAAAATAACTAAAATGAATGGACTTACACAGACCATCGACAATTATTATAAATACTACCTAATGTCCTTCTGGAAAATGTAAGAAAAAATTGAAAATTATGAAATTAAACAAAAAAAGTCAATTTGTACTTGCCACATTGTTGAAGAAGCAATGTATTCGGGCATTTCAACATAAGATTTCATTACTATTATGATGTTTTCCCTCAGTTCTGGTTAGTAATTCAATCTCAAGTTGATCTAAGATAACTTTAAGCTGCAGTAACTATTTAAATATGAGATGGGCTTGTCCGTTTGTTACTCAATGGAAAAAAAAATAACCTATCTTTGAATAACTCTTCATTGATTCTTTATTTTTAGTTTATGCACTGAATTATTTTATATTGGACTTATTACCTAATGCTTATGTAATGATAGGAAAACTAGTTTTATTGTGTAGTCATAACCATAAGTAACAATTTCTTTTGTTCCTTATTTTCAGCCTATCAATCAAATAACTTTATCAGTTGATATGTTAAGATAACACTATTTCAATTCAACAATAATGGATAATAATGATATGTTGCAGAATTACACTGTGACTGTGATTCAAAGACATGGGTTTTTAAGAACAAATTATTCTCTACTACTTAGCTTATTTTCGCAGTTTCACTCGCTTTGGTCTTGTGATAAATGACATGATTTTGAGTATTCTAGAAGTACAGATCACATTAAAAAAACTAAATCCATGCATTTCTCCACTTTGGTGTGGGTGTACTCCAAAGGCACACAAATTTAAGCATAATAACAGCAATGTTAAGTGGTGCTGTGTTCTTGCTTGAAAGGTGTAGTAATATGTACTTATATATCTGAGGTCAATGTTAGATTACACTTTTAGCTATAGCTTATGGAGGGTTGATTTTAGATGTCCATAGGTAGCAGTGGCTTGTATTAGGACCATTACCATTTATGTAAGTACTGTATGCTAATTTGCTACATTTTATAAAAAAAATATGTCGCATTATTCCTACTACTACCACTGTGGCATGCATGTTCGCAAGAACCTATCTACATACAAAAGTTGGAAACTATATATCTCCTTGTAAACATTAAAAAATGTAGAATTTCACACCATTGATATCCAAGGCCCCATGGTTAAGTAGGCCAGGTGTTTGTTTGATGATGTCATGACCATAAAGCTTGATAGAATAGCTGATGAGGTCGTTTGATGACCTTCCTAAATACAAATACTCGAGGTGAAGCTTATGTTAATGTTTTGACATTTTTTTATTCATATAAAGTGGCCTTGATAGTGGTTTATAGTATGTAAATTTTATCTAGAAAAAGGAATAATATAAATTGGTATGCTGTATAGCCTTGTGCTGACAAACTAACATTTTTCACATACCTATTTATTATCAAACACATTGGTTTACAACCCTAATAAAGACGTAATATAGTTATAAATCCATTATGTATGTAGTTATTTGTCTTGATATGAGTGTGTGTGTTTATTGTTTGTAGATATGGTACGAAGGGCATCACCACTAAGGGTTAGGATTCAAATAAACAAGTACAAGTTTGATTGTTCCCGTGTGGTTTCACAGGTGTATGAATTGCCCTCCATCATTAACTCCTACACTTGTCCCGTCTGAAGTTAATCTTTGCTAACAGTCTCTATATTACTTTATGTGTAATTTACTTATTTATTTATCGCCCGAAGGACCGATAACCGATGGGGAAGAAAGGTCCTTGAGTGGCGACCATGTTTAGGCAAAAGGAGTACAGATCGCCCCAGGCCTACCAGGTGGACCGACCTGAAGAAGACAGTGGGAAACCGTTGGATTCAAAGGGCACAGGACCGGTTGGAGTGGCGCCATTTAGGGAAGGCCTATGTCCAGCTGTGGACATCAAAGGGCTGATGGATGGATGGATGGATAGAATTAACTTTTACTCGTAGCTGATCTTAATCAAAATACTTCTTTACCATAAGAGCATATGAGACTCATACTCAGAGTCCCAAAGGCCAATGTTATATTCCATTTTACATGAAAAATATTACTCTTACACTTACTGTAAATGTTTAGGATTGTCTTTACTAAACAAAACAAGTATTTTTTTAACCTTTCCTTCATATGGGAAGCAATGCATCTGTGCTCAACAACTGATAACACTTATCTTATCAGGGGTTGATTGCAGATATCCATGGGTGGCAGGGGCAACATACCATTAGATAGACTGCATTCTAGCTTCCATACTTATTGATATCTATATTATATTGTAAACGCATTAAACTATTATTAAATTACTTAAAAGGTTGTCCCAAACACAGATAATGGTATCAAACTCATTTATGAAATAAATCATTTTTCATTTTCATTTTCAAACACAAATGTTTATGAGATGTATTTGTGTTTGTAACTCATTCAACTACTGATTGGATTTCACTGAAATTTAGCATACAGACATTTTAATTTAATCTAGATTATTACAAAGGATACTCATTACCTTATTAGATATGGATGAAGCCATGCGAATAACCTAATTATAGGTATATAAATAAGCTATAAAAACAAAGCATTCCTATCAATTATATATGCTAAGTTTACTTTATAGGTTAAGGTCCATGTAACATAATACATGACCTTGAGACATTGCCAAGTGATAATAACCTGTTCTGTCATGCATGCATTATTTGTGAATTGCATATTGCTTACAATGCACCCAGTATGATATAACGATGCACATAAAATTGTTAGGTTCACACTTTTGTTTTAAGCTTTTTGCATACATTTTTATATTGTAGAAATAATATACAAGTTTCTAAGAGGCCAGTGCCAATCATCTACACTTGTGATCAAATCCGAATTAAATAAAAATCCCATATGAAGACAACCACAGGTACCTTATGACCCCTGGGAACTTGAATACCTCGGTTTTGTGTTTCTTTAACCACACCCTTCAAACTGGAAAACAGTAGAGCTTAACACTACTGTAATTAGGTAGAAACAGATGTGGCGGACGCCCCGCCGGCATCGAACGACAACGTTTCTACCTTTCAAATATTTACAACCTATCTTTAGTTAAGAGTGGCATGGCCCAAAAGTTATGATACCAGTCTACTATGCAAAGGACCTGTAAATAGCAATATACAGATAAAATGTAAAAAGTAAATGTTATAATTCTTGTCTTATTGTCATTTTTCAATTTAATATACATATTTGCTAACTTAATAACCATTTTTATTTCAAGACCAGCAAGCAACCAATTCCAAAGGTAATAGTGGTTACAATGGTTACATCTATCTATAGACGTCTGTAACTAATCCAGATTGGATTGAAATAGCACTTCAATCCAATCTAGATCGCCCACAGAATACTCGTATAATGTCTTTTGCTCATCCATCCAGAATAAAGGAGCACTTAACACTATTTAGCCGGAGTAGACAAAACAAGGCTTTCAGGTTCAAACCGCCAATACTCTTTACCATCTGATTATCCGCCAAATCTATAACCACACAATGTTTCCAGGCAATTAGCGCCGCCATCAAGGAAGGTAGACCCAATTCAGGAGGACAATGAGACGGCACCGGCGCACCGCACACGGCAGTCAGTTAGAACTAACACAGAGAAACACATCAAGACATCAGACTATTCCTCGGAAGAAAGCTTAGACAGGCTAAAGGAGCATAAGAAGGAAATATATCAGGTAAGAAATCTAGATGACTCAACAATAATTATGTTGAAATATTTTTTACAATCATGCTTCTTGTTCCGCGTATAAGGAAGCTTGTACACTAGTCTTCCGAAATATCGTTGCCGATGGACGTTATTTGTCTTCGTCTGTTGTCGGCGACGGTAACAAACTGTCGTGTACAAGTTTTGTCGCTCGCGTCTCTGCTGTCTGTCGCTCGTGTGCTATATCCCTAACTGTAACCAAATGTAAGAGTGAATTTTTTTTAAGCCTGTTAGAGGTTCAGTTTCATTGCTAATTATAAGCAGAAAGATGCTTAAAAGTTGTAGGAAGAAATATATAAGTGCTAATATTTCTATTGTAATGGTACAAATGTTAAGGTGCAGTAGTGCCCCATTCGAGATAAAAATTTCAAATTTGTATAATTAAAATTGAGATATAAATAAAAACTAACGTGTATTGTTACTATAAGAGTGTTAAATCGTCGTCTTTTCATGTTGTCTCGTATTTCAGGCATTTAACATAAATTATAGTGTTTTTTTATTATATTTCCGCATAATATAACACTTAAATAACGGTTCATTCCCGGTGTTACCAATCTTACTACCAGTAGTAACACGGGTAATTTTATTACCGTTGTTACTACTGCTGCCGCTAGTAGTAAGCACGGAGAATAAAAAAATATCCTTCTTACAACTATCTTAAATCTCAATTGAAAAATCCATTTGTGCTCTGGGCTATAGAGCAAACCCAAGAAATGGACATTTATCCTTACGATCCTTACGACGCAGTCAGGTAATGAAGTTAAGTTTATACTTTTTTTTATGCGACTGAAGTAACAAACAAGCATGGAATCCATTTAATGGTAAGCGGTCACTGTTCCCCTGGACGTCTAGAAGTAACTTGGAGATGTCAAGAACATTGCTTCTATCTGAAGTCAATCACTGATGCATTGCTAGTCTCTAACACTAAAAAGGTGTTCTTCTTTTTGGATAACAACATTTTTATAAATTTTATTTTCTGAATTTAGACTAAACTAGAAGTACCAAATTTGAATTGTATTGGTTATTTGTTACGTCTATCTTTACACTATTAACTTTACCTTGAGATTGTAATGTTTTCTTTAAAACAACGGCGTCCCTGACTATTCTCTACGGTACATATTATTCATTTGTCATTTACTCCGACATTGTGGTACTGATTAAAATACATTAGCATATTAAAGAAACTCGCTAAGTTGATATCACAAGGTTGATGCCATATTAAGTGCCAGTTTTTTTATTTTCATTTAATTGTCTATAGAGGTTTTTGCATTCGATACATCTTTAAAACACCATATAGGGTCCGGTTTTCGAAGTTTTACTTCTTTTTTTAACTATATTTTAAAGGTAGTAGAACCAGTGTAGTTCGACCGGGGAAGTACCACCGACACACCTATTTCTAGCGTGAAGCAGTTCTTGCGTTTCGATAGAAGGGTGTGGTTGCCGGCACACTTTCACATGAGGCGACCATCATAGTCCTCGGGAGTACCGACGCATCTGTGATTGACTTCAGATGGAACCCATGTTCTGTATGAAGTTGATTACAGATGTCCATGGTCGGCAGCGACCACTTACCATCAGGTGGACTGCATGCTCGTTTGCTGCTTTAGTCAAATAAAATAAAAAGTTTTTGTTTCGGTGTTGGTTGTAAAAGTTTGTAAATATATTTGTTACCCTTTCACAAAAAATCTACTGGTCGGACTTCATTGATAGCACATAAATAGTTTATGATCTGGATAAATACATGGGATACTTATTACCGTGGTATACGTGAAAGAAGCGGGCGGAGCTGCGGGAATAAGCTAGTATTATACATATAAAAAAGTAATAGATGAATATCAATTGCAACATACAATTAGTACTGTTTCCGTACATCTTTATGTAATAACTTAATACACTCATTTTCATCTTCCTCCTAAACTCTGGCATCAATCGCATCAAATTATGGCTTACTAGCTCTTACCCGCGGCTTCGCCCGCACGGTTAAAAGGAATTAACATTAGCTTGATAGCGTGATTCAGAAATTGCAAATGAATTTTACTATAGCCATCTATTGCCTGGAATTAATAAATATGTATCAACTAACAAAACATGTATATTCTCATGGGAATGAGAGAGCGCGGTAAAAAGTAGCCTACGTCACTCACCACCCTCATAACTATCTCCCAGTATATAAACCATATCATATAATAGCTATGTGCCGACGTGAAAGAGGAACAAACAAATATCACATTTATAATATTTGTATGGGTTCATTTAAAAAAAATATTGTTTATCCGTTTCTCGATTCCACTTTGTATTGAACGAGCGAAGAAAAACCACCGTTTTGGACCACGATCCTTATTGCAACAAGTCGCTATTTATAGAACGTGGAAATGTGAACGGAATAAATTGAACAGACAGATCACAACGGAATGTCCGCAACGAAGACCTTTATATGCATCCATCGTGACCCAAATTCCGTTATCGGGAAAAGCTGAGATGGTAACTTTAAACGGGTATAAATAAGATGGGCGTTTGAGCCAATGTATTTCAATCTTTTTCATAACACTACCCCCGAGTGTAAATTTTCATGTATGGTGTCGTCAACCCATTATTGTCCAACTGCTGAGCGCGGGTTTGCTCTCAGGATGAGAGTATTAAGTCGTAGTCCACGGCGCTGGCCAAGTGCGAATTGGTAGAAAACATTTTCATGTATGGTAGAAATATTCAATCCAAAAGATTGATGATCGGATTAAATGATTTGGATTTTATGCGTTATAAGGGTTTGTAACATAAAACATATTTAAGTACGTTAAACACGTCATTTTGAATCAAATATGCGACCGTGTGGGATATACCCCCAGGGGGTCGCGGCCCTCAGGTTGAAAAACGCTGGTTTATGCCATTAGCCGTAATTGAATAACAATTATAACGAACCATAAATATCAATCAGTAAAGTTGTATTGTACAGACGCCCACATGTCGGCCGTCTTCCGGTATGCTTGTTAGCTATGTATGGCTTTATGTTGCTAGGACCATGCCGTATATTTGATGCTAAGTCACTGCCACCCATAGATTCTCGTCAACCTATTATTGTCCCGCTGCTGGGCACGGGTCTTCTCTTAGAATGAGAGAGTTTTAGACCATAGACCACCGCGCTGGCCAAGTGCGAATTGGTGGATACCCATAGAAATTCTATACGAAATTGTATCAGAGCCTTATTTGAAATCGGCCGTTGTATTGAGTAACCTCTTGAGAACTAAAGAAGTCGGCTAATGATCGAACACACATCATGTGTTGCTATCAGACGCTAAGCGTGCTAGGGACGGAGGAGGTGGCAAGTCCTAGGCGGTGTTTATGTATAACTTGTAGGGACCGAAATTATACCGACACAAATTTCAAAGACTATAATATCATAAAAATTACAATCGTGCGCTTTCATTTGACCTTAACGTAACAAGCAATTAAAATGCTGATACTAATGTATAATTATTATTTACCAATTTTTGTTTTTGTTATACATGAAAGCTTATTGTAAAATCTATGTATAGTTCTCGTTATCGATCCTTACCGCCTTATTAATTGGCAAGTGTTAAACACACTTATGGCAATGTAAATATCTTTCTCTCTTAAGACCAGCCGAAACTACACAGATACAATTGTAGGGTTTTGTAGACGCGCGTTGACCGCAATAGAAAATCGCAGTCGCGTGGCGTACTGGGAAGTTTCCCGTTTCATATGTAGATCAAGTTACATGTCTACGTCTAGACATTTTAAACTAGTAGAAGGAATATCTTCCCATTTCATATATAGCTCAAGTTATTCGGCTACGCTTAGACAATTTAGAATCTTGTAGAAAAATTGTCTAAATACTTTTTTTATTTTATTTATTGATATAAATATTAATTGAAATCAAATCAAATCATTGAATTGATATTAAAATGATTAATAATACTTAGTTATTGTATTAATATGCAGTATTGTTATAATTTTGTGGGTTTTATTTGAAAGCTGTCTTTTTCAACTATAGGCAGAAGGTTTGTGTTTAAAATGGGTACTTTCCGTTAAATCCGTTGTATTATTATAAATAGCACCGATATTCGGTGCAAAAATAGCCGCGTTGAATGCTACTTTCAAACTATATTACTCTTAGTTAAATCCTTAATATCGTCAATCAATTTATAAGTTAATTCCTTCGCTAGAACTCGTACTTTTAAAAGCATTGGCTTAAACAGTGTATCGTCTGTCGGTCAGTAATAACTGTAAGTAGGAGGTATCTCATTAATCCATCCATCCATCCATCCATCAGCCCTTTGATGTCCACTGCTGGACATAGGCCTCCCCTAAATGGCGCCACTCCAACCGGTCCTGTGCCCTCTGAATCCAACGGTTTCCCGCTGTCTTCTTCAGGTCATCGGTCCACCTGGTAGGGGGGCGACCTGTACTCCTTTTGCCTAAACGTGGTCGCCACTCGAGGACCTTTCGTCCCCATCGGTTATCCGTCCTTCGAGCGATATGGCCGGCCCACTGCCACTTCAGCTTGCTGATTTTGAGAGCTATGTCGGTAACCATGTCTCGTAGCGAAATTCCGAGCATAGCCCTCTCCATAGCACGCTGAGCGACTCTGAGCCTTCGAATGAGGCCTTTAGTGAAGGACCACGTTTCGGCGCCATAGGTCATCACTGGCAACACACATTGCTCGAACAATTTCGACTTCAGGCACTGAGGAATTGTGGACGAAAAGATACTACGAAATTTCCCGAACGCAGCCCAGCCGAGTTGGATTCTTCGAGTGACCTCCCTCTCAAAGTTGGACTTACCCATCCGGATCGTTTGTCCCAGGTAAATGTACTCGTCGACAACTTCGAGAGGAGTGCCGTCAACAACTACCGGTACGGGTGTGACATGGACATTAGACATGATTTTCGTCTTGTCCATGTTCATCTTAAGACCCACCCGTTGTGAGGCACTGTTGAGGTCGCCTAGCATTGTGCTGAGGTCCGTCAGCGAACCTGCCAAGATGACTATATCGTCGGCAAATCGAAGGTGTGTGACGTGTTCGCCATTGATGTTGATGCCAAGACCTTTCCACTCCATCAGCTTGAACACATCTTCCAACGCAGCGGTGAACAGTTTCGGCGATATGACATCGCCTTGCCTGACTCCCCGCTGCAATTGGATGGGGTTCGTGCTTTGGTCATGTACTCGGACTGACATGGTGGCGGCTGTGTATACACACTTCAACACCTCGATGTACCTATAGTCAATCTGGCATCGCTGAAGGGACTCCAGCACCGCCCAGTGCTCGATAGAATCGAAGGCTTTCTCATAGTCCACATAAGCAACACATAACGGCAGATTATACTCCTCGGTCTTCTGTATAATCTGCCGAAGCGTGTGTATGTGGTCCATGGTGCTGTAGCCTTTTCGGAATCCGGCTTGTTCGGGAGGCTGGAAGTCGTCAAGCCTGCGTGCAATACGGTTAGTGAGGACTCTCGAAAACAACTTATACACGTGGCTCAGAAGCGCAATGGGCCTGTAGTTCTTCAGGAGGGTTTTATCGCCCTTTTTGAAGAACAGCACCACTACGCTTCTGCTCCACGCTTCCGGGGTTGTCCCGCTAGTAATGACGGAATCGAACAACTTTTGGAGCGCCACTAGTACGGGTTTACCGCCAGCTTTTAGCAGCTCTGTTGTGATTCCGTCATCCCCCGGTGCCTTGTGGTTTTTCAGCTGTTTGAGAGCCTCTCTAATCTCGTACAGGCTGACGTCCGGGAGGTCCTCAGTATAGTGTCGGGTCAGTTTGGCACGTTTGTCGTCCGCCTTGTTACGGGCGGGAGCTCGTGCGGAAGCATACAACTGTCCATAGTATTTCTCAATTTCTCTCAGAACATCGGGCTGAGACGAAACTACGGTGCCCGATTCGGTCTTCAACCTCGTCAGCAGGCTCTGCCCAATGCACAGATCCCTGGCGAACACTCTTGAGCCCTGGTTTCGCTCAATAGCGTCTTTTACGCGTCGGGTGTTGTGAGCACGCCAATCGCGTCGCCTACTCTGAGAGATCTGTTTATTGAGCAGTCTGTATCTCGACATTGAGGTTGGAGACTGCACACATAGTTCTTGCCTCTCCCTCATAAGACCGAGAGTATGCTCTGAGAGAACCTGAGAGCCACCACTGGAGTGGGTCTTAAAATACTTAGACCCCACGTCGTGGACAGTTGTTACTACCTTGGTGTTAATTTCGTCCACAGAAACGCAAGAATCGAGACACGCGAAACGGTTTCGGAGCTGTAGCTGGAACTCTTCGGAGCCCTGGATTTGGACAGGTGTTGGTCGGAGCGTAGACTTCATCAGGCGTGACCGTTCCAGCTTTACATTGATATTTAATGTGCCTCTTACCATCCGGTGATCACTTCCGGTTTTCACCCTGTTGATCACAGAGACATCATTAAATATGTGCCGTTTGTCTGCCAAAATGAAGTCTATCTCGTTCTTAGTGGAACCATCAGGACTTATCCAAGTCCACTTTCGCTGTGCCTTCTTCTTGAAGAAAGAGTTCATCATAAAGAAGTCTTCCCTCTCCAAGAAGTTGGCAAGCAAGTGACCTCGGTGGTTCCGTTGTCCAATTCCAAAGGGCCCCACCCTCCGTTCGTAACCATTTCGCACGCCTAGTCTTGCATTAAAATCCCCCATGACAACGGTAAAATGGGTTTTTGAGGTATGTATGGCTCTACTTATGTCCTCATACATAACCTCAACCTCATCGTCTGGGTGTGTCGAAGTCGGCGCATATACCTGTATGACCTTCAGCGAATACCGTTTAGATATTCTGAGTATAAGGTACGCTACCCTTGACGACACACTGTCGACTGTTACAACGTTGTTCACGAGGGATTTGTGGACGAGGAACCCGACACCACCCTGGGACAGGTGATCGCCCTCCCGGTGATAGAGCAAGTTTCCAGATTTGAGGATTATCGTGTCCTCCCCCTGTCTTCGGACTTCAGACAATCCCAAAACACTCCAGTTTAACTTGTCTATTTCTTCTTCCAGCTCCTGTATCTTCTCGTCGGTCCTCAGTGTCCTGGTGTTGTATGTTGCCAGGTGCAGAAGTCGTCGGTTGTGGTAGCCGGATCTCTTCCGGAGATTCTTAGCACACCCTGCCCCGCCGTTACCTTGGCCGCTACCATAGCCCGGAATAGCGGGGCCGCCGGGGACTGGGGGCCGTGGCTTTTCTGCACCTGTCATAAGGGGGTTTTGCCAGTAGTCACCGCGCCTGGCAAGCGTGTTGGTGACCGCAGTAAATGTTGGAATTTCGCAGGAGATGCTGCTGCCCATCTCCTGGATGTTTTATCCCTTAGTCGCCTCGTACGACATCCACGGGAAGAGAGGGAGTGGTGCTATTCTAAAAGGCCGACACCACACATCTCATTAATACGGATATAGAACATGGTCTATAATTAGCTTATCTCTTTGAGATTATAACTCACGTGCTCAGACGCACATTCCTATGATCCGATCACGCAAATGACGGTAACTTGTATTGATACGAAATTGTACACGTGGTTAATAAGTTGGTGGGCTTTCGCCCACCAACTTATTACTTACCCGTTGGTGGCGCGTAACGCAGTAAACTTTAGTTCATTTGTAGTACGCGTCCCAACCGAGCATGAGTCGACCTTCCTGAAGGAAGACCTGTGGCCGAAAGGAGTTGTGTTCCGGAAGTTTCGAGGAAGGAGAGGACCCCCCGGAGTCAACAGACCCGCGTCTCACGTCGCCGTAAATGCGTGATTTAGTTATAAGTATATATTAATATATATGTTAGTCCGTAAGGTATATATGATATGGACCTCTGTATTCAATTATACTCATGTATCTTTGTTTATATTGTCTGAAATAAATGATTTATTATTATTATTATTAATAGTATAGTTTAACATAAATAGTAGTGTTCAGGTATATTTCTTTATGATCCATACGTGTTATAATAAAAAGAAAGTGGCACGTGTCTGTACATCCCATACATACATAAGTTACATAAAGACTGTTTGGAAAATGAAAGTACCTAATATAATTTTTATTCGATAGAAAAAGCTTGTATGGTTGGTGGTAATCACTGCTGCCCTTGTGTAAGCAAATTTATATAGAATACTATTGAAATCCCGCAGCTTCGCCTGCGTTAACAAAAATCGATTGTCACGTGGGAATAAAATATTTTCCCACAGTATGAGCTAACTCCCTACCAAATTTTATGAAAATCGCTCCAGCCGTTTAGACGTGAAGAAGTAACAAACATACAACACTCACAAACTTTCGCCTTTATAATATTAGTATGAAATATGATGATGGTGGCTATCTGAAGTCAATCACAGATACGTTGCTTAAACCGAGGTAAAACATAATCGCGTCATTAAAGTGTGCCGGAACAATAGTCTTCCATTGAAACGCAAGAACTGATTCACGCTGGATATAAGTTTGGCGCTGGTAATTCCTTGGTGAAATAGTAACAAAAATCTGTTTTTTTTTTTTTTTTTTTTTCATTCTTGTACGTTTGTTTGTATGGGTGTTTGAAATCATATCAAACTGAACCGCTCAAAATTACCTTAAAGGATTGGAAATATTTTTATAGTCCAAAGGTAACATTTAGTTTCCATTTAATTCAAAACCATGTACATTACCAAAAGACTTTTATAGGCGCGAGAAACTGCAGAGCGCAGCTTGTTTCGTCCATCCATCCATCAGCCAAATTAATACTGATTTTATTAAACCATCTCCGTTTTCTTTTTATAGTCAACCTAATTAAATATGGAGTTATACGCGCGTGAAACTGCATAGCGCAGCCAATTTCATCCATCCATCCATCAGCCAAATATTGATTTTATTAAACCATCTCCGTTTTCTTTTTATAGTCAACCTAATTAAATATGGAGTTATACGCGCGTGAAACTGCATAGCGCAGCCAATTTCATCCATCCATCCATCAGCCAAATATTGATTTTATTAAACCATCTCCGTTTTCTTTTTATAGTCAACCTAATTAAATATGGAGTTATACGCGCGTGAAACTGCATAGCGCAGCCAATTTCATCCATCCATCCATCAGCCAAATATTGATTTTATTAAACCATCTCAGTTTTCTTTTTATAGTCGACCTAAGGTAGATTAGGATGAAATGTTTGAAGCGTTAAGTCAGCATTTGAAAAATTTAAAGCTTCAGTGGTAAATATTTAATTAAACGTTTAGCTACTAAGTTTGTTGACTTTTTACATTGTCGCGCCATATGGTACATCACGTAAAATGGCGCTAATCCGTTGCATAAATATTTAATGACACTTACAGTCATTTTTGTATACTTAATTTTGAAGGTGGTAGAACCACCAGAAGTACCACCTCCACGCCTATTTCTAGCGTGAAGCATTCCTTGCGTTTCGATAGAAGGGTGTGGTTGCCGGCATACTTTTATATGAGGCGACCATCATAGTTCTCGGGAGTAGCAACGCATCTGTGATTGACTTCAGATAGAATCCATGTTCTGTATGAAGAAATTACAGATGTCTATGGGCTTCAGTGAGCACTTACCATCAGGTGGACTGCATGCTCGTTTGCTACTTCAGTCAGATAAAAAAAAACTTATAATGTTATGGCATACCTACTAAGGATCTTATGGCAGGTTTTATAATATAATAAATTGCTGTGCTTTATTGAAGCATATTATTACGCCTACGCCGTCCTTCCGTCTGTATGTGTTCCACTAGGAGGGTACATCTTAAAAAAGGGAGGTTGCCAGGAAATCCAATTCATTGTGGGGATTTTAGGGGTTTTTTTTGGGGGGGCTTTAAGGGAATTTTTTAGAGTTGGTAACCCTGGGAAACAAACTCCTACTACGAGCACTGGTTACATTGTAATCAAGTTACGGCCGCAAAGGAAGTGGTACCGGCGCGTGCGCATCTATCTCGGTGACTCACGCTTAAATTGTTCTCAATTTTACGTAATAATGCACTCGCTGGATATGAAACGATTGATGGTCATAACCAATTTGTGTTAATGAATGATGTTCCAGACAAGACAATAGATCTTAGTAATTATTCTATAGAAATGAGAAACTTTTGGTCAATTTAACGTGGCGAATTTTTTAATTTATATACTGAACTGTTTCAGATAGTTAATGTTATCACGACCCTGTAAGCTTGTTCTAGATGTAGATATAATACTATGAAGCATAATTTAATTGACACTAGCAAAAGCAAAAGGTGATCAACGCTGATTAACTACGTTTTAATGTGCTCGTTCAATGACCACGACCCTAAACTTTACTACACTTTTACTTGGAGTTTATAACAATCTGGCTTATTTCCGTGGGTTCACCCGTTTCGGTCACGTTTACCACGTGTATGAGTATTTATTAGTCCGAGTCATAATTTATCTGTGGGCCAAAATTCAGCGAATACCGACCAGTATTTTTTTCGTGAAAGAATAACAACCATACGTCCACACCTCGCATGCTTTTGCCTTTGTACCTTTAAAATAAGAAGGAAGAAAAATATAACATATGCTTTATACGTATAATGCATATCTGTGTCTATAATGAAGTTACTTGATTGTGTCCATAGGATAGTTCTAGGCTTGATCACCGTGCGTTCTTTCTAGTTTTTTGACCGCCATACATGTACATTAGTACCAATCTAGCTGGTTTTACGTAATTTATGCGAATAGTTTCCGTCGACCGAAGACGGCATTGAATTTCTAGGTTTTTTATTATTATTCTACTTTAGTATTCGTTAACTTAAATTACTCTGCGTTAATGTTATAGAAGACCTTAGTCTCGAAAATATGTAAATCCTCTATTTGTCAAGTACAAAACACATGTTATCTGTCTCATTTTTTACTACAATAATTTAAGTTATCAGCTCTATACATAAAAAGAGGGATAAAAACACAATGATGTTTAAATAAGCAATTCACTCTGCTAACTACCTAAAAACTTAGTCATCTTTGTAAGCACACAGCATTAATTGTCAGGTTCGATTATATAATCGATATTGGCCAAATATACGACCAATGTTTTGTAAAAAATATTTTGAATCAACGAGTACGTTCAATGTGAGTCGACGTCGTTTTTTCTAACGCGTATAATGTAGGCCATTGTTTGCCAAACAAACGTTTAGTTTTGACAGCATTTCGACCGCCACGGTGCACGTGAGCGTAAACATCAGTGACCTCATTCTTTAAAACCATGAGCTAACATAATACTCGGCAAACAAATTGTAAGTTTGTAGGCCCTTTGAGTTGACGATGTGTGGAAACTATAATACTCGGCAAACAAATTGTAAGTTTGTAGGCCCTTTGAGTTGACGATGTGTGGAAACTTGATTTGAACGAATATAGTCAGGGCTTAAGAATCTTGTATTTGTATTTCAAGACTAGTAACAAATAGCGCCTCAATAAAAAGTTTAATCACCTTTGTTTTTGTAATACGGTAGTATGAAACAAGTACGCCACCCACCTGATAATAAGTGGATAGTGCTGTCCATGGATGCCTTTACTCATTCCGTGTTAAGAACAGAGTCTTACCTAAGTTTGGTCACAAGAGGGTTACACCCCTAAGGACTAAGTAGGCACGCTTCAGATAAGCAAATGCTGAGGCATTCAGAAAACAATCCTAATAAAACAAAACATTACCGATATCCATATTAAAATGGATTGATGCCATATGGACTAAGCTTTACAGGAAAACTAAGGGTTCGTGACAGGAAAACGTAATAATAATTCCAAATATAACTCGTATCGAACTCCCGCGTCGGTTTATTTTTACAATACACGAACAACACATACGGACATTATTATTCCCGGCCATCTGCTGCACTTCAGTCGCCGGCGGCAAAGAGCGTAGTTTGAAGAATTGGCTCCATACTTCGAATACCTAATTGCCGATCGGCCACACTCAATCTTGACCCAGTTTGTGTTCTTTATTTATACCGAGGTTTTGGCGATGCGAGGTACGTCTATAATAAGTTCGTTTCTATGGTGATGGCGAATCCAATGCGCTATCCAATCGGTTATCGGTATACGTACCACGTGCGTGTGTGCCAGCATGTTTGTTTTATCGGACAAGGTCAGTTTTGTGTGGTGATACCGTTGATAGTGTAGATAATTTGTTTGCGCCCAGTGTCGATGTGTTTTACTTTCGCCGATGTGCTTGCAAGTTGCCTGACGGTATGTGGTCATTGCTGCCCATGGATATCTGTAAGCAACTTCATATAGAACAGGGAATCTCAAGTCAATCACAGATGTGCTGCTATTCCTGGAGACCAGGATGGTCGCCTCGTACCAGAGTGAACCGGTTAATAAATAAGTGTAAGTACTGGTAGTTTCTCCGCGGTCCAACTATTCTGATTTCTTAGCTGGGTGTCATACTTGTAGTACCTTGCAATTAAGGTATTTATAACACATTATGTACTAGTTTGATATACATTTTGTACTACAATGTATTATGTATTTACATAGTATAGTGAATTCATTCATCCTTAAATAGGATAGGAATCTTAGCCGAGGTCGTTAATAATATTGTTATCAATGATGCTATCCTTATCTGGACAAGCTCATGTCGTAAATTGAGGATACAGACATGAAGTAGGTACTGCTTATACAAATTACATGAGGAGATATTTAAAAGGTTTAGCAGGTTCCAGGCAGAGTTATTTAGATTAATTTTATTTTGACAATATTAAGGGTGCCGTGGTATAAATTGAAAAGCCAGTAGGGTCGAACCTTTAGTATGTTTTAAATAATAATAGCTATTTACAATTATAATAGGTAGTTGGTAGTTTTCCTGTTGCTTGCACTCGGAAGTTTTTATGTGACTTTATATGTAATTTTAAATGTACAATTCACAAGCTTTCATACTCTACGAATTACACCGGTGATTAATTTTTAAAACCTTCTCCAATGCTCATTTTCGTTGTACGTATGTAAACCCAAAAATTTTAAAATTCTAGACAATCTGGACCCACGTTTCTGTTAGTTAATCGGTGTTAATTTTATTTATAAATCTATAGCTTAATTTGTACAAAATGTATGTATATTTGTCCGTTTTCGCTCCCACAACGTACCAGCGCAAACATTGTATTAAAATAAGAAGGGCTATCTTAACGTCTGTTATAGGTCGCGTCATGTAAAAAGAACGCTGGATGAAAGTGGAGGGAGTGTGTTTGCGCATCGGTACACTCGCGCTCGAAAGTACTATATGTTTTATTTGCCTATAGCTCATGGTTTCGTATATTTAATTCATTATTGGTACATTAAAAACAAACTACATAGAATATCATTAAACATAATTAAAAACATGTTAGGATTCAATATAGTATAATGTTTAATCTAATTACAAAAATTAAGATAATTTTGAAACTCCTCCAAATTATCAACTTCATTATTATCAGCCTCTCTCTTCATAAAACAATATACGTCATATATTATTTTTCTCACTTCTCTGTGTAAAAAGTTGTAAAAACCATATTTTTGTAACTAAAAACTTTTGTGTCCCATAGTATTTTATGAATGAACGTAACGTAGTCCCAACGCGGGAAGCAAAGTTTGACTGACTGACCAATGGCGCACGGGCATGCAAGCGGTGGGTAACCTCCTCGCCCCGCGCCTCACTTCATACCACCAAAGAGACCCATAAATCGCCTAATGCGCAGCTTGCTCGCTAGCGTTCTTTTTACGTGACGCGACCTATACAGCACTTTATTTATTTTTAACCTCATAACTAAGTGTTATTACTCATTATCTTCATAACGAAGACGTTATCGCGTGAATATAGTAAATGTTAATCCATTTCAACAGACATTAATGTAAATTAACATAATTATATCGGATTTTAAGTTTGTTGAAAGAAATAAACATTTGCTGCCTACATAATAATGTAGTCAAGTCTAAGTTAAGTGTAGATTAATTGTCATGTTATATTTTAACACAGATGTAACCGTAAAGCACAGGTAAATTAAAGTAGCAATGCCGTGGTAATTGCCGCCCATAGATATTTGTAACTGCGACTTCGTAGAAAACAAGGGTTCTATCTGTATTAAATCTTAAGAGATTTGCTACTGCCAAAAAACCAATAATGACCGCAACATATAAAAGTGAGCCGGCAATCTCACCTTTCCACCGAAACGCAAGAACTTCCTTACGCTAGAAATAAGTGTGGTGGTGGTACCTCCCCGGTTCAACCATAGTCGTTCTACCACTTAGCAAAATCAGTTGGTTTTCCTACCTTATTTCCTGAATGATTAATTATATAACATTACCAATATCGCTAGATACGCTAAGAATGGATAACAAATCTAATTGCAAATGTTATCGTCAATAAAGTACGTTATTAGCATTATAACTGCTTGCTATTCAATTTAATTAAGACTAGCTTGTTTATACACGGCCAGGAATGTAGGCACAATGTTACATTTAGAATCACGAGTTGATAAACTGTACGTGACTAAACGGTAACGAAACGCTCCCGGCTGCGTTTAGGGGTGTAACGACACTGTCGGGTAACAGAAATAGACGTATCCGAAAGCGTATCGGATCTGATGTATTGACATGGGTGTAAGCTTTGGTATCATTATGTTTTGTAAGTGGAGATCTTAGTCGCATTTTATCGTCAGTAACAGTTTTATTTAAATACTAGCTTATTCCTGCTGCTTCGCCCGCTTTGCTCACGTCCACCACGATAATGAGTATCCTATGTGATAATCTAGGTCATAAATTATGTGTGTCCCAAAGTTCAACACAATACGAACACTCACAAGTTTTCGTATTTAGAATATTAATAAGATATACGATCTTATTACATACGCTAAGAATAGATAAACAAATCCAAATGTTATCGTCAATAATAATTGTTTATACACGACTCGGAATGTATATGGGTGTATCATTATGTTTTTATGAGTAGATTCTACTCACATTTAGACGTCAGTTACAGCTTTATTTCAAAACGAGCGTATTCCCGCGAGTTATAAGCATAGTACAACTATTTGTTTATACGCGGCCTGGAATGTAGGCACAATGTTACATTTAGAATCACGATTTGATAAACTGTATGTGACTAAACGGTAATGAAACGCTCCTGGCTGCGTTTAGGGATGTAACGGAACTGTCGGGTAACAGAAATAGACGTATCCAAAACCGTTATTGAATCTAAAAGTTTTATATCATTAATGCTTTTTATGTGTAGAATTTATATCGCATTATGTCGTTTGTAACAGCATTATTTAAAAGTATATGTAGATTTGAAAAAAATAATACCTAAATCATCACTCACAGGCATACTAAAGTTTACTATTTTGGGGATTTGTCGGGAATTATATTTTGGGTGTGAGTATGGAATGCAATACACGAAACTATGCATGTTAATTTGTCTCTTTAAATGTAAATTAACTTGTATGGACAAATAAGAGCCAAAAATAATTAGGGGTGTTTGTGCAATAAAGAAATTGAACACATAATCTTAGAAACTTTAATATTTAATTGTAAGTTTGTAGTTATTTAATATATTTATAAATTGTTAAAAGCGTCATATTAAAATCGGAAATCTGTGATACGACCATACGGTTGTTAGGGAACAACCCTATTCCATAGTAAATGTTGCAAGTTCGCGAGATCGATCTGTTTATGCGGGCGCCATGAGCTCTTAGTGACATTTACACGGGTCATTGACCTGGGGTTAGATCGAAGTCTATGGACAACCTTACCAGAACTAAGCAAAGTGTCCGTGGACTCGTAAATTTTGATTTACATGGGGCACAACCCATTATTGTCCCACTGCTGGGCACGGGTCTTCTCTTTTAGAGAGTTTTAGGCCATTGTCCGCCCCGCTGGCCAAGTGCGAATTGGTGCGAAAAGCAGTGATAATTAAATTCTAATACGCACATAAATCAGTGGTGCGTGTCTGGGTTTGAATCTCGGATCTCCCGATTGAGAGGGCAAGTTTCAACCATTAGGCTATCACTGCTCAACACACTACACTGACATAGGTATTTTACGTTAAACAGAGAGATGTTTAAACAACTTTTTGTCTCAGTAAGTGTACTGTAAATTCTTAATAGAGATCCCAAACCGATTAAATTGATGAAAGAAACAAATAATATAACTGACATTATGTACAAACTGTAGGTAATGTTTCTTTAGGGTTCAGTACCCAAAATGGTAAAAATGGAGCCCTATTACTCAGACTTCGCTGTCCGTCTGTCTGTCACCAGACTGTATCTTATCAACCGTGATGGCTAGACAGTTGTATTTTTCAAATATCGTGTATTTGTCGGTTACCGCTATATAAAATAAATATTTAAGGAGGCTCCCATACAAGAAAACATATTTTTTGTCGTATTTTATAGATAATAATGGCTCGGAACCCTTTTTGCGCAAGTCCGACCCGCACTTAGCCGGCTATTTATTAAACCCCTTATATCATTTCTAAGCTGATCTAATAGATGTTCGCCTTAGCAACTTCAAGATATGCCTTTCATATACGAAAAGGCTTTTTGGATTATCTCCTTAAGCAGGATTTCTATTAAGTCATAAAATAATATTTGTAAACGAATGGTATTAATTTTTAAAGTAGAGAACGATTGACAGTCATGCCCATTTCACTTCTTTCTAAATACGTTTATAAATTAATCCTCTTTGAGTGCACTCAATTGGGCCGCAATTAACTTTTAAGCGAATGCACTGTTATCTTATCTTATCAATATGTGTGTGGAGTGTATCTTATCGTAACAAAATGTACGCCCGTAAATGACTTGCCCCGTTGTTTTAAAATCTTGTTTATTGTTGATTAGCTTGTTCCCGCGGGACCGCCCGCTTTGATGATGTTTATCATTATAATGAGTGTTCTATGCAGGGTTGCCAGACGTACCGATATTTTCATCAAAATTAAATGTCCTGCGCGGCACAGGCTCAGTCCCGCTTTTCGGGATTGACCGGACTTTTGCAAAAAAGGTTGCCATACCTGTACAAATATAAGTCGATCTGCAGTTTGTCGACCAAAAAAAAGGTTGCCAAATTCTCCGGCCCTCCTACACCAAAGAGAAGCGTTTGTAGTGCGAGGACTTGACTGACTTTTGGCTATGAAGTCCCGCTTTTTTCACCCAAAAAGTTCCCAAATCCCGACTTAGTAAAAAAATCTGGCAACGGTGATTCGATTAAAAATGTTGGTGTGAAATTACAGCGATATGAAATCTGTAGCTATTTCGTGAAAGAGTAACAAACACATAGGTACATTCTAAACTTTCGCTTTCGTAATATGAATTGGAAATAAGATGAAACATATCTACTCCAAATATCTTAGTCTCTAAAAGTATTACTGTTGTACATGTCTTTTGATTTATGAGACATGTATACATACTTGTTGTTTTGTAGTCTGTGTACCATTAACATTAATCTTAAAAAAAATATCGAAATCCAATCGACGAGAGGAAGCTTATTCATACATAGCATTGTACGTTCTTCGTGTTTGAATATATATCACAAATATAAAAAAACATAGCTTTAAAAAATCCTTTATCTAAGTTCAACGCCGACATCATAATTATAGTTCATTGTTAATATTAAAAGATATTTATAAAGAACTAACTCAAGAGTTATTCTAAGCATCCGACAGAAATCAACAAGTAATTATGCATTTATTAACGTGGTCATTCCATCTGCGTTGCTAATTGAATTCGTCTGTTTCCGCAGCAAGTATTAGGTTGTATATAAGTTTAACTGTACTTGATGGTCGGGCCATACAACAAGCATGTATCAATCAGTAGACTTTAATATGCGCTTAATAATTGCCGTCGGATCAAGAAAAATAGCGAGTATATTACAAATTATTTAATTATTTAAAGTACGTGTATTTGAAAATTTTGTCACGCTGAAGGTCCGTCCGTTTATTATTTTTATCAATTAGTATCAAGCCATTCTATCGAGAGTAGTTTATGTCGATGAGACGCCCAACTGCTGCTCAATAATGTTTCTCAAATGTGGTAACAAAAGCTAGTAGCAGAGACAAAATTATTTGACGTTTCTCAAAAAAATATTCCTAACTATATTTTGCTTCTGAAGAAAGCCAATTCACACGAAGATAAGTAGACATAACCCTACATAAACTAGGTATTTCATTCTTCAAAAGTCTGCGGCTGCGACTTAAATCCGGAATCTTTTGTTACGGTTAGTTCATTGTGTTTGGATTGTATTCGGGATTACACTGTATTCGTGATAGGTTGTGTCGTCATGCGATTACCTCACCGCTGTTTTCATAGCCTCGACGTCACACGTCCGGCGCGGAGTTGACCGTTGATTCAAAGATCGTCAAGCAATGATAAAGCGTGGAACGTTCCAATCAAACGCAGGATACAATCAATGTCTTCACTTGCCATTATATAATGAAAAAAGAATAGGTATATGGAGTACATCTTCACTCAAATCATTTATTAATTACCACGTCCACCACGGTAATAAGTGAATTATACGTAAATCTAGTTCATAAACGATGTGTATAAAAAAGTTTAGCAAAATACGACTGGAAGTTTTCTGTGAAATAGTAGCAAATATACTAACAACCTCTTCCACCCTTCACATTTATTTCTTAGTAAGATAAGTTCGCTCAAGATAAGTTCATTCATTCGCTTCCTTAATTATTGAAATTAGTTGTCGTATGTTCCGTTTATTGTTTTTGTGAAATAGCAAACGAGCATGCCGTTTAACTGGTGATAAGTGTTACTGCCTCCCACGGTCATCAATAAGGAACTTCATTCAGAATAAAGATTCTATCTTATTTCGATCACAGATGCGTTGCCACTCCTAAGACTAAATGCCTAGACGGTCGCCTCGTATATAAATGAGCCGGCAACTACACCCTTTCACCGGAACGCAAGAAGTGCATCAAGCTAGAAATAAGTGTGGCGATGGTACCTCCCCGGTCGAATTACATTGGTTCTATCATCTGTTAGAAATGTCGATGGTGTAAAAAGTAATAAATATGTATTAAAATATCTTCTCTAAAGCTATCGAGTATTTATTTTAACAACGCGCGGTTCTGGGGTTTAAAATATATGTTTAAAATTCCAGAAACTTCAACTTATGTTCACTGCTATTTACAAACATTTTAAGGAATAAATAACAATAATATACATTTTTTTTTAATTATTGGTGAACTATATTTCTCCTCCAACTCGTTAACCAAAATAATATGCTATCCACGAATTGCTTACGTGAATAACATAGGATACAAAGTAATTTTATCATCAGAATATTAATGACTAATTAAATAATATATACTACGTAATCAACGATATTAAGTGAAATTGATTTGACGATAGCACATTTTATGTCATATCACATTTAGGTCCAAATATTTCATGACACTAACAGCATTTTTATCATTCTGGTCGTAAGACTTACGTATGATGTTATATACAGTAATGAATCATTAATGACGAATCAGTATTTGCGAAATAAGTATGTGAATTTGTTGTTCTCATCTACGGAAGTAATAGTGTTGCCAAACGGTCGGACAAAACCGGACATAGGTTTTTTTTAATGCGAGTTTGGCCAATCTCATGTCGTATGTCGTACTATTACTAAGACATAGAATCCTTAATAATTTCGGACGTCCGGGCTTTTTTAATTAAATGGCCAATAAAAATGGCTAGTGTTTCCAGCTACTAGGTTTAATAACCTGACAACCATACCCAAAAACGTGTCCTTTTATTTATTAGACCGTAAAGAAGTATTTGTAATAGTATGCATGTAGAAGCAAGTATTATATTTGTTAAAAATCGACATGGTAATAAAGTCCATTAATTTATTATTAGCGTAAATATTTGTAGAGACATATGCATAAATTTTAAGAATATTCGCGTGTACACTTTTCAAATCTAACAAAAGCCACATTCTTTTACCAGTTTAAGATCAAACTATTATAATACTTATCGGTAGGTACCTACTTTATTTGCGAACATAAAATTCCACAGAATTTGCGGTCTCAGTTCGCGCGTATCAATGATGTCATCGGTGATGGTGGGAATGACTGAATGACTTTTTGTTCACTTGTAATATAGTTTTTACTTCTCGTTTTTGTACAAAATCTCCAGGCGAATGTTTCAATGAAATGCGTGAAGTGGCAGCGTGACTGGGCTCTTGTAGGATTAGTTTATTGATGTCAAAAAATTATAACTATTACGCTAAGTACTCACGGAGCGATTTTCACCCGCGGCTTCTGTAGGATGCAGATATAAATGTAAAAAATTAAAGCAATACTCACGACGCGTTTTTCGCCCGCGATGCACGCGGTTGTTTGCGGCTCCCGCTGCACCGGCGGGCAACCTGTAGAACCGCGCGGGCCGCGGTCAGCCGCAGCCGCGGCGGTTTGCGCCCGCGCGCTCTGCGGTCAGTTGGCGGGCGAGTGCAGTAGTCAGGATCTCAACTGATGGTAAACCGCCCGTCTTGCGGTTTTCGCCCGCCACGTTTGCGGTCGATAATCGCAACCGCGACGGCAGCGGAACCGCAAAAATAGGCGGTCTCGTGAGTTTCGCAGAAAAGCTGCGGGCCCGCAACCGCGGCGGCCGCGGGTGAAAACCGCTCCGTGAGTACGTAGCCTTACACGGAATGTTATCGATCCATGGGATTCTTACGATTTTGTAAGTAAATTCATATATTTTGTGAAGTTGTAACAACTAAGATGACATCCGTTAATTACGTGACACATTTCGATGAGGGGAAGGGGAAGTCAAACATTAAATGTCACGTAGAGTGTCTTTGCATAACGTCACGTATTGTTTTTCTATAAAGAACTGCGTAAAATTACGAGAAATCGGGATTCATTGCGACTAACAGTTCACATCTCAATACGATTTCTCCAAGGGGGAGTTAGGTGTCTGAAATCTTCATAATTACCTCATATTGGATTTCTCCCAATAACGGTCTTACTATGAAAATACCACTGTCTTATGAACTTTACGAAACCGACGTAAATAAGTAGCTCAAGGTCGATCGTGGGTGTACAATAACCAGAAGTGAATTGCGTTTCATACATTCATCAATAGACCTATCTATCTAACGTATCCTCACTAATTGGTATCGTAACACACCTCAAACGCAACGGTGCGTCCTAACCTGTTTTACTTAGGTAGGCTAATTTTGGAGAATTGCTTGGGGTACGACTTTTGAAACACGTTGAGCAGTGATAGCCTAATGGTTGAAACTTGCCCTCTCGATCGGGAGGTCCGAGGTTCAAACCGAGGCACGCTCCACTGATTTATGTGCGTATTAGAAATTAATTATCACTGCTTTTCGGTGAAGGAAAACATCGTGAGGAAACCTACACACTCGAGAGTTCTTTAAAAAAGAACTTTTTTCAGTCCACCAATTCGCACTTGGCCAACGCGGTAGACCATGGCCTATAACTCTCAATCCGAGAGAAGACCCGTGCCCAGCAGTAGAACAATAATGGGTTGACGACGATATATCTATTCATTAACATTTAAATTTATAAGTATACCTACAATATAATGTGTATTGTTTGTCAACAGAACGAGCTCAACAGTCGGTATGAGCGCGTGTCGACCAGCTCGCAGCGGTACAGCAGCCTCGCCGACGTCACCCTCAGTCCGATACACGTCGCGCACAATGTGACGCACGACCGGTAAGACTTTTAAACAGCTCGATTTGACGCTACTCGAGAGATGTTGCGACATCTACGCTAATAAACGGATGACGAAAATTATAGCAGAAATATAGAAATGATGTGACTTAGCAAATGCTTAATAGTGTAGGCAGTTTATTTGTTTTGCTGGAGTGTGTGTGTGTGTGTTTGCGTGCGTGCGTGTGTATTATTATAAAACTGATATTGATACCTCGTAAACAAATATAGAAGACTATAATACAATGCTTTTTTAAGTCGAAGGTAAATAGTATGATCTAAATAAAAGTTCAGAAATTATGTATAAAAATGTGAATTAGCAATCTAATGGAACGAACATACATATTAACACAAGTTTTTTTTTTTATTTGACTAAAGTAGCAAACGAGCATGCAGTCCCCCTGATGGTAAGTGGTCACTGCTGCCCATGGACATCTGTAATCAACTTCATACAGAACATGAGTTCCATCTGAAGTCAATCACAGATGCGTTGCCACTCGCGGGGACTATGCTGGTCGCCTCATGTGAAAGTGTGCCGGCAACCACACCCTTATATCGAAACGCAAGAAATGCTTCACGCTAGAAATAGGTGTGGCGGGGGTACTTCCCCGGTCGAACTACACTGGTTCTACCACCTTGAATGAACACAAGTTACTTAGCATATAAAAGGTAATAATTAATGTTTGTTTATTTCTTCCGTATGCGTTCCTAAATCGTCCGATCGCGATAATGCTGTGGTAAGTTGACCGCATGCCTGCTAAGAATTAGTAAAACTATTTTAAAATGAATGGTGTGTACATTATTTCATGCCAAGTAATGTAAAATTTCTCTCTTTTTACATGGTACATTGTTTTTTTTTGGCAAAACCTAGTGCATCGTAATATAATCACGAGTTTAATTGAATTTGGATCATAGTTTAATCTTGTGTTAGTAAAACGGGCCTTTTACTTGACTCGTACATACATACATTAAATTTCATGAATGGAATGTGTTTGAATGAACTATGGACCTGTTACAAAACAATAGTAGACTAGACCGAGTAATGTAACACTTGGCTCTTTTCCAGTTTTTTATACACTATCCATACTTCCGATTTGTATTTGTAGCCTAATGTCGTATGCAACATACCTAATGTTGTAGAATAATTGTATCTCATTGATGTTAGCTAAAATATGCTTGTATCAACAACATAAGCCTTGTTCTTTTATTCTCCCTATTTTCTGTCTTCCTATGTCATATTATCCGTTTTGCATAAAATATATAATATAAATAATATTAAAATATTTAATTTTATTATTATTTCGACGAGAAATATAGCACACTTATTTCTATCATGAATCAGTTCTTGCATTTTGGTGGAAGAGAATGGATGTCGACTAAATTTCATATGAGGCGAACATTTAAGTCCTTGAATAGGAACGCACTACGATTTACTTCAGATAGAACTCATGTTCCATATGAAGTTGCTTACAGATGTCCATAGGTGGCAGTGACCACTTATCATCAGGTGGACTGCATGCTCGACTGCTATTTCAATCGGTTAAAAAAGTCTAGCGAGTCTAACAACGATTTATAGAAGATTATCAGATTATGTAGATAATAATTTTATTCATTTTTAACTCATGTCCAGTAGAATTGCATTTGTGTATACAATTTTGTAGGTGATAGAATCAGTGTAGTTCGACCGGGGAAGTACCACCGACGCACTTATTTCTAGCGTAAAGTATTTTTTTGCGTTTCGATGGAAGGGTGTGGTTGCCGGCACACTTTTATATGAAGCGACCATTATAGTCCTCGGGAGTAGTAACGCATCTGTGATTGACTTCAAATAGAATCCATGTTCTATATGAAGTTGGTTACAGATGTCCATGGGCGGCAGTAACTATTTACCATCAGGTGGACTGCATGCTCGTTTAGCAAACGAGCATGCAGTCAATCAAATAAAAAAAAATACAGTATGATTTATCTTGTGTATTTTTTATTGGATGCCATTTTGTTTTACTAACTTTTAGTGCATTGTCTGCCCAGGTCGGTCCGCTACGGCAGCCCTACGTACAGCCACTGCTCAACAGATAGCTCGTTCGCAGAGCAAGCGTTGGCGGACGCGAGCGCGCTGCTCGACCTAGACCCCAACTCCGAGCACCTGCCCTACCGGCTGTACAAGATGGCGGGGGAGTATTGGAAGTGAGTAGAGAGTGTAAGAGCCGGCGATCCCGGGAAGGACGGCGGTATAAGTATATATATATGTGGTCGTAAAGACTAGACGGAGCGGTGGGCCCAGCCGCCCATCTGGGAGAAGCCCGATGGAGCAACGCGCTCAGTTCCCGGAGTCCTCTTTATAGCGCCGAGGACGGCCACCGGGAGGGTTTTAGTGCGGTAAAAATCCCACATAACCCTGCGTCGCTCCCACGGCGTCGGGTACCTTTTGAAGGTTTCCCCCTCGAAAACAAAAAAAGAGAGTGTAAGAGCCGGTTCACACGGCGCGTTGCGTCAGCGTTTCCTCATGCCCGCCCGCTTCGTCTCGGCCGCTGCAGTCCAGTCGCGTATGCGCTGCGTCGATCCAGCGCATCGTGTGTACACTATAATCACAGTAGACATATTAGACCAGTAGGGAAACGCGGTGCTTCAGTAGCGCGAAAACCCCATAGTGGCCTCGTGGATGCGATGTTTGTTTGAGTGTGCCGTTTTCGAGCGCTTATAGGCAGTTTCCCTACTGGTCTAAATGTCTACTGTGCTATAATTATTAGTATGTAACGCAACACTGACGTAACGCGCCGTGTGGATCGGCTCTAAGGTAGCACCAACGCCGCAACATTTTTTTAGCATGAAGCAGTTCTTGCGTTTCGGTGGAAAGGTGTGGTTGCCGGCATACTTTTATTTGAGGCGACCATCTTAGTCCTCGGGAGTAACAACGCATCTGTGATAGACTTCAGATTGGACCCTTGTTCTGTATGAAGTTATTTACAGATGTCCATGGGCGGCAGTGGCCACTTACCATCAAGTGGAATTTTTATAGGACTTAATAGAAACTAAGCGTGTATATAGTGATCCGAAACGCACTAACCTAGTCTTCAGGTGTAGCAACGCATCTGTGGTTGACCTTTGATAAGACTAATCTTATATGTTATTTGATTCTTCATAGACGTTCAAAGGCAGTAGTAACATCTGTAATTGACTTTACATATAACAGGAAAACCTTAAATTAAGTTGTATTTTAAAAATAAACATTTTTATTATTGTTTGCATGTTGCATATCAAACACTGATGAACTTTGAGAAAAATTTCGCGTTAATATTTATGGTACCGTGAATATCGGCATAGCACAGTCATTAAAACTTATAATTATTCAACAAATTACATACGTACTATTCTTTGTACTAATAAACAACGAATATGTTATCATTTATGTACGAGGGTATTTTTGAAAAACTTCAAATGATTTTAAAACGTCAACCATTGTAACAGCCGGCTGTGTTATCGAATTTGTTAATAATGTGTTAAATATTAAATTTACGTTATTAAGTTATAATTACTTATTATGTTATGAGTGTTATTGATAATTATTTATGTTTATATTAGTGTTTAGTGTTTGACGTAAGAATGGAGAACATAATGAAAATCGTCGACGTGGAGTCAATGGAAAGTGTGTTGACTTTGAAGTGAGTGGCTGCTATCATTTTTATATCCAGACGTTGTGAATAGTTGTATAGTTACAAGGTTCCCACGTGCACCATCGTCTTTTTTAAAAGCTTGTATTATTTCTACCCATAGTGGTTAATACTGTTATGCGCTGCTGTGTTACGGTTTTAAAAAAATGTCAACGGAAAATTTACTTATACCACGCATTATTTACTTTTCTGTGTTTATCGGGATATATTACAAACTACTTTTACAATGCAGGCAATTAATGTATCTATCAGTTGTAGCAAAAAAAAAATGTCCAGTTAACCTGATAGTAACTGGTCAGGGACATTTACCATATTTCTTCATATTTATTCATAAAAAGAAATAACTCAAAATGTATGTTTCGCGAGTTTATACCATAAAGCGAACGAGCTAAGTGATAAACTTGCAAATCAAATAATTAAAGAAGTTTCTTTTTATGAATAAAGGTGTGATATGTGATCAACCCTAGATAAGATCTTGCCTGAGGTTGGCCACAGTGTCGTTGTTCACCCGGAGCAATAAGTTAAGGCATTTCAGATAAGTATTTTCACCTTATGTCGTTTTACAATGGCTATTCTTAAGCAGTAATAGTAGTCGCGGTAGTGCCCCCGCAGTCAAAACACATAGTTCTACTACTTTCCGAGTTGTCTTTAAACGTCTTCAGATTTTTTCGCTGCTATAATATGGACTATTTTTTCAACAGCAACTGATAATGTTAAACATTATTTTGAATAAAAAGTTATAGCCTACGGATTGAAACATACCCTATCGATCGGGAGGTCCGACGTTCGAATCCCTGGGAAGCACCACTGATTTTTTAAACATTATCTGCGTATTAGAAATGAATTATATCTGCTTTGCGGTGAAGAAAAACATAGTGAGAAAACCTTCGCCTGAGAGTTCTTTATAAAAAAAAAACTCCTCAAAGGTGTGTCAGTCTTCCAATTCGCGCTCGACAACCGCGGAGGACTATGGCCTAAAACTCTCATTTTGAGAGAAGACCCGTGCCCAACAGTGGGTCAATAATGGGTTGACTACATTATTTGTCCGTGTTTACAATACCAGGAATCGAACAAAGCGACAGATGCAAGCACTAGGGCAGCGACAATAAATACACGGTTCTATATTCGTCCCGCGCTGCAAATGTCAAACGCCGGTCGAGGAAACAGTCTGTAGGAGAGTCACACTCGCTATTATTAATATTCTATTTAATAAGACAAACTGGTTGTAATTTCTTTTCAAGGATTATACAGAATATTATTACGTGTGTGAAATTTGTTACGTATGTTTTTCATATAGTGTAGTGTCTCTTTTTGAGAAAAACATTGCATATGAATAGCCCGAAGAATTTCGAATTTACTGTAGTGAAAACGTAGTTTGTTTTTATTATTAGTTACATAAAATATTTGTGTGATTGAATGCTATCAGAATCATGTTTGGAGGACTGTGGTGTACTGAAATATGGAGGTATGTTTATATTTAACTTGTGTTTGATTCCGTAATTCCTTAGTGTAAACTAATTATCGTGTCATTTAATCTTTTGGAAATTTCTGTGTATTCTCTGGTACACTACTGGTAATGTTTTTAGAGTTAAATTTTGTTAACATAAAGAGTAAATAAGAAGAGAAGAAATATTTACATACGTATTGAATTGCAGATCGTGATATAATCGATAATAGTGCAATATCTAATCTCATCCATCCATATAAAATGAAAATCCGGCGTGTCTGTACATTGCATATACGTGTACCTATGTATTTACAAAAAAATAGTTCAATGGACTGAGAACTAGTAACGAAAAAAGTTTTTATATTCTTTATGAATTAGAATTTATTTGTATGTGTGTTTGAAAGAACACCAAACCAAAAGTACTGAAATTAGTTGCGATTGCAAATATATTAATAGCCCATATTTTAAAATAGCAAGTTTACTTTAGGGTACAATCACTACATAGTATAAAAGAAAGTCGCTTCCCGCTGTCTGTCCCTATGTATGATTAGATCTTTAAAACTATGCCACAGATTTTAATGCAGTTGTTTTTAATAGATAGAGTGATTTAAGAGGAAGGTTTTTATGTATATTATGTAATACATGCACAATATAGTGCAGAAACACGGACAATTTTAGATTTTTTACTTTTAGGCGGAACAAAATCCGCCGGGTCAACTAGTTTACTATAATCTATAGTTGTATTAATTTTATTGAGATGCATATCAAGCCGCGGGACCCAGTCAACTAGTCTTTTATAATATAAGTTATTCATATAACACATTCCACAATTGTCATCAGCCCATTATTATCCTACAGCTGGGCTTAGGTCCTCAAAATAAAAGAAAATTAAGCCATAGTATACCGCGCTGACCAAGTGCGAATTAGTAGACATAATAATATAAACTAGTCACCCGTCGACACGGTAGAAATTCGACCGTAATTTAACTTAAACAACTAAACTTTATATTGTTCAAAGTAGCACGAATATTTTTCAATTAATAGATTGTAATAATTTTATTAATTAAAATCACCCGTTAAAGGTAAAAAGAGGTTTTAATTAACTAACCTGCATTTAAAAGTAATAGCGGGTATTTTGACAAAGACATCTGACATTTTTGACATTATGTGTTTTCATAGTAAGACATTGAATGTTCTATTTCGTTTATTATGTATGTGTTTGTGTCAAATGCAAGGTAGTGTGTGTAATGAGTGTTTAGTTGATTTTAGGTATGTTTTATGCATTATTTGAAGAAAATATTAGCATTTGGTAATCCTTCTCTACATCAACTGTAACCGTGCATAATTTTATCCTCTTCCTTCCGCGGCAAGTATTTTAAAAACGAATCACAAGTTTTTACTTCACGTATTAATATATATAGTTTAACTTTCCAGTAAAAGTCAATATATTAAAGTTAATCTAGCAACATTAATCTAATCAAAGTTTCCCAATCAGAGGTCAGTAAACGGGTGAATGCAGAGCGTGACTATTGTTGCATTTGTTATGTACTAACAAGAAATACATTTATGCACTACGCCTGGCTTACTTCCAAACGGTATTTACTGATGTCGCTGAGAGGTGCGGAAGAGCTGCAAAATGTTATGTATAAAATACGCCACATTGATAGATAACACTATTGTAAGCCAGTAAACTTACATATAGGAATCAATATCCATACTAATATTATAAATGTGAAAGTATGTTTGTTTGTTCCTCTTTCAAGTCGCCATATAGCTATTATATGATATGGTTTATATGTTGGGTGATAGTTAGGAGGGCGGACAGTGACGTAGGTTACTTTTTACCGCATTCTTTCATTCCCATGAGAATATTGGTGTTTTGTTAGTTAATACATATTTAGTAGTTCCAGACGTTGTTAATAGATGGCGTTAGTGAAATTCATTTGCAAGTTCTGGATCACGCTAACAAATGCTAATGTTAATTCCCTTTGACGGTGCGGGCGAAGCCGCGGTTAAGAGCTAGTTGTGTAATAAAATTAAATTAAATAATTTTATTTATCTTTGGTGGATTTATGGAGAAAATGGTTATTCTGTCACGTTGGCCGGTCAAACATTCGACTGTTCAATCGTGTTTTTAAAACATATAGAAATTGTATTAATCTTGTACGCAAGAGGTTCCGGGATTGACCCCAGCCTGGTCAAACATAAAAAGATTAATTTCGATTTCTTCTCTGGGCCTGGGTATACATGTATTAAGTATTTTTATATGTTCATGGTACCCTATGCGTAGGGAATACAAGTGTCGGAGTGGTAGATTTTTTTTTAATGTACATACATATATTCCCTGACCATAAATACAAACACAGCTAAAGAAAAACTGACTGATAAGAAGTAACTAGAAAATAAATGTACACCTAAGTTCTTCAAACTACCTCCACTGACCACAAAAAAGAGTCATTGACTTAAAAGCCTTCTACACTAATTGCCCCACACTAGGATTTTCTTCTGTGTCGTGGGTACCATGGACACACACAAGACGAATACACAAACACACAGACCCAGAACATGAATCTAAAGTCATCATTCAGATACCTGTCTGGAATCGAACCCGGAAAACATTGCGAGTCAGACCGGTATGGTAATCGCTGTGCCACGCGTGTCGTCATTGACCTTTACATGTAACAAGTTAATTACATGAAAAAAGTATTTTATACAACTAATTTTTATTCATGTATGTGACGCATTTCTTAATCTATATAATATAAACCGTTATCCGCTATAATCGGTAGGAAGTGATTAAGTCCAATTGTTTTCTTATATGGCATTCGCTAAGTGACTCTATGCATAAAACCATTGTTATTACAGGTAGGTAACCTTAGCTTATAAGGGAATATTTAATGTTAGTGTTTTATAAGCATAACAATTGACCGTGGCTTTGAATGGACGTCTAAGCGAACGGTATCGAAAATTCTTGTTATATAGGTGTTTAATATTCAACTACATTAACGGAAGTTCATTGGTCATTGAACAGTACGTATTTGTTATTTATTTTTTTATAAGATTGATAGATTTTTCCATTCAACGCGGCTATTAAATAGTGGATTAATCATAAGATAATCTGTGAATATAAATGTCCATGTGATAGATATTTTAATCTGTGTTTTTATTCCATACCCGTTAAAACCATCGGGTTTTGTTGAGGTTTTAAAGAAATAGTGTCTAATTAATAAAAACAAAATAATTCGATTAACGCATTTATTTTTAAGGTACCAAACAAAATCTGCTTTCAAAATATGTCTTGCTACTTTTATCGTTTCTTATAATACCTAAAACACTTTTCTACCGAAGTTAAGCACTTTTAAGGACGTGTATAAGTTTACATCGACAAAAGCGAAAGTCGATGTAAATTTACATTTACACATATTAACTCTAAATATCTTATTTAATTTGGTCGACACTGCTACCACTGAGGGCAAGGTTAAACCCTCGGACAAATATTTTCTTCACTACCAGACTTTTCAAGCAAGCACATAGCATAACTTAACTGTTAATAGGAAGGTTCTACAAATTTCCAGTTATAATAAAAAATGTATATTTCTATGACCTCCAGCAAATACCCGAAGACGGACTACACGTACTCGCCGCTGTCCCGCGACCGAGTCGAGCTCGCGCCGGGCCAGGTGGCCGTGCCGAACATGTCGCGCCGCTCGCTCTCGCAGTTCCGCGTGCACGGGCCCGCCGCCGACGAGCCGGACCGCGCCGCCTGGACCGCCTCCACCGTGCGGCACCGGTACACTGTGAGTAGCGCCGCACCGCGACCGATACGCGACACGCACTGTACACTCTGACCGAACGTGTTGCGCCGCCTGGACCGCCGTACCCGTGCGCCACCGGTACACTGTGAGTAGCGCCGCATCACGACCAACACGCGGACACGCACTGTACACGCTGACCGAATGTGTCGCGCCGCCTGGACCGCCGCCACCGTGCGGCACCGGTACACTGTGAGTAGCGCCGCACCGCGACTGATACGCGGACACGCACTGTACACGCTGACCGAACGTGTCGGACCGTGACCGATACGCGGACACGTATTGTACACGTTGACCGAACATGTCTGAACCCGTTCTGAGAAAGAGTCGCTGTAGACGTCCGTAACCGTCAAACCGTCCAGCCGGACGACCCCGGAAAGGACGGCGGTACTTGTAGTCACATAACGTCATAAAGACCAGACGGTGCGGTGGGCCCAGCCGCTCACCTGGGTAGATAAGTCAACGTGCTCAGATGACTCCGGTTGCGTTCCTTTGGAGATCCCGGATTCCTCTTTGCAGCGCCGAAGACGGCCACTGGGGAGGTTGGAATCCCACATAAGGCATCGCTTCTCGAATATGAAAAAAGGGTAGTGATCCCAGGCAATGAGATATGTATATTTTGATTTCTGAGTATGGATGTTTCAAGTATTTATGAGTGAGGTACCAACCCACAGGAAATCCTAGTAAGGAGCTATAAGCGTTGACTGCATCATTATATTCGGTTTAGGCATGTTAATCATACTTTCGTAATAAATCGTCTCCTGGTAAAAACAAGGATGATTTATAAAATAAAATATTGTCCCTCGTGTATGAAGAGGGATGGGCTCGCAAAGTAGGTCGTCGCGTGACAAAGAGGTATGGGGGAAACATCGTGATACTGCATTTAATCAAAATATATCTTATCGATTAAAAGAAAGTACTGTTATATAATGAAAATACAACAATAGGCGATGATATAAAACACTATCATGACTTATATACTATACACAAATTCATTCATTTTCATATACATCCTTGAATACCTCAATTATAATTATTGCATGTACACACAACTATTTGTGTACAGCCATACTTTTGTTATCTTAGATACAGTTGTCAATGATATGATATGTAATAACTTACTGGACTCATTTGTATCATGTATAATAACTTATTAGACTAGCCAAACACTAGGGCTTTTCCTGTATTGTAGATACCATGGACACATACAAAGACCAATACACAAATACTCCATCAAAAATTACTCATATAATTTTCGATTTCACTCACAGGCCGTGGAGAGTCCAAAGGAAGACTACTCGTACCTGCGTCAAAACGGCGCGTACGTGGACCAACGCTGGTGGATCACTCGGCTACTGTCTTCGGCATACTCCGCTGTGACCACTTCCACCAGGAACGCGTATAGGAAGCTAGTGGGACCCTCGCACAGATACCCCTATACTGATAGACGGCCGGCGAAAGGTACTTTGATATTACACTAGCTGAATTAACCGTGCTTCGCTATGGGACATAAAGCTCCCCAAAATAGTCGCCATCTTTAAGTAGTGCAAGTCGTCGAAATCAAAAGTAGCATATGGACTCACCATCTCTTTCTCTCGCTTTCTACACTCACACGCTTTCTTCACTCATAGCCCTACACTAGGATTTTCTCCTGTGTCGTGGGTACCATGGACAGACACAAGATGAATTCACAAACACCCAGACCCAGAACAGGAATCTAAACTCATCATTCAGATACCTGTCTAGCCGGGAATCGAACCCGGAACCCATTGCTGAAGCGCATTGGTATGGTAACCGCTTCGCCACGCGGGTAGTCAAACATTCAACATGGCAACATTTTTGCAAAAATTCATGCAATCGGACCACTTATTCTTGCGTTATTGACTCTGGGTTATTTACTTCACTAAGGCTTATAAGATTGTTACTTCAATTTATTAATGAATAAAAAACCCATACAGAAATTTATGGGTACCTACATAATAAATTTCATCATATTATCATTTAACTTTTCTGGAATCAAATGCTGTTACGAAATTGTTTGCAATATTTCTATTTGGGTACAACCCATTATTGTCCCACAGCTGGGTACGGGCCATAGTCCAACGCGCTGGCCAAGTGCGAATTGGTGGACTTCATACACCTCCGAGAACATCTTTTATTTTTTTAAAGAACTCGGGTGTGTAGGTTTCCTCACGATGTTTTCCTTCACCGAAAAGCAGTGATAATAAATTTCTAATACACACATAAATCAGTGGTCCGTACTGGGTTTAAACCTCGGACCTCCCGATTGAGAGGGCAACTTTCAAGCATTAGGCTATCACTGCTATACTTCAATTATGGAGATACAAACATAATAGAAACATCTTACACACAACACTTAGTGATAATCTATTTATTCCAGCCGGTGTAGCTCGGAGAGCGGCGTCCGCAGCGGCGGCTCCGTTCTACTGGATCTACACCATCATCACGACCATCGTTACCACCACCGTCACGACCATCACTGAAACTGTGAGTAATCCATCCATCCGAAAGGTGGTAGACCCAGTGTAGTTCGACCCGGGAAGTACCACCGCCACATCTATTTCTGGCGTGAAGCATTTCTTGCGTTTCGATAGAAGGGTGTGGTTGCCGGCACACTTTTATATGAGGCGACCGTCATAATCCTCGGGAGTAGCAACGCATCTGTGATTGACTTCAGATAGAACCCATGTTCTGTATGAAGTTGATTACAGATCTCGCAGGGCGGCAGTGACCACTTACCATCAGGTGGACTGCATGCTCGTTTGCTACTTCAGTCAGATAAAACAAAAAAAAAAACCTAATGGCTTAACTCTCCGCTTCCTGCAGTGTGCCAAGAACAATAACCATAAGAAGTTAGACAATAACCCATTGATAATTTGTTATATTGTTTTAATTTCCGGGCTAGTTATTCCTTATAGCTATTACAAGCATACCGACATATCAAATGTAAGTTAACATAATTTTTGTATATGATTTTAGACTAGTATTATCGCGGAATTGATACATTATAATACTTAACGGGTACTCACGATATGCGGTTTATGAATTCTTATAGAATTCTTTTGCCGATATTTCGACCCAGTTGCATGGATCGTGGTCACGGCCAAACTGCGGTAGCGGGGAGAAACCGTTGACAAGCACTAGTGGTAGATTAACCTATCTACCCTACGTCTAGTTCGTTTTTCTTTTTTAGGTTCCATATCACGACACACAACACTAACTGTATCCTTACGCACCACACTTTGCACTATTTGTGATTTACATAAATAATTTAATTATTATTATTATAATTTAATTGAATAATTTTTGTTTATTAGATCACCCCGCATCACGAAGAAGATGAGAAGTATTCATCACGCGACTACAAGCAAGCGGCCGTGAAGCGACGCTGGTGGCCCTGGGCGCTGCTCCTCTTACTACCGGCCGCGGGATACGGATGTGAGTACCATTGACATACTTGATTTGAGACTAGTATTATCGCGGAATTGATACATTATAATACTTAACGGGTACTCACGATATGCGGTTTATGAATTTGGCCAAACAGTTTGGCCGTGACCACGATCCATGCAACTGGGTCGAAATATCGGCAAAAAGAATTCTATAAGAATTCATAAACCGCATATCGTGAGTACCCGTTAAGTATTATAACATTGACATACTATGAAAGGTTCTCAAAAACGTCCGAGCTACTAGGTACAAGATTGATAAAGTGCTGCTATTGAGCAAAATTTTAATTTATTGGAGTAGTAGACGATACGTAAATATTGGCGGCAATCATATTTACTCAAAATTGCTCAAAATCAGAAAGCTGAAGTGGCAGTGGGCCGGCCACGTCGCTCGAAGGACCGATAACAGATGGGGAAGAAAGGTCCTCGAGTGGCGACCACGTTTAGGCAAAAGGAGTACAGGTCGCCCCTCTATCAGGTGGACCGATGACCTAAGACAGCGGGAAACCGTTAGATTCAGAGGGCACAGGACCGGTGGGAGTGGCGCCATTCAGGGGAGGCCTATGTCCAATGGACATCAAAGGGCTGATCGATGGATGGATGGCATGATTGCTAGAAAAAATAAGAACACGTAATTTTAACGTACAGAATTGCTTCTAGTAAAGTTCATATGAACATGTTTCATCATCATGGGTCGTCTCCTTATCTCCTGTATATTTGTTTTTTTTTTATGATATCCCATAGCGGCTGGAAAAACGTAGAACAAAATTAGCATTTACCACAGCTAACCAATTCATTTCAGTGCACTACACGTACGAGAACTTCGAACACATGGCATTGCCAAACTTTACCGATTTCCACTTAAACTTGTCAGAGTTCGAGATACCGTCCCTACCACCTTTACCATCTTTGCCATCTCTACCGGCAATTAGTCTCCCGACTCTACCGCGTCTCAATTTATCGCTACCTGAGATAAATATAACGTTGCCGGACGTGAGAGACAACTTGCCAGCGGTTTCCAAAGTGTACAGAGAGTATAGGCAGGTGGTGCAAGATAGGATGGCGGACGCATCGGACTACGTGGCGATCGTGGCGGACAGCTGCTGGGAGGAGATTAGGAGGTTTTGGCGAGGGATTATCGGTTGATTGTGTGCTCACAAATGGAATAGACGGGAGTTTGAGGATAGATGAAATGCGTTGACGAAGGAATCGAACAGACCGCGAAAACTACATACAGACTATTAGTGATGTAACGAATATTCGCTTTCACACTCACGAATGTCGATAAATGATATTTGTATACGCATTCGCGAACGTTTAAATAATAACATTTATTTATTTTTAGATATATAGATAAAACATTTATTTCATAACTTAAGACAACACAATATAGATTTACAAAACATTGAACAAAAGTTGGTACATACAAAAACACAGAACAACGAAAAAAGAAAAAAATATTAAAATTAATAATTATTTTATATATTTATTCATTAAATAATCTTTACTAACGTTACATGAATGCCTAATTCGTTGTAAATGCCGTCAAGTGTATTAGTATACATACAAATATTAATTCCTTATGATATTCATTAATTATCAATATTTAAAAATTGAATTATTTAACATTTGTCAATATTTAGGTGATAATAAATTAAATCAAATCAGTACAAATATTATTATAAGTCCAAATAGAATGTCAAAATATCAAATTATGTCAAACAACAATATAGAGAACATTACCGACTAAGAGTCAATAAAAAAATACATTTAAATAAAAAAAAATAACATTAAAATTATTAACTACTAGCTCAACCCCGAAGCTTCGCCCACGTTAAAAAATCGATGTATCGATTGTCCCGTGGGAATAAGATATTTTCCCACAGTAAAAAGTAGCCTATATATTAATCCAGAGTGTCAGCTAACTCTCTACATTTTTTATGCAAATCGCTCCAGCCGTTTACACGTGAAAAAGTAACAAACATACACACTCACAAACTTTCGCCTTTATAATATTAATATTATAATTAATTCGTTACATCGCAAATACAGTCACTCTAAATTGGCCCATACTTTTTGATCATAGACACAATGTTATTTACAGATTTATCGATAAAGAATTCGAATAGATTCATGTGACTATTTTTGACGGTGATTGGTCTACAGATTTTTTCGCAGTTACATTGTTTTATATACAGTGGAGTTGTTAAAAAAATATCATTGTAAGGTAAAGTTGATAAAATCGAGATGGCGTTAGGCGTCTAACTGGTTACTTTGTCTATGTTTATTCTGGAAATTGTACAAAAAGTTTGACATTGCGTTATTCCAGTTTTAAAATATCAATAGCATTCTTCTATAATTGGTACAGTCCAATTGGGTCTGTCTCTAAAGACTAAAAATCCTTCGTCTTCGCCCATATTTTTTATGACTCCCTAATAATAACTAATCCCATTAATCTTTGAGGATTTTTTGGATTCATCTGCATCATTTTCGTTTGCAATTTTAAAAATATACAGAAGAAACAAAGTGTACAATTTGCTATAGATTTTCTACGTAAAATATCGTTAAGTCAAGCGTAAACATGCAGTTATTTTTCCAAAAGCGATTCCTATAACTACAACTTTCCTCTGAATGGTATGATTTTAAAATATCTTAAAAGGTAAAGAGTCATTTTAGACGTATATTATACTTATATATATTGTAAATGTCCGTCGAATTCGCTTTTAAAAATAACGTATCGAATTTTGTATTGAAGACTAATGCATGTTTTAGTAACTTTGTAACTATATATTTTTGTTAGTAATTATAAATAGGCATAATGATATAATAAGCATGATTCTATCATTAATTGGCTTATATCAAATAATTTATCGTATCAAGTTTGAGAAGAAACATTCGAAGGAACATTATCAGTGGCAACACAAGTTTTAAGTAGAAGTAGAGTGTACGAATACATATATACAAATAATTCAGTATTCGAGTATATTTAAAGTAAATGTCGAGGTTGTATCACAAATAATTTATAAGACAATGCACGTTTATATGAAACGAATTAGACATAAGTAAAAAGGGTCGATAGCGCCAATATCATACAGGTTTAGATGTACAGTCACGAGCAATAAGATGTGACTATGGAAGGTTGGCAAAAGTATCTGACCTAAGAAGGAGTTCAATAATATCTGACTACACGAACGCAGCAAAAATATCTGACATTTAAAGGAAGCATAATGCAGTAGCGTCAAAATTATGTGATTTGACGTTCATCTACATAATTTTGACGCTACTGCATTATGCTGCCTTTCAATGTCAGATATTTTTGCTGCGTTCGTGTAGTCAGATATTATTGAACTCCTTCTTGGGTCAGATACTTTTGCTAATCTGTTCGTAGTCACATCTT